>JAVJIF010030688.1:0-61901 GCA_038442645.1 Agave tequilana
TACAGAGAGATAAATGGATAGAGAGAAGATTAACGGATGAGATGAAGCAAGTTTGACTCAGATTCTAACTGGATATATTTTTAGTATTTGAATCATAACTTTCTCTATTAAATTTCAAATCTGATGATTCAAGATGATCCAGAAAGCAGACTTATAAGGCTACAACTCTTATGTTGATCTCTATTTTTAATCACGCCAACAAGCTGCAGATCAGAACTGAATATTTACATCAAATCAAGTTTGGAGATAAGGGGGGATTCAAATTCAGAAATAGCCAGCTTTTCCTATCTTCATACTCCTCTAACCTCTGCATTTCTTCTATAAATACCTGCAATCTCAAAGGCAAAGAGAGGAGGACCATGCAGAGATAGAATTTGTCCACTTTTTCATTCTTTTTAGTGTAGGTTTTTATTTTCTTTTCATGTAATTTTTAATTCTTTGTAAGTATAGTTTAGACTGAGATTCATGTAAGTAAGAGAGTGAGGCTTATGTTGAGAGTAACACCGATGTACCTTCTCCTTTCTTCCATCGTTTTTGCAAGCAATAAAAGATAATTTTTTTTATGTTTGTCTTTACTTTTATTTCCTTCTTCTTCCTTCTACTTTTCCTCTTTGGTTATGATGAAAGTGTGCATTCAGGTAAGGCCCGAGATGGCCCAAGCCATGGCGGTAAACCAGCCAAAGGTCCCGGGGAGAGGGGGAAGAGTTAAAGGCTTCACAACACGATTACAACCAAGGAAAGATTCAAGGTAGTAATTCAAAATCTCAAGGTATTTTACTACAGGCTTGAAAAGTAAGTCAAGGGAATTTTTTCCTTATTTTTAAGAGGAGTTGATGGTCCAAGAAGATCCAATCGAGTTGAAAAAAATGATGGCTTAAAGTAGAAGAAGAGAAGCAGATCAAGAAAAGAAGTCGATTAGTTGACTTATAGTCGACTAACAAAGACTACTAGTCGACTAATCGAAGAAGTACTAGTAGATTAGGACAAATACAGAGAGAAAACTTTTACAGTAGTCGACGATATAAACTTATTAGTCGACTAATGGAAGAGATTAGTCGACTAGGCCAAAGTGCTAGTCGACTATACGGGGAATTTTTAAAGCAGAATCAGTTTTCTTTTCAGACACCAGTTTTCTTTTCTGATGGAGTACGAATATGACTCAGTTTCTATACAATGAAGAATTTGTTTCTAAAGATTAAAGGGTTTAGAATTCTTTTAGACCAAGGAGATCAATTCCTAATAGAATGATCAAGATTCTTCAAGCATCCAAACGTCAAGATCAACTCATAGTCCAAATAGGAGTTGGTATTATAAAATCTTATAATTAAAGTTGTAACAACCATTGTAATATAGAAAATACTGATCTCAAGGAAAAAAGGTGAAGAAAACTAAAGAGATCAAAGCAAGCTAAGAAAGAGAAGAGCAAGGTGAAGATGCATAGAGATAAGGTAATACTATTATAATTTAGGTCTAGTTTAAAGAGGAAGGTGAATACTCTTATTATATCAAGAGAAATGTTAGATATCTTTGTATCAAGTTATTATTAAAGCTCTCTCAAGTTTTCTTCTCATTGACGTAGGTCAAGTTTAGATCGAACCATGTTAATCTCGTGTTCTTTCTTATTTCTTTTGTTTAGGTATTACTAGTTTGCTTTACAATAGTTTTCTTTTGTAAGTACTGATTATATTGCCAAGTTCCGCAAACGTCGATCCCAGGAGTAACGATTGGTATCATAGCATATCAATTTCGTATTAGAATGTGCTTTCATCAGCTAAGAATTGTTTAGAGCTTGGTTTAGTCTAGTATTTCGATGAGATGATTCAGAAACCATTTTCATCCTTAAATTTTGCCAGGTAAAAGTGCATTAGCCAACTAGTACTAGTCACCCTGCTAATGGACAAACTTACAAAAAAAATTTGTTCCATCAAGTTTCCTTTTCTTGAGCTTCCTTAGGGAAAGATATCTAAAACCCTAAACTTCGCTAGTCAAGATAGGGACATCCGAGAATAATAGGGAGATAGGTAACGAGGTTACTGTTGCTTGAGGCTGTTTTCGGAGGTGGTCACCATATTTGGTTTGCAGCTGGCTAGGCGATATGATAGAAAGAAGAGGAGGAAGTGAGATGAGGAGAGAAGAGGTGGTCTTGAGGGATCCAAGAAAATAGGAAGGGAGAGGTCCAAGGGTGAGGGTGATTGGTCAGTGAGTGGGACAACTTGGTCAGTGTTTTGGATGAGGATTTTAAGTACTGAAAATTTTTCACTTATTAAAGTCCTTCCTACTATATCAAAACTTGAAAGTTTCGGTGAGGGTTGGGAGTTATATACTAATATCCTAACATGTGCCCCCACAGGTCGAACTTCCTCTTTAAGTGCTAAAACTAGGAGTTTGTGTAGCATTATTTTTTAAATTCATTTTTAAAATGCAAAATTGAACTCGAGTTACTCTAATACCATATTAAAGCCTCTTCAACTGTACTAAAACTGCTAAGTGTGTGTGAGAGTTGAGAGTAATATATGTATATTTAACATCCCTTTTTTCTTTCTTTAGAGAATGATACTAGCTTAGGACTTCAATGATGTTGGAATTAAGAGCTGGAGAAGATGGAGGGGGGAGGTAGAAAAATAAAGTTTGGAGTTTTTTTTTTGTCGTGTGTAGTGGGGGTGTTCTTTTTTCTTTCTTTCTTTTTTTTTTGGGGGGCTGTTTTTTTACGGGCTTACCGAGAGAGCAACTACACATTGACATAAAAGACCCACAAGAGCTAGTGATGCGGAACGGAAAGAGGAAGAAGAGAAAGAGGGAAAAAGAAATTAGGCTTTTAGAGGAAGAAGAGAGAGGAACATAATAAAAATGGATTTGGGCTTCAGCTCTCAGGCGATCTCTCTCTCACTTTGCACATCACCGTGCAAAGATTCAAAATTGAATAGCACATCGGCATGTTAAACAAAAAAGTTTCATTTAATCAAATCATCATAGTCTACCAAATGATTTACAAGTTTTGACCTTAAATAGGCCTACAACGCTAAGAAGTAACAAGTAAAACTGTCAATTCCGATGTTGGCCGAGGTTATCTGCTGGTGAAACGGAACAATATGTTATTAGGTGTTTAAGGTTTTGTTTTATTAGTATGATGAATTTTCTGGAGGGAGAGATCTGCAATAATAGATGTTTAGTACTTGAAATTTACCTTAAATGATTAGATTGCACAAATTTTCCTTTTTATTCTAGAGGGTGCATTGATTCCTTATCGTATCGCGAATATGTGTTTATTTGCGCTTGTTTGAGATATTACAAAATTGAAAATGTTTAGTTTGTGTGAGTGTAGGAGTCCACATCGGCTGAAGCATCAGGTAGCCATTACGGCCTCAGGCCCAAGGGCCTTGATACCTATGAACCAACAGACTAAACACATTGACAATATGAAAATTCACCCTCTATATCTCAACATTTTATAATATTTATGTGTAATTTATTCATATAACTAATAAGTTTAAGGTAACAAGCAATACAGTCAAACATGTACGCCATGTTTTCATGATATTTTAGGAGCTACTTGTTTGTCTCATAGAGAACAACTTATTATAATCTTCACAGCTTTGGACCATAAACATAACACCACCTTATTCTCCAATTTCATAGGTTTTCTGGGATAACCTTGGAGCGGGCTGGGCCACCAAAGGGACAGCCCGTTGCAGTGTAAACCCATAGGCCTCCTCCATGTCCAACTTCTCTGCCACCTGGCCGTCGGGCAAGGCCCAGTCAAAGGCGTGAACAAGCGTCGCAGTCAGAACCTCGACCATCCTCAGGCCCCAGCTCAGCCCGACGCAGATCCTTCTCCCCGCCCAAACGGTATGACTTCAAAATCATTCCCTTTGATGTCGAGGTTCTCGTACCCTCCGCCGGGGAGGAACCGGCTGGGTCGAACTCTTGCGGGTTGGCCCACACATTTGGATCGCGGGCTATGGCCCAAATATTCACCAAGAGCGTCGCGTTTTGGGGAATGTGGAAGCCGTCGACCTCACATGCCTCAGAGGCCATGCGTGGGACGGACAGCGGGGTCGCGGGGTGGAGACGGAAGGTTTCTTTGACGACGGCCCGGAGGAAAGGGAGTCTGGGGAGGTCCGTCTCGGAGACGAGACGATCCCGCCCACGACCAAGTCGAGCTCCACTTGGGCCTTCTTTAAGATCTCAGGATTACGGATCATTTCAGATAAGGCCCATTCCACAGTACTGGATGTTGTGTCTGTTCCAGCTGTGAACATATCCTGTAAAGTTGAATGTCAAGTAATTAGAATGGAGAAATAAATAAGAAATTTATTAATATAAACATATTCAAGCTTATAGAGTAGATTTAGAAATGTTTGGAAAAAGCTTAAAACTGGAATGACAAGTAAATATGAAAAAGTTAAATTAATAAATTGAATTTTTTCACGCTCTTCTTTTTTTTCTTGGCAAGAAGTATTTTTGTAACATTTCTAACAAATTTTTAATACTAATTTCTTCTTGATAAATGATTTACCTTAACTGTGACTTAGTCATAAATGTTTCTTAATTAGTAAACTTATTTATACGTAAAATAATTTGAAAAAATAATAAATTAAATAGGAATTAATAATTATTATTTATTGTCTCTTGAAATAGTGTTTTATAATCATTTTCTAATAAAGAAACAGTCGAGATTTTCGATTTGAGACCCGTCCTTCTCTAAAATTTTTGAGATTTCTTATCATATTTTTTGTTTGGATATTGGTCTTGATAATATTATATTTGAGTATTAGTTCCTCATAATTTATTGTTCACTTATTATAAGTCCTTTTCTAATAATTTTATCTCAAAACAAAAAATATTCTATTACTCCCTAATTGTCTCAGCGTTTTTACCTTAATAATCGAAGAATATATTTGTAAATTAAGTTAAAAACTTGAGGATATATAAGTAAATATAAATAAAGCAGGAATAAATATATGATATGTTTAAAGAGGAATCTGTACCTAAGCCGCCAGCTAAGAGAGACTCTCTCAGCTGGCACAACGTGGCTGAATTTTAACCATAATTTTGGGTGTTAGTACCATGGTCGCAGTTTTATATGAGGAATGTGATTAAGTCGCGGTATTTTTATGAGAACTGCTGCCATGGTCGCAATCTTTTCTAAGGATTGCGACCAAGGTTGCAGTTTTTTTCTGAGGACTGCTATCATTGTCGCATTCCTAATTACACTGAAAATATATGATTTTTTAGGACTGCGACCATGTTACAATGAACTGCGATCATGTTGTAGTAAGTTTGCAACCATATTGAAGTGACATCTGAGAGAGTCTCTCTCAGCTGACGGCTGAGGTACATTTTTCTCATGTTTAAAGCACTGGGATATGTATACACTAAAACCCTATTAGATAATAAAAGAGGGGGAGAGAATGCAACTAAACTCACAAAGAGTAGAGCCTTGATGTTAGTGTTGGTGATCTTCCCACCATCGTCATCCACATCCTCCTTCAACCTCATGAGCACGCTCAGCAGATCACCACCTTCCTCCTCCTCCGTCCCCGCCGCCAGCCCGTGCTCCTCGATGACCTTATCGAGAAACGAATCGAACCTCCGGTGCAACTTCTTCAGCTTTCCGATCAGGCGTTGCGGGTCGAGCCACCGCAGCGCTGGCACAAAGTCACCAACATTGAACACTCCGGCCAGCTTCATTGATTCAAGCACCATCTCTTTAAACTCTATGGCTTCGTTGCTCTCCTTTTCAAACACTCGTCGTCCCAGCATCGCCATTGATATCGCATTCGTGGTACATTTGTACAGAACTTGGCCCAAGTTCACTGCGGAGCCGGCACGTGCACGGGCATAAAGCGCACGTCCCAGGGCAGTGGCCTCCATGGCCCGGACGGGACAGAGATTGTCAAGGGCTTTCGGGGAGAAGAGATGGACTGCACACAGCTTTCGCATCACCCGCCACCGCGGACCGTAGGGGGCAAAGGCAAGATCCTGCAAGAGCAATTTAGACATGTGACTTGTGTATTCCAATTTAAAAAAAAAAAACTCAAACTTGAAATCCCAACCAAATTATAATAACCATAATATCGTAACTACACCTGACGATTATAGGCAACAATCTTGGGGCCGGAGGCAAGGGGCCGGTTGCTGAAATTGACGTCGTGTACTTTAAGAAATTGGGCGGTAGCGGCAGCGGAGGCGGCCACAATGACATCAACAGAGCCAAAACGGAGACGGAATAGTGGGCCGTAAACCTTGGAAAGTGCACAGAGAGTCTGGTGAGGCTTTGAGCCGAGCTGGGGAAGATTGCCCAGAATAGGCCAGCCCCTTGGGCCTGGCGGCAGGGGAGCCCGCCGGCGTTTGCTGTTCTTCCTGCTGAATAGGAGATAAAAAGAAGGGAGGCGAGAAGGAGAGTGGAAAGAGAGAGCAAGAGAGGAGCCATATGTTTCAGTTTTAGTGCATGCAATTGTTCATGATCAACTTACAGTCTGTTGTGCCTTTATAATTGTGTGCCTGTGTATGTGTGTGTTGGTGTGTGTGTTGACTATTTTTTTATTTAAAGAAAGATAAATGTTTTTCTCACAAATTTCTAAACTCAAGGCCAAGTCAAGAATAGACATGCCCGTTTAGACCCGTGAGTTACACTTGAGACAACATATTATGCAGTGAGAATTTTGAATCAAATTCAAACTAGAAAGATTTAGATTCCTTCTCCAATGATTTTGTGAATTTTGCTATCCGATTTCTTATCGTATATAATAATTTTCTCTAACAATGACGGGTAGGCGAAGAAAAGGAGATAACATGGGGCATTAAAAATGTTGGCGTGGTTCGTCAACTATCAAAACTTCTTCCTATGATTATTATTGTGTTATAATATTGTTGGATGATTTGGTTCATAATATTAATTAAGCACAATATTATGAAATTAACTAAGTTTCCAATGTTGCCAACTTCCGTAATATGTTCTCCCATTTGGGCGCGAGGTCACGTGCCCCCCTCCCCACCCAATGTTAGTATCACTTCTAATTTATGCAGATTTTTCCCTTAATAAATGAAGTATATTAAGAGTTATAACATAGCTGGTAGTTGTTAGTAATCTTTTATCTAGATTTATGAGTGCTCGAGTCTCACTGTTTGAGGAGTTTTATTCTTTTTTATTGTCAAACACCACCTTTTATTAATTAAAAAAAATAAAGTAGAAACATTTTTATTAATTCTCAAACACAATTTTTTATTTCTTTTTTCTTACATTTTTCTCTAATAATAGTACACAATATAGATTGCACTCTATTTGAAAAGTATTGAAGATTAATTCTTAAGGATTAGAATGTATTCAATAATTTAAATTTTTTGACATATTATTAATTTAAAACTAGAATCAGGAATTTTAATTTAAAATTTTTAGAGTTTTAACTAAAATTTTCTGCTAATCAGATTTTTATAAATTTAATAATACATATTTTATTAATTCAATGATGGCATACATTTGAGAATCATATTTTTAAGGTTTTCAATTTAGATTTTGAACATTTAATACTTTTAGATTACATCAAATATAATAAAAGTCTAATGTTAGCACGATACATTCACATTAAAAAAAGATATTGCGTTCGGCACTATCTTCTTGTTTTCCTTAAGCGCTTGGCGGAGTATTGGATTGGTGTATGGAATTGCTCCCCAAAGTAATAAAAAATTAGGGGTACGCGACTTTGTTAACCACAAATTGGATGGTTTGGTTCTTGAGAGAATGAAATTTTGCTTTCGATACAAATGAATTTTTCTATATTGTTCTTGAGAATAAGGGACATGCGTGCCTGCATGCAGTCTTCCATTAGCATGTCGAAAATAAAATTGAGCAGTGTAAGAGCTTGAGTTTAACAAAAATGGTTTAGTTTGAAAACAAGAAATATGTGAAAGTTATAATTAAACCAATAATTATGTGCCAATTCTTCTGTGACTGAATAGCTCGTAGTTCGGAAAAAAAAAATAAAGATAATGCTATTAAGGCAGAGAGAGAATGACTCGTCTCTTTCTCAAAAGTCTTTCCTCTTCTTTTTCTCAAGCTCCCCTCACTCTATCAGTTATTGATGTAGATGGATATAAATAGACTAGGATTGAATTATAGTATCTGTAATTTAACAAATGTTCATATTTTGACTAAGATTCAAGTATGGAGACAGTGTATTTTGACAAATGTTTATATTTTGACTAAGATTCAAATATGGAGAGATACGAGTATCAATGAAATCCTATTTTAAACATCAAAATAGATTATCTAACGTACAAGAGCTTTCATGAGCAGCAAACAATGCAAAAACAAGGCCATAAGTCTCTATTTGATATGGTCGGGTGGGATGATTAGCGTCATTGCTGAAAGGAATGTTTTTCTAACTCTCAAGTCTCAAGTTCCGAACTCAAATCTAACTCAAGAGTATGACATGTACGGACTATGTCGCGAATTATATATGGACCCCGTATATTATACAGCTGTTTAGGGCTGTTATAAATCCCCGAACCTGTCGCAGACTCGTATCTTACTCGACTTACGTGCATGTAACAACTTGGTATAAAAGTTAGAAAATCTTTTTTTGCAAAGACTTGGGAACTAATGTCAGCATCAAGACAAGAAAAGAAGTCAGATGCTTGAATTTCGTAGAGGTGTGGAAAAGTCCTTGGTCACCCCTAGTGTCCCCATTCTCTACAATGACAGATAAGTAAATGCATATTTTCATATTGGCAATTCAACAAGTAGCTTTTTTCAAACGTTGTGTGTTTATTTTGAAGATTGATAATGTCTTAGTAAATTAAATTAAGACGAGGACTGAAAAAGACATTTAAGATAATTAATTATGAATTTTCTCAAACAGGCGGGAATTTTCTCTAACAGTGATGAGAAGACGTAGAAAAAGTGATAACATGTGGCATTAAATATTGGTGTAGTTGGCCAACTATCAAAATTTCTTTCTTATTAATATTATGTGTGATAATATTGTTGGATGATTTGGTTCATAATATTGATTAAGCACAATATTATGAAATTAATTAAGTTGACAATGTTGCCAACTTCCGTAATATGTTAACCCATTGGTCAAGGGGGCCACTTGGTCCCTTGTCCCCACCCAAAAGTTAGGACCAGTTCTAATTTGTGCCCCTCGTACAAATTTCTTTTTCCTAATAAATAAAGTACATTAAGAGTTAATCTTTTATCTAAGATGCTCACTCTTTGAGGAGTATTCTTATATTTTTTTTCATTGTCTAACACCCTCTTTTAATAATTCAAAAAGAAAAATTAAATAAAAATATTTTTTGTTAATTCTCAAACACAAGTTTTTATTTCTTTTTTCTTACCGTTTTCTCTACTTATCCAATAACTTTCTATTAATTCTCAAACACAAATTTTATTAATTTAGAAACAAAAAATAAGTAGAAACATATACTATTTAGAAATCAAGTATTTAACAATAAGGATAAGTTATTTAGAATAACGTAAAGATTATAACAGTAAAAATATTGATTACACTCTATTTGAAAAGTAATGGAGATTAATTTGAAGAATATTTATTAATTTAAGATTAGAATCATGAATTTTAATTTAAAACTTTAGAGTTATTACTAATTTTTTTCTTCTAATCAAATTTAATAATTTAATAATAACATATTTTATTAATTCAATATCCACGTATGCATGAGAATTATATTTTTAGGATTTTAATTTAGATTTTAAATATTGTACTATTTTTAGATTACATCAAATATGATAAAAGTCTAATATTAATATGTTACGCTCTTCTTAAAAAAAAGATCTCAAGTTCATAATTATATATTTGTTTTCCTGGAGTGCTTGGCGGAGCATCTGGATTTGTGCATGAAAGTGCTCCCAAAGTCAAAAATCCTGGCTACACGATTGTGTTAACCACAATGGGACTCCACTGTTCCTACAATTTTCGAGCAATCATCTTCTTGCCCATAAATTGGCCAACCAAAGCACACTTCCATTGCTCTCGAGACTCCTTAATCTTTCATGACCTCCTCCTTGAACACAGCCTGGAGCCTTGCCACCTCCTCCTCAGTAACTCTCCCATCTTTCTCGCCTTTTCTTCTTCTTCCCATCTCTTATGATGGATTAGTAGGTCTTTCTCTTTTTAGAAGCAGAGAATCATTCTGAACCCCAGGCTTGCTAGGGTGTGTGTGGCTGCTGGCCATAGCTTGATCGTTGGTGGTGGCCTTAGGGTTATTTGAACTAGAGTCTAAATTAATTTGGGCCTACACAGGTCTAATTTGAATATTATACACCCGTCTCTATAATCATATATTGTTTAATCCAATAAAAAATTAATTAAGCCTAATGATTTAGGTCTAAACACGTTTCAATTACGCTTATTCATGAGTGTATTTAACTTATGATGTGAGACTCATCTACATGTGTGAAACTCGTGTTATTAATTAAGGGCCTAGTCTATGATATGTTAAAGAAGAATTCCTTGATGCTATATAAGTCATGGGTAAGATTCTCTCTTCATCATTATGATCTAATCCTCTTGGAGGCCTCTCATCTTCTCTAAGGATCAAGAAGAGAACTTGCTGCTTGAAGAAAAGAATCTCCTCGATCATCCTAAAGTGTTCGATGTCATGCTACCTTCGGTGTCGCCTTCGTGATGGAATCAGATTTGCCTAAAATCCTCCTCCCCTTTGATCTTGATAAAGAGGCTATTGCATGCATGCGATCTTGTTTGAATAAATAATATTTAGGTTTGCAATTAGTATCAGAGCCTCATTTTTATCGGATCATCAGGATATAAAGTAAAATCTTCAATCTCGATCTATAAAATCATGAATAATACCTCCCTTGATTCAATAAATATTTTGTGTCTCATATATTGAATTAAAAGTTTAAAATGGTTGATTTTATATTTTTTAATTGAATTTTGCTTTATATATTTTTTCTAAAATTTAAATCTGTGTGTTATTGTTACTATTTTAATTATACAAAAAAAATTTAGACGCTGCAAAGGCTGCGCACACACGGCCATTGCGTGTGCCTCTAGCCCAGCCACCTGCACACACTTGCACGCACAAAAGTGCGTGCAGGGGCTGCTGTGCCTCTGCGGCTGCGCTGCCCCAGGGTGAGCTTCCCTTTGCCTGCTGGCGATGCGCGGGAGCTGCCAGCCACCATGGGCCGGCGATGACAATTTAGACGATAAAACACATAAAAAGGTATTTTTGTTAGTGTTAGTGTTTCTTGATTAGGGATTGTGAGATTGATTAGGATTAATTTTTTTATATATATAAATACAAAATTTAAATCTAATAAAGAAACTCAAATTAATCTATATTGGTCCAAAGGCCAATCACTCTAGTTTTGATGATGGCTAACTTATGTTGTTATAGTACTAATAATTTTGTGATGTTTTAGTTTCATGTTTAATTATAGATCATGATTTTAGTGTTTAGCTTCACAATAGACTCAAAGTCAGGTTTTGAAGCTAACTCGAATTGATTCAAGAGCTCAAGCACAATGATCACATCAAAGAGTCAAGCTCAACGAGAATCAAGTTTGGATCAAATCAAGATAAAGAAGAAGATCAAGAAGAAGACTTGAGTTCATATGTTTGTAAGTTTAGATTCTTGTAAAGTTTAGATTAAAATTGATTACTCAAGCTTACACACACGGGCGCGCACACATGATCGTACATGTATTTTGCATTATTTTTATTACATTCCTACATTTATTCTGTAATAAATCCTTCTAATTTCTTGTCTTATATCTTATTTTCAGGTTTGTCTTAATGAAGGGAGAGAAGATAAGACCAAATAAAAATCAGTTAAATTCTGACTTAATTGAATCTATTTAGTTAACTAAAGATCAAACCAAATAAATACAGTTAAAATCAGATTTAGAAGAATCAATTTGGTTAGCTTGAAAAATCAAAGGGATATTGTTAAAATCTAGAGATTCAAAAGAGATATTATCATAAGATCTTTTCTATTGGGCAAGCAATTTTGTCTATATCTCTAACTTTATCAGAAAATCTTTTCTGTTGGGCTCATCGTCAAGCATGCTCTCCCTTATCCATTTCAACTTGTGAATACCACCACTTCAGAAGGCAAAGGGGTATCATTAAGCAGAGAGTTTAGGTTAGTTTTATTTCTAGTTTTTAAATTTGTTTCTTTTCTTTTTCTTAACTCTGTATTTTTTTACAAGTTCAAACTCAATCAAATTTTGGTGTTGTTGTCGGAGAGGGACAGTAAGTAATCTTTTTAATTTACTAATTGATTAACTTTTTTCCTCTTTGTTTTATGTGCAGGCTTGAATTTTAGAAAAATAGTAGTTAAAAAATGACCATTGTTAGTCTGTGCCTCTGCTCTAGAAAATAGAGCACAGGAAAATACAGAACTACCGCAAAGATGCGGCAAAAAAGTCGTGTTTGCGCGGCTATTCTATATGACTACTGATTGATATTTTCTGCAGGAATTATTCACTGCAAAATACATGTTCTGAAACTATTATTCTTCTCCGTTATTTAATATTGCACACTATTTTTAAATTCAATAGTAATTCGTGTTTGTAAATGCTAAAAAATAATTAGAAATTGTATTTTAAGCACTTGTTTAATCGTTATATTTCTTTTTACCGTTGAAGAGTGCTCACATATCTCATGAATCATGTTTTAGATGACTAAAAAGAAAAAAAATGATGGTAACATATATTTGTTTTATTAATTTTTTGGGTAATTATTTGATTATCAGTTACTAAAATTTATTATATTTTTTTTATAAATGCATGGAGTTCATTTATGTGGTACATTGTTGGAAGTTTGAATTATTTATGTGGTTCAGACTTTTGGACATAATTAATGATTACTTAATTTGCTGACTTGTATACTATATGTGTACACAATTGCTAGATAGATGTTATTGTTGGCCCAAGGTTACAATCAATCGGTTTTTAAGTTTTGATGATTACAAAACATATATAGATATTTGTACTAATCATTTTTAGCGTTTAAGTAAGTTTCAGGGTTCTATGGATTTGTGATGTGCACTTCCCTAAAGGAAGATCATTTTGACTCAAGACGGTTCATTTCGGGTTCAAAGTATCAAGCTATCTCAAGATAATACCAAGCTATTCAAGATCATGAAGAAGCCCACTTGAAGTCTTTGTAATCACCTAGAACATATGTAAGAATTAGTTTGTTAAAGTTTGAGGTTGTGGTAAATTGGCTCAAGAACACACACACACACTTTCAAAAATACGGTTTTTATTTTTGACTTTTGATTTAAGTTCATGCTTTGATCTTTATACATGACTCAATTTTTTACAAATTTTATATCATGTTTATATCATGTATACCTATCTTTTCAGCATGTTACTTAGCCATATATCCCTACAAAATTAATTTGAAAATTTTCCAAAGTTCAAAAAAAATCCCATAACCAATTCTGTTTCAGGCCTGGCGGTCGACCGGATCCTTTCCAGTCTAGGCCGGTCGATCGACCGGTCGACCGTACTTTGAGTCCAGGCATGAACGATTTGTGCATGTCTGTCGGTCGACCGACCGGTCGACCGACTGGAACCACTTTGCTCTCTGTTTCTTGTCGGTCGACCGAGCGGTCGACCGACAGTTCAAAACGAATTTCTCTTTTGGCTTCCGGTTGACAGACCGGTCGACCGAGTCCAACGGCTACTTTGCCAATTGGACTGCCGGTCGACCGGGCCGGTCGACCGACAGCCGTCTCCAGCTGCCAACGGCTAGTTTTCTGAGTTTTTGTTTTGGGATTCGTTAGAGATTTTTGTGTCAGCTAATTCTGAAATCTTGGCAGCTATTTTCTGACCCTATTACCTAGTTTTAATCATGTTTAGACCTCCTCCATTCCCTATAAATAGTGAGGATTGGACTCTTGCAAAATACAAGAAAATACCCATTGTTTTCAAGTTTAAAAGAAAGAAAAGTGTTTTAAAAGCTCTCAATTCCTTTTAAGCATTCTTGGCTACTGTTTTCAGTTGTGTTTCAAAGCAATTTTTCATTACAACTGATCTTGTTTTATCACTACACTTCTTGAGCCAAAAACCCTCCTCATTCTATAAGGAAGTTGTAAAGAGAAGTTTGTGATCCTTTGTTGATCACTTGGTTTCTTGTTCTTCTTACTTTGTAATTCCTCTTCGGTAGAGGATTGGATTGGTGGAGTTCGGTACTCCGGTCTTCGGTAGACCTCTTATAATTGGTGGAGTTCGGTACTCCGGTCTTCGGTAGACTCTTGTAATTGGTGGAGTTCGGTACTCCGGTCTTCGGTAGACCTTGTAATCCTCGGTGGATATAGTGAAAACCCTTCACGGCGGTGAAGGCGGGGAGTAGAGCGGTGGCTCGAACCTCGAAATAAATACCTTGTGTTTGCGATTGATTTCTACTCTTTGCTATCCTTTATTGCTCTTCATTTCTTACTTGTGTTTTAGCATTTTATTTCTAACTTGTGATATATCTTGTGTGCACTTCAACATTGTAAGTTCACCTAGAGGGGGGTGAATAGGTGATGGCTAATCTAATGGTCACTTAATGCCAAATAATGCGGAAGCTAAAACAATTATGACCTAATTAAAACTTTTACACTAAACACCACGTATAACCAAAGGCCATTAGCCCAATATCCCGTTGAGTATTTTGATGATAACAAACCATATTTAGTTATGTATTTAACAATTTTGTTTAAAAGAATTTCAGGTTCAAAACTAGTTGATTTGACAGCTCCACTATCAAGACTCACAAGTTTGGACGTCGCCTAAAGATTTGCATTCCTAAGCTAAGCACATTAGAAAGCTTCGGAAACAAGTTTTTGAAGAAAAGACCAAGTCAAGATCAAGACAATGAAAAAGTCAAGATTTGTATTTTTACTTTTCTTTTAGACTTTTTGTCAAAACTAGATGTTAGAAGTAGATTTATGGGATTGTCACTCACACACACTTTAGTTTGATTTATGGCTTCAAAAACAATTTCTATTTCCAACTTAGTTTTATAGTTAACATGTTTTGGAAATTTGTTTTTAGAAACTTTAAGTTTTGGAAAAACCAACTTTTGGAAAAAACAGTTTTTATCAAGAGAATCTTTATCAAAATGTTTTAACATGTTAGAGTAGTGACTTATGATCATACTCCTATTTTTACAAAGTTCAAAACCTCAACCCAAAAGACCACACCCTTAATTCCAGGTCTGGTTTCTGCAGGTCTGATTTTTTTCAGAACTGACAAGAGCCGGTCGACCGTCCGGGTCGACCGACGTGCACAAATTGTGCATGTGCACGTCGGACGACCGCTCGGGTCGACCGTGCACCCTTCGGTGCTCTCTGTATCTCTGGGTCGACCGTGGCGGTCGACCGATGTCCCCAACGGTCAGAAATATGACCGTTGGCGGTCGACCGGCCCAGTCGACCGGCAGCTGTCAGAAAGTCTGACAGACTCCAACAGCTATATTTTCTGACAGATTTTGTTGGATCTCACCCCAATGAATCTCTCTTGCTGTCTTACCCTGTTTTTCATCCCCTATAAATAGTGGGTCACTTCAACATGATAAAACAACAATTTGACAACAATTTTCATAGATATTTTACAAAAGATTTTCAAGCCTTCTTTCTTTGAGAAAAGATTTTCAAAAGCCAAAATTTCCATACACCCATTTGAAGCCTATACCTCTACTTCACTCTAGATATTTGCACTACACAATTCCAAATTTCTACATCTACATATTGGTTATAGGATTGTGCAAGTGAGCTATTTGTGATCAAGTGTGATCATTTTCTTCTTGAGCGAAGTTGTAGAGGCATCAGCCTCAAGCGAGCGAGTGTGCTTCGGGTGGTGTTGCGACATCACAAGAGATAGGACAAGTGTGTCCTTGTATTGGAGATCCGGTGGGATCAACAATAGTGGAAATCCTTCAAGTGTGAAGGCGGGGACGTAGAGCGTGGCTCGAACCTCGGAAACATATACTTGTGTTTGCGTTTGCTCGAATTTTCTCTAAACTCAAACTCCTTTATTTCTTGCAATACTTATTGTGTTTATTATTGCTAGTCCTTTAATTTGAGCAATTTGTTAAGTAAACTGTTAATTCCGCATTATTGCCATATTACATATAGCCATCACCTATTCACCCCCCTCTAGGTGATTTCAATTGGTATCAGAGCTTGGTACTCTGATTTGGGTCTAACAACCTAGAGTTAAAGATCCTCAATTTTAGGCTAATCACAATATTTTGTACACACACCATGGACTTCATGTCACCACCCACCTTTGACATCCTTAACATCAACATTTGGAAGGTTAAGATGTCATTGTACCTCAAAGCCTTAGGTTTTCATGTTTATCTTGCCACTACTAATAATGCATATTGTTTAAATGGTAAGAATAGTGAGGCTAATACAAAAGCCCTACATGCTTTAAGATCTACCCTAAATGATGTTTATTTATCTAGGGTTGCTAATCTTGATTTGGCTTTTGTAGTTTAGAATACCTTGATCTCCCTTGACGAAAATGAACAATACTATGCGGGGAGCGATTCGGACGTTGGAAGCGACACCTCCAACGTATGCTATATGGTCCAAGGGGATAACCCCCTTGAGGTAACTATCGAATCCGAGGTAGAAGATGATAACATGTCATATGATGAGCTTACTACATTTTGTAAACTTGTGCTTGAAAAATATGACATGCTTAAAAAGAAAAATAAAAATTTGAAAAAGAACATTGCTTGCATGCATAAAGAACATGATTCATTTAGAGATAACTTTGCATGCTTAGAAAAGAAAATATAATTTGAAAAAGAATTTTGATGCCATGCTTAATGAAAAATTCATTAGAAAATAAAATGGCATGCTTAGAAAAAGAAAATGAAAATTTGAAAAATGAGAATGTTTCCTTACTTGCAAAATTGAATGATTTATGTGAAGGGAACACTAGTTTGAAAACTAAAATTGCTTTGGTGGAAAAACAAAGAGAAGTTATTTTTCAAGAAAATAAATCTTTGAAAAGAAAAATTTGTGAAAAAGAAAAAGAAGATGTTTGTAATAAGAAAAGGAAAAATGAATCTTTATCTCATCATGCTTTTCATGCCACCACTAATGAGATTAAAGATTTAAAAAATGAAATGAATGGTTTGAGTTCTACTTTGAACTCTTGTGCTTTTAATCATTCTAGGTTGGAGTCAATGTTTTCAAAGAAACAAACTTCACACATTCATGCACATCATAACCATGCATTTGCTTATGTTGCACAACATGATCACACTCCTACACATAAGCATACTAAGGTGTACATATGTACACATTGTGGCCGCAAAGGCCATTTAGCAAAGTTTTGTTATGATAAGATTAATTCTAAAAATTTTGCTAATAAAAACTTTTGGGTTCCTTACAAGACTAACCCAAAAGGACCCAAGAAAATATGGGTACCAAAATCCTCACCTTTTGCTTTTGATGTAGGTGAGGGCTCTCACAAGACGTGAGAGGATTGGTGCCTTGGTAGTGGATGCATTTGGACTTGATGGACATACATTTGGATGCATCGCTATCAAGGAGTTTTGTTGGAAAGGCCACCATGATTGGAGCTTTGGAGTTGGTAACAATTTCCAAACTCCTATTTTTTTGTACATGCTTATTCATTTGATATCATATAGCATGTTCATGTTTTATGATTTATTGTGCTTCATGTGGTGTGAACTAGTTTAAATGTAGATTTTATCAAAACTTGCATGTATACATGTAGAAATAGTGAATTACAATTGATTCATATATATTTGAACTTCATGCTCATTTGTACCCACTATATGCATATGTATAGACTAGTTTTGATGATTCTCTCATTTATACATGCTTTGCCAATCTTTATGATTTTACTTCATGTATATGTATTTTTAATTCAAATCTAATAAATATACATGTATACCCGTGAGTCTCTTGCCTTCATGCAAACATCATTAATAGACTCTTTTAGATTTAGGATATGTATGTGCATTGTTAGGATTGGATTAATCATACATATACCATGAAGATTAGTGTTTTGATGAAAAATGATTTTTCGTGTTTTTGTTAAAAATGTGACTTATGATCTTTTTGAGCTTCATTGACTATTTTCATAAAAATGCTATTTACATGATCGTTTAACACTCACACTTTTGTTAAAATCACTCATTTCTCCAAAATGTCAAAGAGATCTAGGTCTGAGAAGGAAAAAAGTGTAGTTCCCTCATCTTCCACCACTCCTAAGCCTAAACGCCCCTTTGTGAACGATCTTGCTGAAAATCGTTTCATTCAACTCTCCAAGAAATCCGTTATTTCGGGAAGATGTGTCATTCTTAAGGATTTTGAACACCTAGGCATCCCCCGCATCCTCAAAAGAAATTCTTTGGATCTTTTTATGGCTATTAGGGAATCTGTCTACACATCCCTAGTTCACTACTTCTATGCAAACTATGCTTTTGAGGGAGATCGTGTTAGATCACGTATCTTAGGGAGAGATATTGACATTCCTATAGAACGATTTGCTGACTTGCTTCATCTCTCCTCTGAAGGAGTGGATGTCTATACTTTTGATCTACACGACTTTGAGTATCCGGACGGTGAGTCTGCGCTCACCGCTTCCACATTGATTCACGGGGATGACAACCCCGGTTTAGTAAGAAATGAGGAGGTCAACAAATTCACCCTCACCTCCCAAATCCTTGCTAAATTCATTTTCTATAACATTTTACCTAAGTCCGGTGAGTATAGCAATGCTAGGGGTCCAGTTTTTCTCATCATCTATTGCCTTCTGAAAGGCATTAAGATTGATTTCCCTCATCTCATTGCTACTCATATGGCCTCTGACCAGATCCGCATGCCCGGTAGGCACTTGCCTTATGGGATGCTTATCACTCATCTACTTCAGAGACTAGGTTTTGATCTGTCCTCAGAGACTCCCTGTCAACCCGCTGTGAACCTAGACAGCGTTCTTTTGAAGAGGATGCAGGCTCAGATGCGTCGTCACGCACAGGAGCACCCTCCTGCTCCTCCTGCTGATATTCCAGGGTCATCTTCGGCCCCAGAATCCTCTTCTATCCCAGGGATTTCCTCTGCTCCCGGGCCATCTTTATCTCCTGAGTTCCAGTCCTTCATTTCTTCTGAGATTCGCTCTCAGATCCAGAAGCATCAGTCTTGGATCGAGCAGCGAGATGCAGCCTTTCGTGCGGATATGGAGCAGCGTGATGCAGCCCTTCGCGCGGAGATGGACTCGCGCTTCCAGGGAATTCGCAATGACATGACTTACTTTGCGAACGCCATGAGATTCGTGGACTCGCAATTTGAGGCATTATTTGTGAAATTCGATATGCTTGGTCCAGATCCCACGATCATTGCTCGTCCTCTTCCATCCTCCGGTCCTCCATTTCCTGCCAGAGACCCTACTGCTGCTCCACCTCCATAGCCAGGCGTTGCTGGTATCGATCCAGAGGAGGCAGGTCATCCCTCTTCTGATGATGATGATGATGGTGATGAGAAGATGGCTGAGGGTACCGCTGAGGAGAGCTCGTCTGAGGAAGACGATGCTGAGGATAGTTCATCTGAGGACGATGCTGCTGGTGATGAGTGACTCCCCTTATTTGATGATGACAAAAAGGGAGAGAGTTATTTATGAGAGAGATATATTTCATATTTTGTGTATTTGTGTTGTGTACTGGTATTGTGTTTGTACTGTGTTTATGTGTTTGGACAAACACATCCTTTTATGGTGGACATATATCCTTGTGTTGTTGTGGACATGAGTTCCTATATTTATGTTGTGTTTTTATAAAATGTGTTATCTTTTTATGACATGAGTACCTTTGGCATGGACATGAGTATTATGGATGGGTATTGCTATTTTTTTGTGCTATTTATCTATGCCTGAGTTTGATTCTTTTTATATGCATGTGTTGAGGGGGAGCTTCACTTGAAGTCTCTACCCAAAATATTTGTGATAACTGTATATGTTTTGTCATCATCAAAAAGGGGGAGATTGTTGGCCCAAAGGCCATTAGCCCAATATCCCGTTGAATATTTTGATGATAACAAACCATATTTAGTTATGTATTTAACAATTTTGTTTAAAAGAATTTCAGGTTCAAAACTAGTTGATTTGAGGGCTCCACTATCAAGACTCACAAGTTTGGACGTCGCCTAAAGATTTGCATTCCTAAGCTAAGCACATTAGAAAGCTTCGGGAACAAGTTTTTGAAGAAAAGACCAAATCAAGATCAAGACAATGAAAAAGTCCAAGATTTGTATTTTTACTTTTCTTTTAGACTTTTTGTCAAAACTAGATGTTAGAAGTAGATTTATGGGATTGTCACTCACACACACTTTAGTTTGATTTATGGCTTCAAAAACAATTTCTATTTCCAACTTAGTTTTATAGTTAACATGTTTTGGAAATTTGTTTTTAGAAACTTTAAGTTTTGGAAAAACCAACTTTTGGAAAAACAAGTTTTTATCAAGAGAATTATCAAAATGTTTTAACATGTTAGAGTAGTGACTTATGATCATACTCCTATTTTTACAAAGTTCAAAACCTCAACCCAAAAGACCACACCCTTAATTCCAGGTTCTGGTTTCTGCAGGTCTGATTTTTCTCAGAACTGACAGGAGCCGGTCGACCGTCCGGGTCGACCGACGTGCACAAATTGTGCATGTGCACGTCGGGCGACCGCTCGGGTCGACCGTGCACCCTTCGGTGCTCTCTGTATCTCTGGGTCGACCGTGGCGGTCGACCGATGTCCCCAACGGTCAGAAATATGACCGTTGGCGGTCGACCGGCAGCTGTCAGAAAGTCTGACAGACTCTAACAGCTATATTTTCTGACAGATTTTGTTGGGATCTCACCCCAACGAATCTCTCTTGCTGTCTTACCCTGTTTTTCATCCCCTATAAATAGTGGGTCACTTCAACATGATAAAACAACAATTTGACAACAATTTTCATAGCTATTTTACAAAAGATTTTCAAGCCTTCTTTCTTTGAGAAAAGATTTTCAAAAGCCAAAATTTCCATACACCCATTTGAAGCCTATACCTCTACTTCACTCTAGATATTTGCACTACACAATCCCAAATTTCTACATCTATATATTGGTTATAGGATTGTGCAAGTAAGCTATTTGTGATCAAGTGTGATCATTTTCTTCTTGAGCGAAGTTGTAGAGGCATCAGCCTCAAGGGAGCGAGTGTGCTCCGGGTGGTGTTGCGGCATCACAAGAGATAGGACAAGTGTGTCCTTGTATTGGAGATCCGGTGGGATTAACAATAGTGGAAATCCTTCAAGTGTGAAGGCGGGGACGTAAAGCGTGGCTCGAACCTCGGAAACATATACTTGTGTTTGCGTTTGCTCGAATTTTCTCTAAACTCAAACTCCTTTATTTCTTGCAATACTTATTGTGTTTATTATTGCTAGTCCTTTAATTTGAGCAATTTGTTAAGTAAAATTTTAATTCCGCATTATTGCCATATTACATATAGCCATCACCTATTCACCCCACCTCTAGGTGATTTCAAACATTGCATTCATTCCACTCCTTGCCATATTGTCGATCATTACTCATACAACAAGATTGCAATACGCACCTCAAACTCTTATCTAGAGGAATCACGAGGAAGGAGTTCAGAGCCCTTCACCGGATATTCGGCTCTTAGTCTTGTTTTGGGCGATCGTTGCATCATTTATTCATCTTGTTTAAAAAGATCACTAGATTAGCATTAACACTTTCTTTGTATATGTCTATTTTCTGTTTTACTCTACCTTCTCATTCTACCTCTTTCTTTCTAACTCAACTCAACTCAATTTTTCCTTTTTGTTTTAAAGAACTAAAGAAGAACTTTAACCATACTTTGTAGCCTAAAAGAGAACTTACTAAAAAGTTTCTATCGCTAGTCCCTCCTTGTGGATCACGACCCGCATAGCCACTTACTATCGCGGTAGAATTGAGCACTTACACATATCTATTTTAAAGTTCTGAAATTCTGTATTTGTGTGCAGGTTCTAGCTCAATCACCCGCGTCTCGATTATAACTGCCCTCATTACTTGGTCAATTACTGCCCACATAATGAGAGAGTTAACCCCCATTATGGAGTATTTTTAGGTGACAGTTTTACCGCTGAAACCCCTATAAATAGCTCAGTTTGCTATGGAAAAGGGTTCGAAAGTTTTGGTCAGAAGAATTTTTGTTGTAAGCCTTAGAAAGACCAGAATATCTAGCTAAGAAATACAAAAGAGTAAAACTCTTCTAACAACTTGCTGAGTTCAAGTTTGTTCTTGCCTAAAGTCTCTTTTAGATTTTTGTTGGACAGAAGCTGTGTTACTTCGTCCACCGTCCAAAGAGAAGATTCCCAAAAGATCGTGATGTTCACCCAGTCAACGGAAAAGAAGATTCACTTTTCTTTGCTACATCAGAACCCAGCACTAAACAAGGGGACGATTTGAGCTTGAATATCTTCCCTCTCTTGTAATTAGATTATTAATCTGTTGTAACTTTCTTTACAATCAAATAAAGAATTTACACGCCTTCAATTTTTCCCACCAAATAAGAGATGGCGACTCCGCTGGGGACAACTTTCTCTACTGATGAGCAAGTCGTGGCGTAAGGTGACGTCACATGCATGGGAAAGGTGGTTGATTCGCTTGTCATAGAATTCGACCAGGCAAAGTATGAAGAGTTCCTCTCTTCGGCTCGAAGAGCCCTAGGGCGCGGCAGTACCGCAAAGTCTCCTTAGAGATTCACTCTCAAGTCCCTTCAAAGGCTTCCCTGTTGCGTTCTGCGCGGAGAACATCGTGGCCGGATGCATCGCACGTAAGGTCCGCGTCAACATCTCCCACGAGACCTGCAAGGCCTACGTTATTGGCGTTCATCCTGCTCACGCCCGTCCTCTTCCTCAGCCCCAGGTTACCAGGGGTTCCCAACAACCCGTACGGCATAACCGGAATGCTGAACGTCGACAGAGATGACGCGCGCGTCAATTACAGATGCAAGAAGATGGAAAACTATCTGTCCAGCAATCTGTCCAATAGATAAAGAACGCGAGGCTCAAGCTCGCGTCTCTTCTGAACTACGCCAAACGCGTGAAGTCCGCATTTGGAGACCTAAACGCGAAGCCCACAAGGCTTGCGTTTCTGAAGCTTTACTTCCCAAATACGACATTCAGCAGTGTGAGGTCTGTGCCTCTCCTCAGAGACACGAGACCCGCGTCTCTACAACCAAACGCGGAATTGAGAAATTCCGCATGTCTCAACTGTTGCTAACTAAATGCAACAATCAGCAGCAAGTTGGTGTAGAAGAGTTGAACTCTTTCTCCGTCTTCTTTAGCTGGAAAATTCTGACTAAATTTGATCAAGTTCGATCAATTCCGCTTCAATAGCAAACTGAGCTATTTATAGGAATTTTAGGGGTAAAATTGTCCCCTAAAAACCCTCCATAATGGGGGTTAACTCCCCTCATTACGTGGGCAGTAATTAACCCGGTAATGAGGGCAGTTACAACTGAGACGCATGGTTCCTCTGTAGTTGAAAACGCGGGCTTCGAGCTTTACTAGATGCAGGCTTCAAGCTTTGCATCTTCCCATTGCAGTGATGCTGGGATGCAGGTTTCGAGCCTCGTGTTGAGACGCAAGTTTCGAGCCTCGCGTTTTGGTATTACAGTGATGTTGAGACGCGGGTGTCAAGACTCGTGTTTGGACATTCTAGTGATGCTGAGACGCGGAGTTTGAGCTCTAGTCTTGACATTGCATGAATGGTTTTAATTATCATCGCGTCTGAAGTATAGACTCTGCTATCTGATGACTTCTCATCAGTGATTTTTAGACAGTCTACAATACGCACCTTTTGTACTATTCATACTTATATATCTTCTTATAAATCATACTTTTGTACTCTCTAGTAATGTAATATTCATGTAATATTAGATCACGCTCTGTGATAATACTTGTACTATATTGTTGGAATCTATATTACCATTATGCTTCCGTTCTCTGATTCATGCATGTACTGTTACTTAACATACATATGTGAGGGTATTTTCGCCCTGCATATGTATGTTACAGTAGCGTCTCCATATCCGTGGGATTGGGGCGTTACATTCCGAGTTGATAGTCTCAACTACAAAGATTAGAATTAAGGAATAAATAAGTAAAATCGTAGGGGAAAATAATTAAGGAAAAGATGTTAGAATTAATATATCATAGTAAAGGATCAACTATATTTATATATGAATCTAAATAACATGTATGATGAATCTTAATGGAGGATATTTAGATGACATACCTCTTTGAAAGATGATGAATTGTACTAAGATCTGGATCATCGCTATAGAGAACGAGATGGAGAGTGCTTAACCCAACCTCCTATAGGTAGAGATTAATAAATAACTGCAGAAAGGGACTTCCTCTATATATAACTCTTTGATTAATAGCATTCTCATAATGCCCCTCGTAATAAGAGAGTAATTCTATGTCCCACTAAAATTTATAACTTAGTGCATCTATTAACCACATCTAATATATTGACAACATAAGTTGTACATGTGACATGATATGGGGTAGAAAATAGAGTATGGGTCGAATCAGAAAATATCTTACAAAAGACATGCATTACCAAACTTAGTCCCTTGCAATCCTTCCTCGGGTAGTGAATAATCATTTGTAAACACCCTTTGAATATGCAATGAATGTAATTAAGTTGAGCATGATCTACATGACTAAACTTAATTGCTTGTTATTCAAGGGTTGATGATACCTAAGGATGTAAACAGGCTCGTAGATGATTAATCTCTAAAATTACATATTTCATACCACATCTTCACATTTATTTAATATTAAATCCTGTTAATAATACCTCTCATGCATGTTTCTAGGTTCATGGCATGAAATGAAGAAGAAGACCCAAATCACCATATAATTGGTAATTAAAAGCCTACAATAATAGCTATTGACTTTGGAGGTTGTTTCGTCAAAACCGGGGGCCCAAATCCGGAAACTAGCAAGTACAGCTGACAGGGGGACAACCGGGAAGGCGCGACAGGCGGCACTGCACGCGCTTCCAAAGCATTGCTGCGAAAACGCAGCATTTACCGCGTTTTCGCGGCAATGTTATGGAGCTGCGCGTCGAGATTTGACCGGCTCTTACAGGCCTTCTGGTGCCCCCTTTCGCCTATAAAAGCCCTGAGATTTTCAGAGCTGTAAGAGGAGAAGTTTTGAGGAGTTTTTCTTTAGTTTTAGTGTAGTTTTAGAGTATTTTGTTCTTCTTAGGGTAGCTTAGGTTAGTTATTCTTCTTCTTCCTCTTTGTATCTTTTATTTTTTGTAGATCTTGTAATAGGAAAGAGAGTAATACATGAGAGGAAAGCAAGAGTGCTTGTAATAAAAGGTGACAATTTATGAAAGGTTCTCTTTTTATCTCTCCTTATTTTCTTCTCTCTAATTCCTTTTACATGTTTAGCTAATTTTCTCTCATAGCAACTAACTACTAACCACTAACTTGCTAACTTTTACTTGATAATTCACATGAATCTAATAGCCTCTACTTAGCCTTACTCTTACAAGGGCTATTGATGGCTCATGATGATAAATTCTAAATCTCTAACATTCTAAATCTCTAACAAGATAACAATACTTTATTCTATACTTGCTCTTATTTAGTTTTGATGGTTTAAGTGTAGCTTGCACTTGTTTTGTTGAGTTTGAATGTGAAAGTTATCTTATGGGTCATACTTTGAAACGCTCTTAAACCAAGGACTAGTGATGGCCAAGGATACATGTGGGGAACTATCACTAAGAAGTTAGCAAGTTAGTGGAGCCATTAGTAGTTAGTAGCCATGAGTTTTCTTTCACTTTTTACTTTATTTTAGAAATATATCAAAAATCACAAATATCTTATCTTCTATATTCTAACTTCTTCGTGTTTCACCGTACTCTTCTCTTTTCACTTTTTGTTTTCTTTTCTTTTCATTCTTTAAAACATAGATGAACCTTTAACACACACGTGAACATTCGGTAAAACTTTTATCGCTTCCTGTCCCTATGGATTCGACCCGTTTAGCCTCTATGCTATAATGGAAGTACCGAGGAAGTTAAAGCACGCACTTTTAACTATTGATTTCAAAACATACACTTTTCGTGCACGGTTTTTCCCGATCAAATTTTGGCGCCGTTGCCGAGGATGGGAAAGGTTTGATTTCATATTTTTGTTAATTTTTCTTCTTTATTTTTGGTGTGCAGTTCAAATTTTAGCATTACAGAAGTCCACACTTGTTTTGGTGTGGTTGAGTAAATTCTTGTATATTGCTATATTCTGCTGTTAGTTTTTATTTATATTACCTATGCACTATAATAATTTTAAGAACTTAAATATGGTAATTGGATGTTTTAAAACGGTTTAGACATTTGCATCTAGGTACGTGTCGATTTCAATTCCAATATACTGTATTTTGTTCTTGTGTTGTTATGATCTTGACGGAGGTGTGCATATTGCATGGCATATAGTTAGGACAAACACGTGGGTGATTTACTCTCTTTGTGTGCTCATTCTTATCTATATTGCACACTTGCACGAATTGAACTTAAGAGCAAAATCTAATATAACATAAGGTGGGGAAGTCATTATCCTCCCTTAGCCCAAAAATCACCTTCCCACTCACACAACCCAAGCCTTAATAAAAATTGTAGACGTTGGCCCCTAGGGACATCTCAGACTCATTTAGGAGATTGACCTCAGGAAAAACTTGTTAGAGTTTGACACTTGTTAAATCAGTGTCTAAGGTTGAGGATTGAGAGGCGAAACCTCCAAGAACAGTGATTTGACATAATTAGGCCCGTTGCTCCGGTATGGATACCTCCCACTGATCTTGCCCCTATCTAGCCAATTAACTTGTAGTCAAATTTCTACAAGGTACCCCCGTGGACAGTCTAACCAGTTAGGAGTCATTTAGATCTAAGTCAACCCTAGTATAAGCTTGTTTTCTTTTTCTTTTTCTTTTTCTTTATTTGTTTGTTTGTTTGTTTTTCTTTTTTGTAAATTTTGAAATGGATTTTAACAATAACAATTTTTTCAATCCTAATATGAATCCATATTTCACCCCGATCTCATTTGACTCGGATAACTCTGACCCGACTATGTACAACATGAACCAACCATATATGCCGAGTTGGGATTATTCGACTCAATATGACTCATATCCCCAATCCTATAACTATAATTTTTAAAATAACTTTCACTCTTCACAGAGTTCATGGGGATTCACTTTTTTCGAGTCAAAATTTCAAACACATTGTCCACAATTTTCACAATATTCATTTCCCGATTCTGCTTCATATCCTCCTTTTCCTGAACCACTAAATGAAGAAAAATCACCGTTGCAAAGGACTTTGGAAGAAGCAATGGAGGCCCAAAAATAATTTGAAAACATGATGGCCTCATCATATTCACAAAATTTTCAAAATTCATATAATTCTTTTCCAGCACCACTCAAAGAAAAATCATTGTGGGAAAAAACTATGGAATTCGTGTAAGAAACCGAGCGAATAATGCAAAATATGATTGAGTTTTCATGTCCATCAGATGTTCATATGACTCAAGAATCATATTATTTTAGAAATCCAGCTTCAATTTCATCATACCAATCTGAACTTGACCAACATCAAATTCTTGATAGTTTGACAAGTTATCTAATTCCTGAAATTAAACTTGAAGATGAATGTGAACTTGAGCTTCAATTTAGCGATTCGAGTCCAATCCTTGAATCAATATCGTCTCTTGTAGTGTTACCTAAACCAAGTAACATTCTTGAGCCAGTTTTGATTCCCATAATTCCTGAACTTGAATCGATCATTTCACCCGTTCACATTCCTTCCGTAGACGAAAATCAAGATTCAATTTCATTACATCCATTTGAACTTGCCTAAAATTTTGAGAACCAACTTGACATTTTGGCAAGTTATCTTTTTCCTGAAATTGAACTTGAGCTTAAAAGTGATCTTGAATCTCAAATTGGTAATTTTATTTCACTTTTTGAGTCAATAATGACTCAATATCTTTACCAGATTTTTTCTCTATTCCGGAGTCAATATTGAATCCTATACCAGTACACCGTGAAATTGAATCACCAATATCTTATGATTACACTTCATTGACGGAGAAAGTGTGAACAATTTTTTGGTCTGGACCCCATTTTTGAACCAATTTCGACTCCCCCTTTTGAATCTCGATTTAATCTGAGTCAAATTCCCGAGTCGGTATCAGTTTTTATTCCTATTCCATTTGAGTCCAAAACAATCATCTCCTAAAATCACACTTCATTGTTGGACAAGGATGTTAAAGAAAATGACTCAGTAATTATTTTTGAAAATTGAAAATTAGATGGGGATAATTTTTTAAATAAGACCATTCACTCAATCATTCTTTTATTGGGTCATATCAGAGAGGTCACTGGTGGGTTTCTGCAAGATTCATGATTTTTTGATTGGGTAGCAACACTTGACCCAATCAGACACCACCGGAGCCACCACCATGAGATAATTTTTCTTCCCTTCCCATTTGTTTCATGTATATACACATTCACGATGCATTGAGGACAATGCATGAGATAAGTGTAGGGGAGGATTCACTGACATAATTAGTTTTATATTTTCTTTCTTTTGCACTTCGTTTATGGAGCTTTTTAAAATTTTCTTTTGTATAGAAACTCTTTTCTTTTCTTTTCTTTTACAAAACTTTTTGAAATAAGAGAAATAATTTTGATTTATTTTAAGAAAATTAAGATTATCTTAAAAATTAGGAAGACCTAAAATATGAATTTTTAAACTTAGTCAAAATAATAGATCTTATTTAAATTTTAGGATAAGAAAGTAAGATTGGAAAGATAACTTGATCTTGAATTTTTTGCCTTAGATATATGCACTTCACATTTACACAATTTTTTGGGATTGAAACAAATACTGAAAATGTCATAAAAAATACCATAAAAATATATAAAAAATGGTGATCGCTTATTGAAGTTGGGTAATTATGCCTTACGCCTAAAATGGTGGACAAAAATAAAATAATCCCCTTCAGTTTTGTGGCCTTATTTACTCGAATCCTTAAGTCTGAGAGATATTTTTTCGTCTGGTGCCCTAAAACTATCTGGTTTGGGAGTCACCGACTAAAGGCTCACTACCCGGGTGACCTGAAAAGCCTAAGAAAATTAAGAGAAGAAAAAATAATAATAATATAAATAAATGGCATGAAAGTTAGAGTCGATATCCCAAAAATCTTCACTATTCACAAAGTGTATATTTTTCTAAGAGTTTTATGAAAGATCAAAGAATCAATTCAATTTTAAATTCTTACAAATTTATAATAAGATTTTGTATTTTGATTTAGTTTAAGGAAAAATAATTTCTGGTTAACCTATGACCTCGGATCACTTAAATTTTCGCAAAAAGATTTTAACACTTTTCTCTATTTCAAAATGCGTTTTCAAAATACTAATATTTGATTTCTTTCTTTATGGATTTTGTCGGTGTAATCCGCTAAAAATTCTCAGGAGACAAAACTCTTCCTCTAGGGGAAACCTAGAGGTTTAACGGCTTGTTGCACATGCTCAGTGCAATCGCGTCACCTGCGAAAGTGGTGTAATAATTTTCTTAATTTTTTGTTTTGCCCTAGACGAGAAAAAGATAAGTGTGGGATGTGATCAGTCTCTAAAATTGCATATTTCATACCACATCTTCACATTTATTTAATATTAAATCCTGTTAATAATACCTATCTTGCATGTTTCTAAGTTCATGGCATGAAATGAAGAAAAAGACGCAAAATCATGGTTTAATTGGTAATTAAAAGCCTATAAGAATAGCCATTTATTTTGGAGGGTGGTTTCGTCAAAACTGGGGGCCCAAATTCGAAAATCAGAAAGTACAACCGATAGGGGGACAACCGGGAAGCCTGCAGCAGGCGGCGCTGCACGCGCTTCCTAAGCATTACCGCAGAAACGCGGCATTTACTGCGTTTTCACAGTAATGTTGTGGAGCCGCACGCCGAGATTTGATGCGCTCACCGTACAGGCGTTCTGGTGCCCCTTTCGCCTATAAAAGCCCTGAGATTTCCAGAGCTGAATGAGGAGAAATTTTGAGGAGTTTTTCTTTAGTTTTAGTGTAGCTTTAGAGTAGTTTCTTCTTCTTAGGATAATTTAGGTTAGTTGTTCTTCTTCTTCTCTTTGTATTTTTCATTTCTTGTAGATCTTGTAATAGGAAAGAGAGTAGTACATGAGAGGAAAGTAAGAGTGCTTATAATGAAAGGTGACAATCTATGAAATGTTCTCTCTTTATCTTTCCTTATTTTCTTCTCTCTAACTCCTTTTACATGTTTAGCTAATTTTCTCTTATGACAACTAAGTACTGACCACTAACTTGCTAACTTCTTACTTGATAATTCACATGAATCTAATAGCCTCTACTTGGCCTTTCTCTTGTAAGAGCCATTGATGACTTATGATGATAGATTCTAACACTCTAATATTCTAACTCTCTAACAAGCTAACATTACTTTATTCTATACTTGCTCTTATTTAGTTTTGATGGTTTAAGTGTAACTTGCACTTGTTTTGTTGAGTTTGGATGTGAAAGTTATCTTATATATCATGCTTTGAAACGCTCTTGAACTAAGGACTAGTGATGGTCAAGGATACATGTGAGGCAACTATCACTAAGAGGTTAGCATGTTAGTAGAGCTATTAGTAGTTAGTAACCATGAGTTTTCTTTCTCTTTTTACTTTATTTTAGAAATATATCAAAAATCACAAATATCTTATCTTTTATGTTCCCACTTCTTCATGTTTCACCGAACTCTTCTCTTTTCACTTTTTGTTTTCTTTTCTTTTCATTCTTTAAAACATAGAAAAACCTTTAACACACACGTGAAAATTTCGGTAAAACTTTATCGCTTCCTGTCCCTGTCGATTTGACCCGTTTAGCCTCTATGCTATAACAGAAGTATCAAGAAAGCCAAAGCACGCACTTTTAACTATTGATTTCAAAGCATACACTTTTCGTGCACAGTTTTCCCACGATCAGTAGATTGCATATGAACTTCAGAAAGCTATAACATTAAATGTTTTAAAGTTCAAAACTTCAGTCCTCTTCTCTTCTTGAATCGTAACTCTTTTTGACTTTGTTGGTCAAGGAGCTACAAGGAATGTATAGTGAGAAATTCATCAGCATAATAATGTAAATATATGTATTAAAAAGGAAAGAGATAACTAGGAACTCACAGTGTTTCAGGGCTAAGATCAGTTACTCATCACTATTAGCCTCGTCATATGAACTCTCAGAAAAATTATTTGAAGATAGAGTTTGTATCATGTACCTATCACAAAAAAAAAAGATCAACAAAAAAAAATAAATGAATAAAAAAAAGGAAACAGGAAAAGAACTAAATTATGTACCAAGAGAAGCTACACATAAAGGTGACCTTGAAGTTGCAGTTTCATTTTCCCTAACTACCTCACCCATGACTTGTTCCTTGTATTGCGCAACATCCTCAACCTATGAAGCTTTCGACGACAACTTATTGTTGGGCCGAAGGCCCATCACTTGATTGAGAATTAAGAATTTGTAAATAAGAAATTGAGTTGTAGAATTCTTAGTCTCAATGCTATCCGCTGTAGCAAGGGCCAAAGCGGGTCGTGATCCTCAGGGAAGGATGCGATGCAAGCTTTTCGGCCGACTTCTTTGCATGCTTCAAATAAAACAAAGGAGGGATTAGATTTGAAGTGTATATGAGCAAAGAAGTATGGTTTTACTGATCTACTACCACAACCCACCATGCAAGTTTTTGGATGTTGAATTTCATCTTGAGATAAATGTGGTTTACCCTAGGTTATTAAGAATGATTCAAGTAAGAAAAGATGATACTAGATTCTACTTAAGTTGCATTATCAAAAACTAAACAATGTTTCATCCTAACATCTAAGTACAGCTTAAGAAAAGATTAATCTTAAATTTAGGCTGTCCTAGTTCTTAAGTATGAAGTCATGAAGAGTTATTTAAATGTGCAACCTATTTTAGGAAATCTAATTATCAGTTTAATCTTCAAGAAAAACAATCTTTAGTCCTAGGGTTTCTAAAGACTAGTCATCAATCGATTCAAATCCTAACTTGCCCTTGGGTTGTTTAAGAGATCAGCAAACCACACAAGGAATTAGTTAGACATCATTTTTTTTATTTCTTAATTAGAAAAATTGTCAAAAAAGAAGAAATGAAAACAAGAGATCGCAGATTAAAAACCGAAACAATAGATCACAGAGAAATAAACTTGACAAGAATTAAATATGCAAAAGGGGTAACCTTTATTCGAATAGATGTCTCCAAATACAAGCTCCTCCTTCCACAATGCCTTTGAAATAAAATTACAACTTTGCAGAATTTTAGAAAAGCTAAAGAAAAACCCTAATTTTCTCTGGATGCCCTCTCTGCTGCGCCTGCAGGGATATTTATAGGTGCAGAAGGCGATAGAGTCCCGGATAAACTCCTCCACGAAAACTGGTAGATGGATAAGGCAAGATTGCCGCGGAAACGCGGCTTGGGCCGCGTTTCCGCGGCCTGGTAGTGGCGGCTGGCCACGCGCTTTGGCGCGTGGCCTCCCCTGGTCCGTCCATCTGGGTATATGCTTCTGGATCCTGACTCTTCATATTAGATTTTCGAGATAACTTAGAAATCAAGTTACCCTTTATCCAATTTCCTTCAAAAATGAATCTCATCCTTGCACATGTACTTATCTTCATCCACCAAGCATTTAGGATTGGATAGAATTCTATCCTCTCTCTTTGTAGTATTTGCAATATTTACATCTTGTATTTGCACTTTTGCACTTGGGCTTGGACTTGGGCTTTTGGGCTTCATTAAGCTTTAATTCTTTATTTAATTCAGAACTCAAGGCCTGCACACATTAAATAACAAAATATTAATAAATGTGCATCATTATATGAATAAATGTGAAAATGTGATAGTAAATATGATGACAATTATGCATTTTTCACTAACAATCACACCCCCACACTTATCTTTTTGCTCGTCCTCGAGTAAAAATCAAAAAGAAAAAGAAAATCTAATCTAACTAACTCACTTTCGTAGGAATCACGGTTGCACTCAGTATGTGCAACAAGCCGTTAAACCCCTAGGTTAACCTAGAGGACGAGTGTTGTCTCGTGAGGGTTTTCAGCGGATTACACCCACAAAATCCATAAAAGGGAAAATATTTGAAATATATTTGAAGAGACTAAGTAGTCTATAAGTTTTAGGATTATCATTTTTATTCATTCTTAAACTTAGTCTTAACAAAGTGAATTGTTATTTATTTTAGGTAAGGATCAAAATTGAATGTTTGTATAGTCTTTTTCGTTACCAAAAATCATATGCATCCTTATGAATTTTTACTAGGAATTCCTTAACTTGGACTCTCATGCCTCTTTATTATTTTTATAACATCATCTAATTTTTTTCGTGTAAGTATCAAGGCTTCTTGAGGCCCTCATACCTAACTAATTGACTAATAGATGTGTTAATATAATTTTTTTTTGGCATGTATAACTCATCTAATTTTCTTTCGTATAAGTATCAAGGCTTCTTGAGGCCCTCATACCTAACTAATTGACTAATAGATGTGTTAATACATGTATAATATTTCTCAGTTTTCTTAGGCTTTCTAATCCACCCATGTAGCGAACTTAAAGTCGGTGGCTCCCAAACTGGTCGACTTAGGGCACCAGGTGAGAAAACACCCCGCGGACTCAAATTCGAATGAACTAGGCCACAAAACTAAGGACTTTATTTTATTTAGAACTCACCTTTAGGCGTGAATACTTATGCTTCTTGGGATACATGTATCCAGCTTAATTGGTGATTATTTTTTTATAAGGCATAAGAATCTTTGTTTTTGAACCCTAAGTGTGTAAGTGTATGCAATGTGCATATTTCATTAAGGTAAAGATCAAGACTAAATTACTTTGACAAATTATCTTCTTAACTCTAAAGATCAAACAAATAATCTTATTTTGACCAAGTATAAGAAATCCTAATTTGGATTTTCCTATTCCTTAAAATTAACTTAATTTCTTACAAAAATAAGTCAAAATATTATTTCTATTTTAAAAAGTTTTTAAAAGCAAAGAAAATGTTATTATTATTATTTTTTTAACAAAAAGAAAAGTTATGTTAGACCCTCCCCCACACCTATCTCATGCATTGTCCTCAATATATGAATTAATGCATAGATGCATGAAAAAGAAGAAAGGGAAGAAAAATGTTACCTTAAGGTGGTGGTTCCGGTGGTGGTCTGATTGGTCCACGAAATGCGGCCCAATCACCTTTTCTTGGGGTTCGAAGGAACCCACCAACAATTTCTCTAATATAACCCATTAAAAAGATGTATCCATAAAGGATCTTTATTAAATATTTAACCCCATCTAATTTCCATATTCTATAACTAATTTCGGAGTCAAATTTGTCAACCACCTCGTCCCAGAATGGAGTATGAAATGATAGAACGGTTGACTTGGACTCAGGAAGGATAGGAACTAATACCGACTCAGGAAGGTGACTTAAGTCAAGTAAAGGTTCAGGAGTCGAAATTGGTTCAAGAAGCGGGTCCAAGTCAAGAAGTTGAAACTCGAGTCCACATGTATTTTCTAACAATGGGCTGTGACCTAATATGGGTGATTCCAGTTCAGGAATGATAGGTGGAGGAATCAAAACTGACTCTAAAATATTACTCAAGTTTGGTAACACAACAGGAGTCAATATTGATTCAGAAAGTTGAACTGGATCACAGATTTGAGAATCTAGGTCACATATCTCACTGAGTTCGATATCAAAAAATTAAGAACTTGCCAATTTGTCAATAGGACTTTCAAAATTGTATAATTGGTCAAGTTCAATATGATCCTCAAAGACGGGGGATTCAATTTCATGATGAATAGGCACAGGATCCAACGTTGACTCGGGGAAAAGATCAAAATCAGATGAAGATATCGGAGTCATAATCGAATCAGGAAGTAGAATTGAATCACTAAGTTGGGGTTCAGGATCATATTCATTTTCAAGTTCTATTTCAGGAAAAGGAAAACTTGCTAAACTGTCAATATCTTTTTCAAAATTTGGAGTTTGGGTAAGTTCAAATGGTTGTTCTGAAATGGAATCTTGATTTCCAAAACTACATGACTCTTCGGCTCTAACAGAATGGTTAGTGACATCAGAACTGGTCCAACGGTGAGAACGTAGAGATTCAACCATCATATCTATGTCATGATTACGAGTGTTTTGAGCCTGAGTCATGGCTTCAAGCATCTTTTTATAGTTGATAGGTTCATTGTTTTGATGAAAAGATGAAGAATTGTCTTGGAAGTGATAGTGAAATTGAGAGTCCATCAGATGTTGGGATTTGTGTTTGGACTCACGCATACTCATTTCCAAAATTGATGGTTTCCTATTTTGGACGGGTGAAACTGAGTATGACTCTTGGGAATATTGTGGACAAGGTGGAGACGGAGGACAAGTCGGTTGAGAATTGGACTCGGGGGAATCGAAACCCCATGAACTCTGTAAAGAGTTGAAACTATTGTGGAAATTATGGTTATAAGATGGGGGGTATGGGTTATATTCATTTGGATAAGACCATTCCGGCACACTAGATTGGTCAAAATTATGATATGCCGGGTTGGTAATATCCGAAAAAGAGTTAGGTGTGTAATATGGATTAAAGTTGGAAAAATTATTATTATATGCCATATCACACCAACACAAACAAATAAAAACAAACAAACAAACAAAAAAGAAAAAATTCTAACCTAAGTTAGGGTAGACCTATGACCTAGACGACTCCTAACTGGTTAGACTGTCCACGGGAGGTAGGGTGCAGACTTTGACCACAAGTTAATCAGCCAGGTCAGGGCAAGATTGGTGGGAGGTTTTCCGTCAAAGACGTTCCTTAATTAAATAACCACCAATCTTCAGGCTTTCGGCCCTCAATCCCCTTCTTAGACACTGATTTGGCAAGAGTCAACTTCCAGCACCGTTCTCCCTTAGGATAATCTCCTAATTTAGTCCGAGAAGTCCCTAGGGCCAACGTCTAGTCATTTTAAGTTAGGCTTTGGTTAGTGAGTGCTTGGGATATGATTTTTGGGCTAAGGAAGGGTGATGAAATTCCCACCTTATCTTGTTAATGGGTTATGCCCTTAAGATATTTTTGTGCAAGTGTACAAGATATCTAAATAAGATTCACTCAAAGTATGAAAATCAACCAAGAGATGAGTCCTATTCTATATGCAATGCGAACGTACCTTGCTCTAGCACTCTTCAACAGTAAAAATAAAGGAATTGAAAAGACACGTGCCTAATATGCAAACGTCTAATCAATTTTTATCTTTAACAACAAATAATTTACTGTTGAATTAATTAGCAGTAAGCAGAGTTATCACAGAACAAAGTTTAACAGAGCAGTAGACAGATATTGCAATTTACAGAAACCTGCAAAAATTTCAGTCAGTAGTCCTCTGCTACTGCCGCGGATCCGCGGCTATTGCCGCGTTTGCGCGGCAAAGTAGTAGGCTTTGCTGCTCTGCCTTCGAGGGCAGAGGCACAGAAGTGCTATATGTCCACTTCTGCTGTTGTTTTTCTTTTCTCCAAACCTGCAAACAGAAAGAATAAAAGAATTAGTTAATTTTTTTATTTAGAGAAAAACTTACCGTCCCTCCCCGGCAACGGCGCCAAAATTTGATTGAGTTCAACCTGCACACAAAATACGGAATTACAGAACTTTTAATAACAATGTGCAAGTGCTCAATGCTTACCGCTATAGTAAGTGGCTATGCAGGTCGTGATCCACAATGAGGGTTTTGCGATAGAAGCGTTTACGTTCTTTATTGAAATCGTTATGAAAATAAAACGAGAGTTCTTCTCTGTTTTTAAGTTAAAAAAATGGAAAAGAATTATGTTAAAGTTAAGAAGAAAATGAGAGATGAAGAAGGTGGAAAAAATCAGAAAACGATGAAAGCGACTATGTACAAATGAGTCGAAAAAGAATGAGTTGGAGGAGGTGGTTGGTGATCTAAACTAAGAAAGAAAAGAAAAGAAAGAAAGAAAGAAGACTGAAGAAATACTTACCTAGGTTGATTGATGACTTACTTGGAAACCTTTGCTTGTTCTACCTTTGTTTAGGAGGCGTTCAACGCATAGATCATAAGCCCGAGCTCAGTCCCTGTTCGCATTATATCATCAAGTCTCGTACAAGCATGAAGTGATACGTTTTGAGGAGGAGAACGTCTTCATGAACTATCGTTGGCACTCACATAACATCGGTGTACTTGTGCTTTGGAATTCACTTGTAAACTCAACAAAAACAAACGAGGTAAAGTAGAAGAGGAAGACGAAAACAAAAGAAAATGAAAGTAAAGAAGAACACAAAAATGTTACCTTTTATTGCTTGAAACTATGGAAGAAAGGAGGAGGGTACATCGGTGTCACTCTCAACATATGCCTCTCTCTTACTTACATGAATCATCATCTAACCTAAGCTACATACAAGTTACATAAAAAGAAAAACCTAAACTAAGAAATGAAAAACTAGTCTAAATCCTATCTCTGCATTGTCGTCCCTTTTGCCTTTGAGTGCAGGTATTTATAGGAGAAATGGAGAGGGTAGAGGAGTATGAAGATAAGCAAATCTGGCAATTTTTGAGCTCCCCTTATCTTCAAACTTGATTTGAGGTAGATATTCAGTTCTGATCTGCAGTTTGTTGGCGTATTGATTGCTGAATATCACTTATCAAATGACAGAATTAGAAATAATGATCAACATAAGAGTTGTAGCTCTGTAAGTCTGCTTTCTGGATCATCTTGAATCATCAGAATTGAGATTCTGTAGCAAAAGTTATGATTCGAATACTAAAATGTATCCAGTCAGAATCTGAATCAAACTTGCTTCATCTCATCCGTTGATCTTCTCTCTATCCATTTATCTCTCTGTATTTGCTATTATCCTCAGTTGATCTTTAGCTAACCAAAATGGATTTTTAGAAATCTGAATTTTGTCATTTCCATTTGGTGTTATCTTTTTTATTTGCTCTGATCTTCAGCTGAACATTTGCCCCAATCCTTGATTTGTTCTAACTAGATCTGGGATCATCCTCAGCTAACCAAATAGATCCAGTTAAATCTGATTTTAACTGGTATTTATTTAGTTTAATCCTCTTTCTCTTCATTATTATCTTCTGCAAAATAAATATTTAAGACAAGAAAATTAGCAGATTTATTACACGATAAATGTAGGAGTGTAATGAAAAGAATGCAAAATATGTGTATGATCATCACTCTAGTTTTGATGATGATCAACTCATGTAGTTATAGTACTAATGATCTTATGTTTAATTAGTGACAGATTCATGATCAAGATCTTAGTAGGTGTGGAGCTTCAACAAAGGATTTAAAGTCAAGTTTTGGAGCTAGCACTGTTTGATTCACGAGCCTATGCATCTAGACCACATCAAGTACTCAAGAGGAGTCTAGCTCGGTGGATTGTGTTTGGACCAAGTCAAGAAGATGAGAAGACTTCAAGTGAAGACTTCAAGATCAAGACTTGAGTCTAGGTTTGTTTTAGTTAAGATTTTGTTTTAGATTAAAATGTAAAGGATAGAATAGTTGGTGGATTGCTCAAGTATATCTTATACACACACACACTCTTGATTTAGATAAGTTTTTCATAAAAGAATTTTTCATTTTAGAAAAGACTTTTTATTTTGAAAAAATATCGGTTTGGTTTTTGGTATTCCAAGTATTATGTTTTAACCAAAACCATGTTTAGAACTTAAAGTAAAAAACATAGATATTTCACCATGTTTGTGTAGTGGATCACATTCATACACACTATGCTTTAAAAGAGTTTAAATATCTTGTTTTTGTATTTGGTGAAGTTTTGGAAAAACAAGTTTTTGAAAAAATCAATTTGAAAAAATACAGTTTTTGTTTTGAGCCAATTTTTCCAAGTTACAAATATAGTTCAAATCTTTTGTAACATATCTTGATTTTGTGCAAGCATGTTTGTTTATCAAAGTAAAGTGTTGAAACTATTTTTGTAGATTTTTCATGATTTTATGGGATTTTATTTAAGCCTAAACGACCAACATTTTAATCCCTGAAATTCTGTTTCCAAGCTTTAGCCGGTCGACCGACCGGTCGACCGAAGTCTGAAGTCGGTCGACCGGGCGGTCGACCGACGTGCACAGACGTGCACACCTAGTTCTGGTTGGAGGCCGGTCGACCGACCCGGTCGACCGTCCAGAGAGCTCTGCTATCTGGAAAGGCCCGGTCGACCGGGCGGTCGACCGGACAGAGAGCAGTGCTCTCTGTATCCAAGTCACGGTCGGCCGGCCGGTCGATCGCTGGCACAACGGTCAGTTTTCTTACCGTTGGCCGGTCGACCGGACGGTCGACCGACAGGCCACCTGGATCCCAACGGCTAATTTTTCTAACCCTATAAATTTGGGGTTTGGGTGCTGTTTTCTCTAAGATTTTTAAGTGGGTTATGAACTAGTTTTTCCAACTCAATTAAGAAGTTTTCTCCACTTATTTGAGAGCAAATATTTCCAATCAAAAGGGGAGTTTATCAAGAGTGTTTTAAAAGTGATTTTCTTGAGTTTTTCCTCCACCATTTCCATCCTAGTTTTCTCACACAAACACTTGAGCTATCCATTGATTATTCATCTTATAGGAGTGCTATTATGAGAGTGTTTATTGGTGATCAAAGTGTTTAGATCACCAAGAGTTCTTTCTTGTACTTTGAGGAGGCGGACAAGTGTGTTCGCGTTTTTTCGAGTTCGTGCGGGAACTCAGTGTTTGAGGTGCGGCCTCAGCGAGCTAGTGGGCTTGCGGTGTGTACGGGACTAGAGAGTCCAAGAGTTCTAGTGGGAACTCCTTGTAGGTGTTGCGGCACCGGATGATCCAGTGGGATCGGTTTATAGTGAAAATCCATCAAGTGTGAAGGCGGGGACGTAGAGTAAGGGTGCTCGAACCTCGAAATAAATCTCCCGTGTTTGCGCTTGCTCTCTCTCTTTGTCTCTTACTTGTTTATACCTTGCATGCTCTTATTGTGCTTATCTTTATATGCTTGATATACATTGTGTGCTTTATTGATATATGCTTGGGGATTATTTGCTAACACTTATATTCAACCAAGAGAGCCAACGCGGCACCTCAACTCTTATTTAGAGGAATCTTGAGGAGTTAGTCCAGAGCCCTTCACGGGGAATTCGGCTACACTCTTGTGTTATACGTGGTATTTAGTGTAATAGTTTTTAATTCCGCATTTATTGACCATAAGATTAGTCATTACCTATTCACCCCCCTCTAGGTGATTTACAATTGGTATCAGAGCCAAGTGCTCTTGATTTGGGTCTTACAACCTAGAGTTAAAGATCCTCATTTTAGGCTAATCACAATATTTGTACACACACCATGGACTTCATGTCACCACCCACTTTTGACATTCTTAACATCCAAATTTGGAAGGTTAAGATGTCCTTGTACCTCAAGGCCTTAGGAATTAATGTTTATTTTGCCACCACTAAAAACTCATATTGTTTAGATGGCAAAAATATTGAGGCTAATGCAAAAGCCCTACATGCTTTAAAGTCAACCCTAAATGATAATTATCTATATAGGGTTTCTAACATTGATTCGGCTTTTGTAGCATGGAACACCCTCACCTCCCTTGGCGAAAAAGATCAATACTATGCGGGGAGCGACTCGGATGTTGAAAGCAACACCTACAACGTGTGCTACATGGTCCAAGGGGATAACCCCCTTGAGGTAACTACTGAATCCGAGGTAGAAGAAGAAGATATGTCATATGATGAGCTTACATATTTTTGTCAACAATTACTTGAAAAATATGACATGATTAAGAAAGAAAATAAAAATTTGAAAAAGAATTTTGATTGCATGCTAAAAGAAAATGATTCATTTAGAAATAAGATTGCATGTTTTGAAAAAGAAAATGAAAATTTGAAAAATGAGAATGTTTCCTTAATGTCCAAATTAAATGATCTTTGTGAAGGAAACACCTCTTTGAAAAATAAAATTGTTTTGGTGGAAAAACAAAAAGAAGTTGCTTTTTAAGAAAACACTTCTTTAAAAAGAAAGATTATTGAAAATGAAAAAGAAAATGTTTCTAAAAAAACAAGAAAAATGATTCACAATCTCACCATGCTTTTCATGCCACCATTGATAATAATGAGATTAAAATTTTGAAAAATAAAATAAATTGTTTGAGCTCAACTTTGAGCACATGTGCTTTTAATCACAAGAAATTGGAAACCTTGTTTTCAAAGAAACAAGTTCCACATACTCATGCACATCATCATCATGCATATGCTTATGTTGCACGTCATGATCACACCCACACACATAAGCATCCTAAGGTGTACAAATGTACAAATTGTGGCCGCAAAAGCCATTTAGCAAAGTTTTGTTTTGATAAGTTACATTATTTAAATTTTGCTAATAAGAAAATGTTTGGGTTCCATTAAATGCTAACCCCCGTGGACCCAAAAGAAATTGGGTACCAAAACTCCCACCTTTTGTTTTTGATGTAGGTGAGGGCTCTCACAAAACGTGAGAGGAATGGTGCCTTGGTAGTGGATGTATGGACTTGATGGACATATTTTTGATGCATCGCTATCAAGGAGTTTTGGTGGGACAACCACCATGTTTTGGAGATTTGGAGTAGTTCCTTGGTTTAGTAACTATTTCTAAACTCCTACTTTATTTACATGCTTTTCATTTGATAATATCATTTAGCACGTTCATGTTTTAATTGTTTTTGTGCTTCATGTGGTAAATACTAGTTTAAATGTAGTTTTTATCAAAACTTGCATTTATACATGTACAAATAGTGAACAACAAATTGATTTTTATATGTTTGCACTTCATGTTCATTTGTACTTACTTTATGCACATGTATAGGCTAGTTTTGATGATTCTCTCATTTATACTTGTTTTGCCTATTTCATGTTTTTATTTCATGTATATGTATTTTTTATTCAAATCTAATATACATGTATACACGTGAGTCTCTTGCCTTCATGCAAATATCTTTAATAGACTCTTTTATGTTTGGGATATGTATGTATATTGTTAGGATTGAATAAATCATACATATACCTTGAAGTTTGTTTTATATGAAAAATGAATTTTCATGTTTTATTTGAGAAAATAATATTCATGTCTAATTTGAGCTTTATTGACTATTTTCATGACAATGCTATTTACATGATGTTTTGAACACTCACACTTTATTTGTTTATTCATGACTTTGTTTCATGATTATTTTTGAGCTTGATGGACTATGAGTGCTTGAATTTTTGTGTATTTAGTATGATTCATGAAAAACATATGATTTGATTTCATGTTTTGAAGGATCTTTAACTAGTTTTTCAAAAATTATCTTTAACTAGTTAATTATTCTTCATTTGGTAGTGATTTTCTATGCTAAACTTTTTTCAAACCTTTATTTTTGAAAACCCCTACCAACACCGTTAATGGGAAAATGGATGGGCGATTATGCCTTATAAGCTTCATTGAAAATCTTTTATCTTGAGCATATGAAGGGTGGTAGGTTATGAGTTATATACTTGATTTAAATTGTTATTTTCAATTGGTATCTCAATTGATATTTTTTGTGTATACTCATATTTTGTTTCCTATATATGTATGTTTCATAATTCAAATAGTATAAATTTCGATTGGTATTTTCCATTTAATACATATATATGATTTGTTTTGTGCTTGAGTTAAAATTGATTCACATATTTATAGCACAAAGTTTGTTTATGCTAAGCTTAATTCAAATCTTGTTTTTCAATTGATTTATCAATTGATATTATTAAATAAGCTTATGCATTGTGTTTTAAAATTGGTATCAAAATTAAAAATTTGTAATATTTATTTACAATAATGATTATTTACAATTTGGTATCTTAAAAATTGATTATTTTACACGAGTTCTGATACCTTTAAAAATTTTGTTATATGATATCTTAAAATTTGGTTTACTAAGATATCTCAAAATTTGTTTTATTAAGAAAAATTCAAAATTGTGTTTGAATAAGAAAAGTTAAAAATGTTTTGATTTGGATTGCCTATATGCAAGGAGAGCTTAACATCTCTTCCACATATAGATTCATGATGAGTGTATCTTATATTGAAGAGTTTGACAACTCTTCTTTATGTGGTACACGTGTGTAGGGGGAGCTTCACATCTCCTCTTATGCATTGCATATTATGTGTTATGTGAATTAGGGCTTGTCATCCCTCTTTCATGTAATGTATATGTGCAGGGAATTTAACTTAGCGTCTTCCTCTTCATGGATGTATATCGCATATAACTTTTGTTGATTGATTTGTTTTCACCCCTTATTGATCTCTTTGTTTATGACAAAAGGGGGAGAAAAATTTTGTTTTTACTTTAACCCCTTTATTGATGATTGACAAAAAGAGGGAGAAGTATTTGAGATGTATATGCATGTTTTCCTTACTTTATTATTAAAGGAGGAGAAGTATTTATGTTTATGCATATATGTTTTGTTTTGCAAATAGGAGAAAAAGAGTTTGATTTGTTTTATGCTGTTAGTATGGTTATCTCCATATATTTGCATACATGTTTATGAGCATTCATTGCATATCTATTTGTTTATTTGCTATGCATGAGTTAAGGGGGAGCTTCTTTGAAGCTTTACTTTAATCCATGCATATATAACTTCATGAGTTTTGTCATCATCAAAAAGGGGGAGATTGTTGGCCCGAAGGCCCATCACTCTAGTTTTGATGATGATCAACTCATGTAGTTATAGTACTAATGATCTTGTGTTTAATTAGTGACAGATTCATGATCAAGATCTTTGTAGGTGTGGAGCTTCAATAAAGGATTTAAAGTCAAGTTTTAGAGCTAGCACCGTTTGATTCATGAGCCTATGCATCTAGACCACATCAAGTACTCAAGATGAGTCTAGCACGGTGGATCGTGTTTGGACCAAGTCAAGAAGATGAGAAGACTTCAAGTGAAGACTTCAAGATCAAGACTTGAGTCTAGGTTTATTTTAGTTAAGATTTTGTTTTAGATTAAAATGTAAAGGATAGAATAGTTGGTGGATTGCTCAAGTATATCTCATACACACACACTCTTGATTTAGATAAGTTTTTCATAAAAGAATTTTTCATTTTAGAAAAGACTTTTCATTTTGAAAAAATACCGGTTTGGTTTTTGGTATTCCAAGTATTATGTTTTAACCAAAATCATGTTTAGAACTTAAAGTAAAAAATATAGATATTTCACCATGTTTGTGTAGTGGATCATATCCATACACACTATGCTTTAAAAGAGTTTAAATATCTTATTTTTTTATTTGGTGAAGTTTTGGAAAAACAAGTTTTTGGAAAAATCAATTTGGAAAAATACAGTTTTTGTTTTGAGCCAATTTTTTCAAGTTACAAATATAGTTCAAATCTTTTGTAACATGTCTTGATTTTGTGCAAGAATGTTTGTTTATCAAAGTAAAGTGTTAAAACTATTTTTGTAGATTTTTTATGATTTTATGGGATTTTATTTAAGCCTAAACGACCAACATTTTAATCCCTGAAATTCTGTTTCCAGGCTTCAGCCGGTCGACCGACTGGTCGATCGAAGTCTGAAGTCGGTCGACCGGGCGGTCGACCGACGTGCACAGACGTGCACACCTAGTTCTGGCTGGAGGCCGGTCGACCGACCCGGTCGACCGTCCAGAGAGCTCTGCTATCTGGAAAGGCCCCGGTCGACCGGGCGGTCGATCGGACAGAGAGCAGTGCTCTCTGTATCCAAGCCACGGTCGACCGGCCGGTCGACCGCTGGCACAACGGTCAGTTTTCTGACCGTTGGCCGGTCGACCGGACGGTCGACCGACAGGCCACCTGGATCCCAACGGCTAGTTTTTCTAGCCCTATAAATTTGGGGGTTTGGGTGCTGTTTTCTCTAAGATTTTTAAATGGGTTATGAACTAGTTTTTCCAACTCAATTAAGAAGTTTTCTCCACTTATTTGAGAGCAAATATTTCCAATTAAAAGGGGAGTTTATCAAGTGTGTTTTAAAAGTGATTTTCTTGAGTTTTTCCTCCACCATTTCCATCCTAGTTTTCTCACACAAACACTTGAGCTATCCATTGATTATTCATCCTATAGGAGTGTTATTGTGAGAGTGTTTATTGGTGATCAAAGTGTTTAGATCACCAAGAGTTCTTGTACTTTGAGGAGGCGGACAAGTGTGTTCGCGTTGTTTCGAGTTCGTGCGGGAACTCGGTGTTTGAGGTGCGGCCTCGGCGAGCTAGTGGGCTTGCGGTGTGTACGGGACTAGAGAGTCCAAGAGTTCTAGTGGGAACTCTTTGTAGGTGTTGCGTCACCGAGTGATCCGGTGGGATCGGTTTATAGTGGAAATCCTTCAAGTGTGAAGGCGGGGACGTAGAGCAAGGGTGCTCGAACCTCGAAACAAATCTCCCGTGTTTGCGATTGCTCTCTCTCTCTTTGTCTCTTACTTGTTTATATCTTGCATGCTCTTATTGTGCTTATCTTTATATGCTTGATATACATTGTGTGCTTTATTGATATATGTTTGGGGATTGTTTGCTAACACTTGTATTCAACCAAGAGATCCAACGCGGTACCTCAACTCTTATTTAGAGGAATCTTGAGGAGTTAGTCCAGAGCCCTTCATGGAGAATTCGGCTACACTCTTGTGTTATACGTGATGTTTAGTGTAATAGTTTTTAATTCCGCATTTAGTGACCATAAGATTAGCCATCACCTATTCAACCCCCCCTCTAGGTGATTTACACATATCCTAGTTCACCTTCTTGATTGGAGAAGGAAGTGAAAATAATACATTCACCGACAAATCATTTTTTCTCTTTCGCTTCTGATGAACACCACCTCGGTAAGCATCTGGTTCATAACTTCTTGAGATGAGAAGACTTTTTGTTTTCACTTTGAGTCACTTTCCTCATGTCCTTCGCACTCAACAAACATATTAAGACTTATCATTTTCTCTTTTCCCACTAGATTAAAATTCGAGTTTCTTTGATTATTGAATGATTGACCTCAAAGAAATGACCTGTATGCACTATACACATTATATACGAATAAGGCGAATTTTTCAGCCATATACAATTCTCTCCTTTTTGCTCACCATTGTGAAGGACGAATGAGTTTCTTTGCGCAACAAAAAGCCCCAAGCCCTTGCAAACAGACTAGGGGAGGAAATAATGCCTTCTCTATTTAGTAAAGCTCTAGGAACATCAGGTGAAAACCCAAAATGATTTGCTAATCGTGAGGATTATACGCCTTAAATATGTACGAGGACTTGCTCCTATAAGGGAGCCAACCAACTCTTATGTTGATAAGAAATTCTCTCTTGAGACCTTCAACTAATGGATGGGTCTGTTTGTGATAGATTCATCTTTAAAATGATGATCATCAACAGGAAATAGCGGCGATGCCGCTTCACAAAATAAGGTGTATGCTTATTAGTGTTCAGAAAAGACCTAGTTGCTTCTTTAAAACTCATGTCTTGGAAAATATCCTCGGCGATGGTAATTAGCTTTGGTAGGCATCTCTTCAAAGTATCTAGAGCAGGCAAAGCAATAAAAGCCAGGGCTATAATATGCAAAGAAGCGAATAAGTAATGCATGGGGAGATGTACGGCAACTTTACCCATAGCAGAATTGATAAACATCTCCTTCAAGCTATGGTAAATGCAAGAAAGTGTAGGTGAAACTAAAGATAGCTTGATCCGTTGGGCTAGTTTGTTAGCCATCATAAAGGTCTCTGACAATATATTCTTTACATCCATAAGTAAGAGGAACACATTTTTTCATAACACAAAATAGCCATACGAAAAGTTTCCTCTTTAAAGCCTTGTAATCTGACTTTGTCCAATCACCACTGATGAAATTGAAAATATTCTCACCCAGTCCAAGTGGATCCCTGAGATCAGCCTAACCCTTCTGAAGCAGTCCTCTTGAGACTAGAAAATGGTTAATCCATGAACTTATCAAGACACTCTCTAATTTGGAGGTAATTATAGAATCACCTAGAGGGGTGAATAAGTGATGTGCTAATAAAATATGAAAATTAAAACTTTAACTAATAAACACGCAATAGATAACCAAGAAGTGAAGCCGAATTCTCGGTGAAAAGCTCTTAAACTTCTCCTCAAGATTTCTCTTTAATAAGAGTTGAAGTGCTTTATTAGCTTTCCTGATTTAAATAAGTGTGAGCACATAAACAATATCAAGAATATATGATTGAGCAATAATAACACAGCAAGATATAAATAAGAGTAGAGTTGAGTTAAGAGATAGGCAAACGCAAATATAAAAGATTTGTTTTAAAGTTTGAGTTATTTGCTTAACGTCTCAGGCTTCATCGCGTGAAGGATTTCAACTATCTCCACAAAGAAACTCCATACAGGATATAATCTTCAATCCTCTACACAAGAAAAAGGCACTGAGCCAATGGTCCTCTACATAAGAGGATTGCACAAAACAAATATTCCTCTACCCAAGAGGAGAGCATAAAGCAAATGAAGATTACAACAGTTGGTGATCACAAAGACTTCAAACAAGAAATCTCACAAAATAAGAATCCTATAAGGATAGGTATAGCGATGATAGCTGAATGCTTATAAGAAAATTAGAAATTTTGAATTGAAACTCTTAAGAAAATACTTGAAAAAATATCTTTGAAGATATGATTGAAGCTCAAAACTTGTATTTCCTAAAAACTTGTTTCCTTGATTTTTCAGAATTTTTTTTCAAAACACAGCCCTATTTATAGGAATAAAGTGGAGATGATTAGAGAGTAAATTCAGTTAATAAAACGGTGATTAAACTTAAATAAAGTAAAATGTAACCATTTGGGAATAAAATAAAATCTGAAAAATCAAAATATAGCCGTTTGAAGCAAGTCATGCTCCAGATTAGCCTAGTGCTCAATTGCCAACGGTTATTTTTGTAGCCATTGAGACTTATCGGTCGACCACTCAGGTGACCGCTGTGAGAATACAATGTGCTCTCATGGTAGCCAGTCGATCGCTAGGTCGACCGACTGTAAGCACCTTGCTCTCTTTGCGCATGGTCGACCAGGTCGGTCGACCAGCCAGAGAGGCAGACTTACTCTCTAACCAAGCGATCGACTGCTCGGTCGACCTCGCACACGAGTAGTTGCTTGTGTGCATGTTCGGTCGATCGCATGTGCACAAGTAGTCTGCTTGTGACATGGTCGGTGGACCGCTCAATCGACCGGCACTAGGCCAAATACTATATTTTGTATGTATTAAATACTCTTTTAATCCCAATAAGTTTCTATAAAATCTTAAAAAATAAGTTTCTATAAATACATATGAGCATAAATAGTGTGATAAAAAATCAACACATATTACAAACATGTGAACTTCTTTTTGAGATGTTAAATATAATTTTGAAAACATTAACTATATTAAAAATTATTTTTCTAAAAACTAAAATTATAATTTGAAAATTAAGTTTTTTCAAAACTTGTATGAATACAAAAATAAGTTTCTCAAAAATATTTGAAGCACCAATGTATATGGATAAATCTAATACATATATAAAACAATATGAACTTATTTTGAGAAATTTCTTCATAAATCAAAAACATAATTTAGTTAAAATGAAATGGGTTAAACCAAAAAACAGAAACTAATATTAAACTTTTTTTTTTGTTTATGTAAGCTTAAGCAATCAAGTCTAATCTAAACTTTATTAAAATCTAAAGATTCTTACAAAATAGAGTCTTATTGTATATATGATCTTCTTCTTCACTTGACTCGATAAAAAACTTGATTCCTTTGAGATAGACTCCTTCTTGAATACTTGATATGATTTTATGCTTGAGCTCTTGAGTCAACATGTGTTAGTTTCAAACTTGACTTTGAGTATTTTGAAGAAGTTAAATACCAACAAGATCTTGATTAATATCGGAAATTTAAATAACACAAGATCATTAGTATTATAACAACATGAGTTAATCATCATCAAAACTAGAATGATGGGACTTCAGGCCAATAGTAATGATCAAATATGCCTCGAAAACCTTCTTAAAGAGTTTGACCATTTAAGTAACTCCTCGTTAGGGTCATTGGCAGACTCTTCTCGCCATATAGCTCGAGATCATAAGGGATGCATTCGGCATACCTTCTCGTCATAGACTGGCAACCTGGTGACATTCTTAAGATTTTACAATGTAGTGTTCCACTTTCGATCTTTCAAGATACAAGTATTTGTGTGGTATTTTCAGTTTTCAACAAAAGTTTTAAAAAATTTATTAGGACTGGCGTGTTTGGTAGCTTGCAAAATGCTTGCAAATGCAAAATTTTTGCAACTTTACAGTTTACACTTGTTTGGTTTCGTTTGTAAAATGCAAAATGAAAAAGCTTTACAACTCTCTTTTCCCACTTACAGTTGCTACAGTTAAATTGTGGTCATGTAAATCTCACTTTTACACTCATATTTTCCCACTGCAGTGTGCTACAGTTAATTTTGTGGTCATGTAACCCTCACTTGTTATACACTTACAGATCAAAACATATACTTGATATCAATATATTTAATATTTTAATATTTATATTTTAATAGTGTTCAATTCTTATTTAATTATTTTATATTTTTAATCTTTAACTATTTTTATTGTTTTATATTTACTTTTTACTATTTTAATTAATATTTTAATTAAATATTTTTTTATTTTATTATACTTATTCCCTTTTTTATTATTTTATTAGAGTTAATATTTTATTAATATAAGAATTTATACTTTATATAAATTACTATATATTTAATTATTTATTTTTTAAATAAAAAATTACTTTATTATACATAATATATTTTATTATTATATTAATATTTTATTATGTTAATTTGTAATAATATTCAGTATAATAATACTATAATGATAATTTATTATTAATTATAATTATATTTATTTTATTAATTTTATATTTCTATAATATTAAAATAGTATTATAATAAATTTATATTATAATATTTTCAAGTATTTTTATATTATAATATTATAACTATATTTTATTATTGCTGTAACATTTTTTAATATTTATATTTTATTAGCATTATTAAAATTTTATTAATGTTCTTTAGATTTTCTTAAAATTTTATAATATTTATTTAGTTGAATATTTTAGTAATTTTTACTATTTAATACTAATATTTTATTAATATTATTGTTATAAATAAAATATTAAGATATTAATTTTTTATCTCAAATTTATTAATACAATTTAATTTGCAATAGTAGATTTAATTTAATAGTATTTTTAATATTTAAATCACTGCTACAGTTAGTTTTGTGGTCACTTTTCCACTTACACTTTTACATTACCACCAAACACCGTAAAACACAATATACTTTACCATTTACACTTTCACTTATCAACCAAACACCGTAAAACACAATATACTTTTCCATTTACACTTCACTTTATCAACCAAACACCGTAAAACACAATACATTTTCCTGCTACAGTTCACTTTTTCCATTCTCATTTTACGACTTACGACTTGCGACGTTTTGCAACGAAACAAACAGGCCCAGTTGAAAAGGAAAGGTAAACAGTATCATAAAACCGTTACAGCCGACGTCCCGTGACTTAATACTAGGGGTGCCACCGGATACGGATTATCCGCGGATATCCGCATCCGAATCCGCCTCCAATCCGGATACGGATATCATTTTTTCACATCCGTCAATATTCGTATCCGTATCCGTATCCGAAAGGTAGGTGCGGATACGGATATGGTAAAAGTAATATCTTATTCGTATCCGATCCGATATCCGAATGTTGTGTGCTTCATAATGATATCGGTATGGAGAAGACTATTCTTCAATGGAATAAAGTATTAATTTTGATATTTTGAGTTGGTGAAAAAGTAATAGTGAAAAGTATTCGATTCTTGTAAGAGCACCACATGATATTTTGAGTATTTCGACATCAACCATGGCATCCGAATCGGCATTTAGCACCGGAGGACGTGTAATCTATTGTTATAGAAGTCAAATGATAATGAATACGATGAATGTATAGATATGTACACAATAATATCATAGTATGTATCACATTTAATATTGTAGTAGATGAGATAAAAGTAATATAAGTATTTCTGTTTAATTTATCTTTAACCATATCTATTTTTAACATATCCGATTAGTATCCGCATCCGATCCGCTAATATCCGATTTATATCTGATATCCGATTTTGGCGGATACGGATATCATTTTTTCACATCCGCCAATATCCGTATCCGTATCCGTATCCGAAGGTTGGGTGCGGATATGGATATGGTAAAGGTAATATCCGATCCGTATCCGATCCGATGGCACCCCTACTTAATACTCATGTATTGCGTCCAATCCAAGAATCCCTCCAAATGAAGATATTTCGGCATACCTCGTGTGTAAAAAAGCATACCCCATTCTGCCTCTCTTGTGGAAGCCTACTGCACAGTAAATCAACATTCTGGAGAACAGTTATCGAATATTCGTAAGGCTGCAATAAATAAACGGGTAAAAAAAAAACCCATTTCATAACTTTTCCATTCTCAAGATTGCAGTGCGACGCTGTTGTATTGGATTCCAATCTGAATTCTGTAATTAAGGCTTCGACCATGGTATCCTCCACTTCTGGAGGCAGAGGATCATGGCGAGAAAAGAGGTTGTTGTTTTTATCCAGGCGTTCGAGCATACAGTTGGTCCACTCCAACCAGCAAATTTTGAAATAGCAGCCACGTCTACCTTTCTTTTATATCTTCAGATCTCTCAGTCAGATGGCTCATGAGGAGGCATGTCTGCAGTTCGCTCCAACAAAAAACGATACCTTAAAAATAAAACAAATAAAAAATAATATGATGGGAGAAAGATGGAGAAAAGGGATCCAAATACACTCCAGATTATTGCAGGCAACGAGAGAAACCTGTTTGGGGACATTTGTTGAGATAGAATTTCTCATAGTAAAACAACATACCAAGATCAAGATTTTAAATGTTTCGTATAATGAACCTATTCCAAACATAAAATGAAATAAATGTTATGTCATGACTCCATAATTGTGAGGAATCCTTAGTCCATTTAGACCTAACCTGGTTAATTACTAAAATTGATTACATTAACAAAATCAAAGCCAAGAGCTAATGATCAAATTCATATTTTAAGTGATTTCCGCATCAAAAATATTTTCTAAATGTGATTTGAGCATGTTCTTTACCCTAATATTTGAAACTAAATTATAGATTGTTGCGGTTAAAATTACTGGCCACGAGTCATTATAATTATAATCAAGCAACAATTGAGTGAATATTAGGATCCGGGAACTACCACAAGGTGACCCGAAACCCAAGTCAAGGTTGTCGGTGCATAAGGTTCTTGTATGTCTCTTATATGGTCTCATTTAACAATCTTGGTCGGGCCCTGGGTTTAAGTTCTGGACTCGGGTTTGTGCTCCTTGTCTTTCTTTTCTTCCTGGGGTGGTAGTTGACAAAGCGCTTGAGGTGCCTCCTTTTGATTAGCCTCTCATTGTCATTTTTCAAGTGGATATATTCCTTAGTATCATGCCCGTGGTCATTATTGTAGAACCTATTCTTGCTTCGTTTTCTTGGCGTGGCTTTAAGGAAAGTAGGACAATCAAAGTACCATTCCTTCTTGTCGTACATCAACACTTCTAACCTTATGACCTTGAGTGGTGTGAACTCCTCAAATTTCGGAGGTGGACCTCTTGATCGATCTCCTCAACCTTGGCAGTCCTTCTTCCTTAGGTCATCATCTTGCCCTATTTTTTTGGGATTCCATCGAAGGTCGGGAATCTATTTCCTTCCTCATCTCGAGCTCTTCTTTGGGTATCATGAATCTTCTTCCTTAAACTGGAGGTCATCGAGGGGTTACAAGTGGCTTGATAAGTAACAACCTTATCAAGTGGGGTCTCTTAGTTCCCGGGTATGTAACACCCTGATTTTTTTTTCCTTGAAACTTAGATTTAATACTTTAATCTCCAATCAAATAGATTATACGAAATATTGGAGGTGATGATTGAGTAAATTCTTGGTGAAATGATTACATATATATATATATATAAATATATATATATATTATATATATATATATATTATATATATATATATATATATATATATATATATATATATATTTATATAATATATATATATATATATGGGCTTACTGTTAGGGTGAGCATATAAATCGTAAAACCGAATTAACCGACCGAACCGCCGAATTCGGGCGGTTCGGTTCGGTTTTTCAATCTTCGGCGCGGTTGGAAATCACGCTTTTAAACCAATTCGGTTTTTGCGGTGCGGGTCGGTTTCAGAAATTTCGAAACCGACCCGCCCGAACACCGCCCGAATCCACCTGGCCCCGCCCGACATCGAGAAGTTTCGTCGCACGTGTGCCTACTGCTCAGCGTGTCGCTCGCGGTGCGTGAGATCAAAAATTCTAGATCTCTGATTCTCTCTCTCTCTCGATAGCGATTGACTCGATTCCTAATCCAGTAATCCTCGATCAAAAATTGAAGAGCGACGGGCGAGCGCGAGCCCTAATTGGCCTAATCCCGTTCCAATGTTCCATCTTCTCCTCCATCTGATCTGAGTCTTCTCCTCCATCTCATTCTTCACTCTTCAGGGAGACTCGGGCTCCCTCCGCGGCACCGGACTGACCGACTGAGCCCTAATCCAGTCGCTCCCCCCATCGCGATCAGACTCCCGACGACGGATCCCTCCTCCTTAGTCTTCCTCATCATCTTCTTCGCATGATCGCATCATCTATGTAAGATTCAATTATAGCCCTAATCTAGTTTTTTTTTTTTTTTTTTTTTTTTTGTGATTTAGTAATCAAGTCAAGGTTTTCTTGTTTAGCTTAAAGCTTAAGCAAAACTGCAAAAGGATTATTTTTTTTTTTTTTTCCTTTTCAGTTGGAAACTTGGAAACAATCAACAGGATTCCAACTTCGGTGACAGACTGACAGTGTTGTGCTAAACACTGGATTTTTGGAAAAATCAAAGTTAAAGGAAAAATTCGTATTCAGGTAGGTAGCATTTTTTTTAGCAATTTGTATTCTGAAAAATTGATTTGTTTTCTTGAATTTCTTCCTGTTGACTGTTGAGTGTTGAACAGAATCACAGATTCAGATGAAATATATAAAAGCAAGTTTAATTGTTTAAAGGTCATCCTTCTCCTTCACGGCTTCACTTCACATGAGATTCTGAGAAATTAGTAAATTACACAAAAGTTACAAACACAAAACAGTAAACACTTAACACTGAAACAGGCTAAACAGCTATTTGATTTCTTCAGTTCTTGTGATTTTCTAATTTTCTTAATGCTCAGTATGCTCACTGGTCACTGCTCAGTTGCTTTGCTCTAATTTATTTGCACTTAAAACTGAATAACTTCAATCTAGTCTTCAACTCTTCATCTTAGATGCACTTAGTTAAAACTGAATAACTTCAATTTATTTTGCACTTATTTTTGCACTTATACTGTCTTACTGATCAGTTATCACTTGATTCACTTCAATCTTCATCTTAGAAAGTTTAGGACCTTAGGTAATTCAGTAATTCTGTAATTGCATATGTTTTAACTTTTAAATTAAGCTGCTTAACAGCTTAAGTGCTTAAGCAGTTAAGCATATATTTAATATTTTTCTTCTCTCTAGTCTAGGGCTGTAGGGCATCACCCAAAGGAAATTTGAAAAATGAAAGAGAGCTCCTCTAGGCCTCCATTGGCACCGTCAAGCTCCCGACCTCCTTATTCGGGGCCATCAACCTCCCGGCCTCCTTTAGCACCATCAAGCTCCCGACCTTCTTTGGCACCATCAACTGCACCTCAAGCATCCCCGCCGCCTCCCGAACAGTTGACAACTGGCTCATCTTCAGGTTCAGTTGAGGTTAGTTGATTAATTTTAAGCTTTTCTAAATTTTTTTTACTGAAATTCTAAATCTTGAAAATTTAAAATATATGATAATAATTACTTATCTAAATTTAATTGTTTGTAGGTGTGATCAAGGAAAGAATCCAGCGGAGCCTCAGCAGCCTACTAACAAAACCAAGAGAAAGAGCGTAAGAAAAGATCTACGGTATGGCTGCATTTTAAAACTTTTCAGAAAATGACATGCTAAAGCTGAGTGCAAGTATTGTAAGAAAGTATACAATGCTGATCCACGTGTGATGGTACATCTACATTGCATAACTCATGCGGAAAATTGTAAGAAGAACCCACATAATGAAGAAACCCGACAAAACTGTTAAGTTTTCAACAACCAATAGGAGGAAGTGGTGGAGAAGCTAGTCTTAGCATTGGGAGTATGATGAAGTGGCTATAAGAAAAGTGCTTACATACTTGATAATTCTTGAGAACAACCATTCAAATTAGTGGAAGGTGTTGGATTCCGATACTTCATGTCTATTGCATGTCCTAGATTTCATCTCCCATCCCGTTGGGACAATCCAAAGAGATTGTTACCAACTTTACATTGATGAGAAGGAAAATTTAAAGAATTTATTGAAAGCTACATGTCAAATGGTATCTTTTCAACAGACACTTGGACTTCTATTCAAAATATCAACTACATGTGTCTCACTGCACATTGATTGATAATGATTGGAAATTAAACAAAAGAATTTTAAACTTTTGTCCATTCCTAGTCATAAAGTGATGAACTTGGTAGGGCGTGGAGAGATGCTTGGTAGAATGGGGGATTGAAATGTCTTCACCATAACCGTTGACAATGCTCTTCTAATGATACTATGATCGCCTATTTAAAGAAAAGGCTTAATAATTGGAATGGAACAATGCTACATGGGAATACCTTCATATGAGGTGTATTGCGCACATTGTTAATCTTATTGTTAATGATGGGATAAAAGAATTGGGCTCTTCTGTTGCTAGGTGCGCTCAGCCGTGAAGTATGTGAGGAGTTCTCCTTCTCGATTACAAAAGTTTAAGAATTGTGTTGAGATTGAAAAAATTGAATGGTCTAAAACCTTATGCTTGGATGTGCCTACTAGATGGAACTCCACATATTTGATGTTGCATACGCATGCAAGTATGAAAGAGCTTTTGAAAGGTATTGTGATGAAGACCCATTTTTCAGAAATCAAGTGTTAAGTGGAAATGAAAACAATGAGTTGCCGTCAGGGATGATTGGACTAATGCAAGAAGGTTGTTGATTTTTCTTGAAAAGTTTTATGAACTCACTTTGCGTGTTTTCTGATTCTTTGTATGTAACTAGCAATAGTTTTCTTCATGAAATTAGTAATGTCGCTTGTGAGTTGATAGATCAACAAGAAAGTGGAGTTTAGAATTGAGGAACATTGCCCACAAAATGCAAGAGAAGTTCGACAAGTTTGGGGGAGTTGGGAGAAGACTAACATGTTGATTTACATGCCGTGCTTCTTGACCCCGATATAAGGAACAATATGTACAATTTGTTCTTGAAACTTCGTTATGGGGCGAGTGAAAGTTTAGAGAAGATGAAGATTGTAAAAGAGGCTGCATCATTATTATTTAATGACTACAAGATAAGGTATGAAAGTTCAAATGAGCAATCGAGTGAGATGGCCCAATCTTCAAGCAATATTGCCAATGTTTCCTCTTCCTCATCCAATCATTAGATGTAAGGAGTCGCTTTAAAAGAATGAGAGCCGGTGTGGAGGTGAGGAGACAAAGACAGAATTGGAGAAGTTTTTATGTGAAGATGCCGAAGATGATCTTTCTACTTTAACATCTTGGAGTATTGGAAGTTAATAGCTCAAGATTTCCTATCCTACATCGAATGGTTCGCGATTGTTAGCGGTTCCCATCTCCACCGTTGCTTCTGAATCGGCATTTAGTAGTGGTGGTCGTATCCTTGACCCGTTTAGGAGTTCATTGACTCCAAGAATGGTCCAAGCTCTTTTATGCACCGAAGATTGGCTTCGGGTCACAATGTCATCAACAAAGATTAGTATTGAAGAAGACTTGGATGTTCTTGAAACACATGATATAGGTAAAAATTTTTTTGGATTTTAATATCTAATTCAATTATTGGTTTTTAATTTATAGATTACTTTGTTTCTTAAAATAAATATTCATTTTTTTTTATTATAGATTTGTCTAAAATGGCATCGGAACCAACAATCACGGAGGTTTAAGAAGAGGAGAACTTGTGAGCTTTGCAGCCTTTGCAATTTGGACACTTTGGAGTTGGACTTTGGACGTAATATTTTAATTTGCATTGTTTTGGAGTGTTTAGTTGTTTACAGTCCAGCTTTGGACTGTAAGTCTGTAATATTGCTGTTTGGCCTGTTTTGGATTTGGATTATACTATTTTTGGCTGCCCCTTGTGTATTGGCCAGTATGGGATTGGGGGCCTTTCTTTTGTGATACATATGATGATATGATTGCTAATGCCTGGCCCTTATGTCTGATTGCCTGGCCTTGCCTGGCACAGTTGCACTTGTGTCTGATGTATCATGTAGGGGCCTTTCTTTTGTTTTGTTGATACATATAGTTTGCAAAATGCAAACCTGGCTGTGGAGCTGGCTGTGAATCAGAATCTGATGCCTGATTGGCTGATTGTGACTGTCAGTCTGATTGCCATTTATGGGGGCCTCTCTTTTGCAGAATGTTGAATTGTTGATACTTGATACATATGATGATATGATTGCCTGGCCCTTGTGTCTGATTGCCTGGCCCTTGTGTCTGATGTATCATGTATATGTCTATATGATAATATGAGGCCTCTCTTTCAGTCTTTTGTTGCCTGATTGCAGATTGCCTGCCTGCCTGATTGCCTGCCTTCTGTTCTGTGATGCCTGATTGCCTGCCTTCTGTTCTGTGATGCCTGATTGCCTCACCTGATTGCCTGCCTGATTGTCTATTTGTCTGCCAGTGATTGCCTGCCTTGCTGGCCCTTGTGTATGGCCAGTAATTATTGGGTCTCTCTTTTATTGATACATATGATGATATGATTGCCTGGCCCTTGTGTCTGATTGCCTGGCCCTTGTGTCTGATGTATCATGTATATGATAATATGAGGCCTCTCTAAGCTCTCTTTCAGTCTCTTTTGTTGCCTGATTGCCTGCCTTGCCTGATTGCCTCCTTCTGTGATCCTGCCTGATTGCCTGCCTCTGCCTTATTGCCTGCCTTCTGTGATGCTTGTTGCCTGCCTTCTGTGATGCCTGATTGCCTGATTGTCTGCCTTGTGTGTATGGCCAGTAATTATGGGGGCTTCTCTTCTTTGTGATGCCCAGTTCTCCTTCTGTGATGCCTATTGCCTGGCCCTTGCTAGTTGCCTCAGTTGTGACTCTTGTGAGTTACCTGAAGTGGCCCTTGTGTCTGATGTATATGTATGGGAATGGGAATTCTTTTTTGTTGATACATATGAGATGATTGCCTGGCCCTTGCCTGAAGTGGCCCTTGTGTCTGATGTATTTGTATGGGAATGGGACATCTTTTTTGTTGATACACATGATTGCCTGCCCTTGTTCGTTGTAATTTTCGGTTTACAAAAACAAACTGAAAACCGCAAACCATATTCGGGTCGGTGTACTGTTCGGTCTGAATGAGGTTCGGTTCGGTCGGTTCGGTTCTGAACATGCGGTTTTTTTGACCGGTTTGCACTTTTTACAGGAAAAGTGCACCGCACCGCCCGATGCTCACCCCTACTTACTGTACCTCAGCTGCGGCTGAGAGAGTTTCTCAGCCTGCGGGACGTGACTGAATATAGGCCACACATCGGTCGCAGAGTGTGGGCGCCACAAAAAATCAAAAATCCCGCCTAACATCGTGAATCAAAATGACAAAAATACCCCTTTTAAATGACGACTGCGACTTCTAGCATTCAAAAGTAAAAAAACATTCCATGGTCGCAGACTTAATACAGAATAAAGAATACAAGACAAAAAATGCTATCGCATAGCAATGCGACCTCCTTCGGTACTGCGACCAAATTCGCAATCTTCTTTCTCATGCCTTATGTAAAAGAAGTAATTAATATTATATCTACCGTGATACAACACCAGTCTAGAAAAAAAGAGATGCACTAATGTTAATCTCGAGAAAGGAAAGATGTGCACCATACTAATCTAAAGATATAGCCAAACAATTCTATAAAAAGTTAATTTGTACTTCGATTCTCCAGCAATAAATCTTCAATTAAATTTAATTTTTTTTACCACTTCCTACCATACTCAACCCTCACCTGTAACAATTATTATTACTATTCATGTTCTTCACAATATTGACCTTTATATAATGCTTGTAACTAATATAATACCTCATACTAAAAAACTATAATTTTGCTCTTCCTTTTCAATTTGATTTCAAAAACTTTCAAAAAAAAATTGATTCTTGAATCATGTCTTCCCAATCTTCTTCCTCTGAACACTCAGAATTCAACTTCAATCAATCCCCCCACCCTGTCCTTTGTCTTTAGGATATTCTAGTGAATCTGATACCAGTCTGGACTTCACCCCTTTTGACTATCTAACTACATCAAATAATGTATTAACTGATCCTCCTATTCATCAGGATGATGAAGTTTTCATGTGGGTTAGTGGAGGAGAACATTATTCTCTGCCACTTGACGGAGACATGCTTGATGAAAGCATGACCTCTGATGCTGTAGGCTCGCTTTCTCGCAGCAGGTCAGACGAAGAGCTTGATAGAGACGATCCATTCTGGGAGTTCATCGGTGAAACAAAAAAAACCTCAAAAACAGCAAGATGATGAGGAAATAAGTGATGAAGAGGAAGACCCGGAGAATGAAGACGACGAATCTGCTTATGATGGTGATAATGACGAGGATTAGGATTTCCTGATCTTCTGATATTCAATTATATTTTGTCTTCTTTTAAAAGCTTTTAATTCTATTTTTTTGTAAGGTCTCTTTCTCACTATATTAACTTATAAGCTCTTTTAATTACATATCCAAACTGCGACTGCTGCTCTTAAACACTGCGACCATAGTCGCAATCCTACTACGGATGCAATTTATGGTCGCAGTTAATCATTTATCAGTTCCCAATGCGACTTTAAAACTATACTGTTTTGGAGTTCAAGTAATTTAAGTTATAGTGTATTAACTTTTAAACTGTTTTGGATAACTGAACAGTCACCTAGGAAGTATACAATTTTTGGGAAAAGATAGAAATATATTTGAGAGATATTCACGTGGTCCGACAGCTTAAACCTTTTGAAATTCCGGGATTAAATACATATAAAGGGTCATGAGCAAAGGATTAAAACATACTAAGTTATTTTTTGCTCAAACTCGTTACTCTCACTGTTCCGAAATACATTCAAAAAAGTCTTCACCATCACCACCGTCTTCACGGAAAGAAGCCAATCATCAAATGATGATTTTATGTTTAGTTCTGAAACAATGTCTCGCTATGGGTCAGAATCTGAGCTTGATACAGACGACCCTTTCTGGGAGTTCATTGATGAACCAAAACACAACATGAAGAGGAAGAAAGCGACGATGAGACTGTACCTGAAGAGGAGGAAGAGACAGAAGACGAAAGCGATACAGAAGACGAAAGCATGACTCTTGACGACGAATCTGATTACTATGGTGATGACAACGATTAGAAGTTAAAAATGTATTTTGTTTTTCTTTTAAATATATATAAATCTGTTTTCTAAAGTTATTTGTGTGAATTACTTTTTTACTACTATGTATTGGTTGAAATACTGCGACCATGGACGCAGACTTAATAAATACAATGCGACCAAGGTCGCAGTTGCTGGTCTTTAATCTTAATCAACAACAACACTGCTACCTTGGTCGCAGTTTCGACCGTAGTCTTTATAATATAAACTGCGACCTTGATCGCAGTTGTTGTGTTTAGTCTTAATAAAATACACAGCGAACTTGGTCGCAGTTGCTGATCTTTACTCTTAATCAACACATCATCACTGCGACCTTGGGCGCAGTTGGTGGGTATTTATAAATAATCAACAACACTGCGACTTTGGTCGCAGTTGATGAACGCAGTCTTAAAAAATAATCTGCAACCTTTGGTCACAGTTTTTGGTCGCAATGTCGACCCTGGTCGCATTGTTTCTGTTTGCACTGTAGTCTTATGCGACTTGGTCGCAGTGTGGTCTCTGGTCCAAGTTGTTTTGTTTGCAATGCATGACTGCGACCAAAGGTCGTAGTTTATTAAAAACAAATATGCTTTTTATTATTTCACGCATTTATCTCAGGCATGTGAAAATGATAAAAAAACGATCTCTTATACAATAAGATTGAGTGTTACATATAGCAGTAGAAAGAAACTAAACATCAAAAAGAGAGCCATTGTGACTAAGAGCAGTGTGTTATTGAGGTCTTTTTATTTATGTCCAGGCATTTATCTCCAGGCATGTGAAAAATGATACAAAACGCTCTCTTATACAATAAGATGTTGTTTACAATATAGCAGTACAAAGAAGACTAAAGATCAAAAGAACCAAGAAGACTAAACATCAAAAGAGCCTTGTTGAATAAGAGCAGTGGTGTTATTGACGTCCCCGTGTATTAAAAACTGTGGACGTCGAGGACCATGACTTCTTCCCTTGTGGACGAATATCGATCAAGTTCACACGGCAAAATATTCTCCCACAGGCCCAGCGAACCTGAAAAAGGACAATCAAGCTCTGGTCTTCTTCGTGCATAGGGTCATCTCATCCATGGAGGCAGGCCCCTGTTAGAGACTCTGAAGAAGGCGGAAATTCTCAGAGCAATTGCTCTCAAATGAA
>JAVJIF010030689.1:0-295363 GCA_038442645.1 Agave tequilana
GGCTTACTGTACCTCAGCCTGCGGGCTGAGAGAGTTTCTCAGCCTGCGGGACGTGGCTGAATATAGGCCACACATCGGTCGCAGAGTGTGGGCGCCACAAAAAATCAAAATCCCGCCTAAACAATCGTGAATCAAAATGACAAAAATACCCCTTTTAAATGACGACTGCGACTTCTAGCATTCAAAAGTAAAAAAACATTCCATGGTCGCAGACTTAATACAGAATAAAGAATACAAGACAAAAAATGCTATCGCATAGCAATGCGACCTCCTTCGGTACTGCGACCAAATTCGCAATCTTCTTTCTCATGCCTTATGTAAAAGAAGTAATTAATATTATATCTACCGTGATACAACACCAGTCTAGAAAAAAAGAGATGCACTAATGTTAATCTCGAGAAAAGAAAGAAGATGGCACCATACGTAATCTAAAGATATAGCCAAACAATTCTATAAAAAGTTAATTTGTACTTCGGATTCTCCAGCAATAAATCTTCAATTAAATATTTAATTTTTTTACCACTTCCTACCATACTCAACCCTCACCTGTAACAATTATTATTACTATTCATGTTCTTCCACAATATTGACCTTTATATAATGCTTGTAACTAATATATTACCTCATACCTAAAAAACTATAATTTTGCTCTTCCTTTTCAATTGATTTCAAAAACTTCCAAAAAAAAATTCATTCTTGAATCATGTCTTCCCCATCTTCTTCCTCTGAACACTCAGAATTCAACTTCAATCAATCCCCCACCGGTCCTTTGTCTTTAGGATATTCTAGTGAATCTGATACCAGTCTGGACTTCACTCCTTTTGACTATCTCACTACATCAAATAATGTATTAACTGATCCTCCTATTCATCAGGATGATGAAGTTTTCATGTGGGTTAGTGAGGAAGACATTATTCCTCTGCCACTTGACGGAGACATGCTTGATGAAAGCATGACCTCTGATGCTGTAGGCTCGCTTTCTCGCAGTAGGTCAGACGAAGAGCTTGATAGAGACGATCCATTCTGGGAGTTCATCGGTGAAACAAAAAAACCTCAAAAACAGCAAGATGATGAGGAAATAAGTGATGAAGAGGAAGACCCGGAGAATGAAGACGACGAATCTGCTTATGATGGTGATAATGACGAGGATTAGGATTTCCTGATCTTCTGATATTCAATTATATTTTGTCTTCTTTTAAAAGCTTTTAATTCTATTTTTTTTGTAAGGTCTCTTTCTCACTATATTAACTTATAAGCTCTTTTAATTACATATCCAAACTGCGACTGCTGCTCTTAAACACTGCGACCATAGTCGCAATCCTACTACGGATGCAATTTATGGTCGCAGTTAATCATTTATCAGTTCCCAATGCGACTTTAAAACTGTACTGTTTTGGAGTTCAAAGTAATTTAAAGTTATAGTGTATTAACTTTTAAACTGTTTTGGATAACTGAACAGTCACCTAGGAAGTATACAATTTTTGGGAAAAGATAGAAAATATATTTGAGAGATATTCACGTGGTCCGACAGCTTAAACCTTTGGAATTCCGGGATTAAGTACATATAAAGGGTCATGAGCAAAGGATTAAAACATACTAAGTTATTTTTTGCTCAAACTCGTTACTCTCACTGTTCCGAAAATACATTCAAAAAATGTCTTCACCATCACCACCGTCTTCACCGGAAAGAAGCCAATCATCAAATGATGATTTTATGTTTAGTTCTGAAACAATGTCTCGCTATGGGTCAGAATCTGAGCTTGATACAGACGACCCTTTCTGGGAGTTCATTGATGAACCAAAACACAAACATGAAGAGGAAGAAAGCGACGATGAGACTATACCTGAAGAGGAGGAAGAGACAGAAGACGAAAGCGATACAGAAGACGAAAGCATGACTCTTGACGACGAATCTGATTACTATGGTGATGACGACGATTAGAAGTTAAAAATTGTATTTTGTTTTTCTTTTTAATATATATAAATCTGTTTTCTAAAGTTATTTGTGTGAATTACATTTTTACTACTATGTATTGGTTGAAATACTGCGACCATGGACGCAGACTTAATAAATACAATGCGACCAAGGTCGCAGTTGCTGGTCTTTAATCTTAATCAACAACAACACTGCTACCTTGGTCGCAGTTTCTGACCGTAGTCTTTATAATATAAACTGCGACCTTGATCGCAGTTGTTGGTGTTTAGTCTTAATAAAATACACAGCGAACTTGGTCGCAGTTGCTGATCTTTACTCTTAATCAACAACATCACTGCGACCTTGGTCGCAGTTGGTGGTATTTATAAATAATCAACAACACTGCGACTTGGTCGCAGTTGATGAACGCAGTCTTAAAAAAATAATCTGCAACCTTGGTCACAGTTTTTTGGTCGTAATGTCGACCCTGGTCGCAGTTGTTTCTGTTTGCACTGTAGTCTTATGCGACCTTGGTCGCAGTGTGGTCTCTGGTCCAAGTTGTTTTGTTTGCAATGCATGACTGCGACCAAAGGTCGTAGTTTATTAAAAAACAAATATGCTTTTTATTTATTTTCACGCATTTATCTCCAGGCATGTGAAAATGATAAAAAAACGATCTCTTATACAATAAGATTGAGTGTTATAATATAGCAGTAGAAAGAAAACTAAACATCAAAAAGAGCCATTGTTGACTAAGAGCAGTGTTGTTATTGAGGTCTTTTTATTTATGTCCAGGCATTTATCTCCAGGCATGTGAAAATGATACAAAACGCTCTCTTATACAATAAGATTGAGTGTTATAATATAGCAGTACAAAGAAGACTAAACATCAAAAGAACCAAGAAGACTAAACATCAAAAGAGCCCTTGTTGAATAAGAGCAGTGGTGTTATTGACGTCCCCGTGTATTAAAAACTGTGGACGTCGAGGACCATGACTTCTTCCCTTGTGGACGAATATCGATCAAGTTCACCGGCCAAAATATTCTCCCACAGGCCCAGCGAACCTGAAAAAGGACAATCAAGCTCTGGGTCTTCTTCGTGCATAGGGTCATCTTCATCCATGGAGGCAGACCCCTGTTAGAGACTCTGAAGAAGACGGAAATTCTCAGAGCAATTGCTCTCAAATGAACACAGTCTAATTATGGGCTGTTAAAGGGAGAGGGTGAGCCCTATTTATGGGCAGCCCATAATAACAGCTTCGGGAAACAGCGAATGGTGCGGGTCATCAACGTAGACTTGACGTTAAAAAGATCTCATAAAATCTTTATGACAGGTCGCGTCTCACGGAGTGAGTCCAAGTCGCATCAGACAACAGACAACTTTTCATTTTTCATTTAGATTCAAAAAAATGACTTAATCCAAAACAACACTTAATAAAACAAGAACACGGCGACCTTGGTCGCTATGCATGTTAATCTAAAGGAAAACACTTACTTAACGTACTGCGACCAAGGTCGCAGTCCATGTAAAGCAACCTAAGATTGCAGTTGCTGGCCATCTTATCAACAACAACACTGCGACCTTGGTCGCATTTAACCATGTACACTGCGACCATCTTTATCCTTAACAACACTGCGACCTTGGTCGCAGTTAATAATTATATTACTTCACCCTTATAAATTTTTAAAATGAAAGGTTGCGACATTGGTTGCAGTTGCTGGACGCAGACTTAATAAATACACTGCGACCTTGGTCGCAGTTGCTGGACTTTAGTCTTACTCAACAACAACACTGCTACCTTGGTCGCAGTTTCTGACCGTAGTCTTAATAAAATAAACTGCGATCTTGATCGCAGTTGTTGCTGTTTAGTCTTAATAAAATATACAGCGACCTTGGTCGCAGTTGCTGGTCTTTACTCTTAATCAACAACATCACTGTGACCTGGTCGCAGTTGGTGGTCTTTATAAATAATCAACAACAACACTGCGACTTTGGTCGCAGTTGATGGCCGCAGTCTTAAAAAAATAATCTCCAATCTTGGTCGCTATTGCTGGTTTTTAGTCTTAATCAACAACAACACTGCGACGATGTGACACGTCACCGCAACAGTTGCTTAGTCGCAGTCTTTGGTCGCAGTGTCGACCCTGGTCACAGTAGTAGTTACTGTTTGCAATGTATCTTATGCGACCTTGGTCGCAGTGTCATCTATGATCATAGTTGTTTTGTTTGCAATGCATGGCTGCGAAAAAGTTCGTTAGTTTATTAAAAAAACAAATATGTTTTTTTATTTATGTCCAGGCATTTATCTCCAGGCATGTGCAAATGATACAAAACGATCTCTTATACAATAAGATTGAGTGTTACAAATACAGCAGTACAAAAGAAGACTAAAACATCAAAAAAATCCCTTGTTGACTAAGAGCAATCTTCTTCTTGAGGTCTGGTGGCAGCAGAATCAATAAGATTGAGTGTTACAAAGAAGACTAAACATCAAAGTATCCAAGAAGACAAAACATCAAAAGAGCCAAGAAGAGCCCTTGTTGACTACTAAGAGCAATCTTCTCCTGGAGGTCTGGTGGCAGCAGAATCTTTCGTTTATGAACATCTCTTCACCAGAAGGTTATCCAGTGAGCATGGAGTTTCCTCGATGTCACTTCTGGGGTAAGAGAGGAGGTTTTGAGACCTCACAGGGAATGCTACTCACCACTATATCCACCACATCCCCCGCCGCCATACCCACTCTGACCATCCGTTACCAGCAAGCTTGACTGGTGCATCAAGTCAGAGCAGATCTCGGTGAGGATTAAGTCCTCGTCAGGGATCATGACTTCTTCCCTTGTGAACGACGAGGACCATGACTTCTTCCTTTGTGGACGATGAGGTCTATGACTTCTTCCCTTGTGGACGAACATCGATCAAGTTCGTCAATAGGGTCATCTTCATCCATGGAGGCAGGCCCCTGTTAGAGACTCTGAAGAAGACGGAAATTCTCAGAGCAATTGCTCTCGAAAGAAAACAGTCTAATTATGGACTGTTAAGGGGAGAGCGTGAGCCCTATTTATAGGCAGCCATAATAACCATAATTAATGGTTCATTAATCAGAATCGTCGGCATTAATGGTCTCCAACCGCCAGCGCCGGTTTGGCATTAAAAGACATTAACGCCTAAACCCAATGAAGAACAGACGCGTAGACAACCGCTTCGGGAAACAACGAATGGTGCGGGGTTCGTCAACATAGACTTGACGTTAAAAGATCTCATAAAATCTTTATGACAGGTCGCGTCTCACGGACTGACTCCAAGTCGCATCAGACAACAGACAACTTTTCATTTTTCATTTAGATTCAAAAAATGACTTAATCCAAAAAATAACACTTAATAAAACAACACTTACTTAACGTACTGCGACCAAAGTCGCAGTCCACGTAATGCAACCCTAGATTGCAGTTGCTGGCCATCTTATCAATAACAACACTGCGACCTTGGTCGCATTTAACCATGTACACTGCGACAAAAGACTTTGGCTAAGATCGCAGTTTAAATGTACAATGCGACCAAAGACTGACTATATTATATTCAAAAAAAATAATTACTTAACGTACTGCGACCAAAGTCGCAGTCCATGTAATGCAACCCTAGATTGCAGTTGCTGGCCATCTTTATCAATAACAACACTGCGACCTTGGTCGCATTTCACCATGTACACTGCGACCAAAGACTTTGACTAAGGTCGCAGTTTAAATGTACAATGCGACCAAAGACTCTGACTACATTATACAAAAAAAAATTAAACTATAAAGTAGAATTTTATCGCAGGCTGAAAACATTGATCTGAAAAGATTTTATATTTTCAAAAAAAAATTTATCCCAGGCTGAAAAGGAGAAACTACATCTTTCAAAAAAGAGGTAAAGAAATAAGGCGAAAAGTAATTTATATCCTATAAAGAGCGGCAAAATAAAAGGGGGAAAAATAATAATAAACAATAAGGAAAAGTTATCATAAGGGGTATTTGGTAATTTAACTTCTCCCTAAAAGCGGGCCGCAAGTCAGTGAGGTGACAAATCGAGCCACGTCACCGCAGGCTGAGAGAGTACTCTCAGCCCGCGGGCTGATATACATTTTTCTCATATATATATATATATATATATATATATATATATATATATATATATATATATATATATATATATATATAGAGAGAGAGAGAGAGACTTGTGTCCTTCCAAAAGGATTTGAGCCCGAATCCTTCCCACTAAAATTCAACCCCCTCTGACATTCAATACAAGATCCACTCCGTTGAAGTTGATCTATATTATTTCAAGTATCTATAAATCAAAAATCAAGTATTTTTAATACTTTTGCCCATCCATCAAGCGACGTAAAATGAATGGCAGAAAGTAGTGAGTTGGTTAGATCTATGTCTTTAAACATACAAATTCTCGATCCGGCCATTTGGTTATGATCTAAACATTCAAAAACCCCTACAAACTAATTTTTGTTAGGTTTCAAATGTTCTACGCCGTTAAACTAACCAACTCACTATTTAGGCCGTTTGTTTTCTTCCTACTTGATGTATGGACAAAAAGTATTCAAAACTCTTGATTTTTGGTTTATACATACTTGAAATAATATAGATCAACTTCAACGGAGTGGATCTTGTATTCGACTGTCGAAGGGTTGAATTTGAGTAGGAAGATTCGGGCTCAAATCCTTTTGGAAGGACACAAGTCTAATATATATATATATATATATATATATATATATATATATATATATATATAATATATATATATATAGAGAGAGAGAGAGAGACTTATGTTATTCTGGAAGCATTCAAGGCCGAATCCTTTCCACTCAAATACAACCCTAGGACATCCGAATACAAGATTCATTCTGTTGAAGTTGATCTACATTATTTCAAGTAAGTAAAACTAAAAAAAAAAATCATGTATTTTGAATATTTTTTGCTCATCCAACATGTAGGCGTAAAATGAATGCCCGAAAATAGTATATTGCTTAGATCTACGTCTTTAGACATATAAATTCTCTATCCGACCATTTCATCATGATCTAAACTCTTAAAACTCACCATTTTTTGTTAGATTTCAAATATTCTACACCGTTAAACTAACCAACTCACTATTTCGGCCGTCTATTTTGTGCCTACTTGATGAATGGGCAAAAAATATTCAAAATATATGATTTTTGGTTTTTAGTTAGTAAGCCATTTGTCCCAAGTATTTGGGGTAGGCTACATGAACCAAAAGTTACGCCGGATCGGGCACGTGAATCAACTTTCTCCACTCATTCCTATCAAGCAATATGCCTTCATTAAGACCTTTAGCCTCTATATCTTGTCGTATCACCTCCATCCATGTTTTCTTCAATCTCCCCTAAGCTCTTTTAACTTACCCTAATTTGATACGTTCTTCTCGCGAGACTGGCGCATCAGAAGGTCTACGTCGCACATGACCAAACCATCATAGGTAATTTTCTCTCATCTTTTCTTCTATAAGGGCTACTTATACCTTAGTACGAATATTCTCATTTCTCACCTTATCTCTACTCGTGTTATCACACATCTAACGAAGCATGCACATTTTCACTACACTTATCTTCTGAGCATAATATCTCTTTATAACCCAACACTCTGTGCCATATAACAAAGCTGGCCTAATAGCAGTCTGATAAAACTTTTCCTTCAGTCATAACGGAATGTTACGGTCGCATAAAACTCCTGTTGCACTCCTCCATTTCAACCAGCCAGCTTAGATCCTATGGTTGACATTATTATTGATCTTCCCATCATTTTAAATAATAGAACCCAATTACTTAAAATGACTGCTCATCAGTATTCCTTGCCTGCCTAATTCATAATACTATAATTTCGGATTGTCTGTTTACTGAATTTGCACTCCATATACTCTGTTTTGGCCCAACTTAATCTAAAATCTCGAGATTCTAGAGTTTGCCTTCATAGCTCCAATGTAGCATTTACCCCAGCTATCGTCTCATCGATTTGAACAATATCATCAGCAAATAGCATACACCACGATATCTCATCCTGAATAACTCTAGGAAGCTCATCCATCACTATGACAATAAAAATAGACTCAATGCAGATCCTTAATGCAATTCAATTGTGATAGAAAAATCATTTGTTATGCAACCACAATTTCTGACATTTGTCACTACTCCATCATACATGTCCTTGATTATATCAATATATTTGATGGGAACTCTCTTTTTCATCAATGTCCACCATAATACCTCTCTTGGCACATTATCATAAGCTTTTAGTTACTTGAAATAATGTAGATCAACTTCAACAGAATGGATCTTGCATTCGGATGTTATATGGTTGTATTTGAGTGGAAGGATTCGGCCTCGAATCCTTCCAAAATGACACAAGTCAATCTCTTTCTCTCTCTCTCTCTCTCTCTCTCTCTCTATATATATATATATATATATATATATATATATATATATATATATATATATATATATATATATATATATATATATATATATATATATATATATTGTTGTAAATAATAATAAATATGGATGTCCCTATACCTCCCACTATTACTATCACAATGAACCTTCTAAGCATGACTCTCACTGTGTAACATTCCCAATTACTCTCACTATGCTCATGATTAAAAGGTTGTTCTTTCATTTCTCTCTCATATATGAGCTTGTAACTTATGTCCTCTCATGTCCCTCTTATGTATATCTATAAATAGGTGTCTAAACGATTGAATAAGATACAAGGAAGAAATTTTTTCTTTACTCTTGTATTGTGTGAACTTGTTGGTTTATTATTTGTCTCATTCTTTCAAATTTCACAACACGTTATTAGAACGAATGCTCTAAGCAACGAAGGATCATTGGTTCCAAGAGTATTATACCAAATGAAATCTTTCTCGCTTGGTATCATGCACGAGGCTTGGATAGGTTTCTAAAGGGCTTAACTACATGCCTTAGAACCCAACTCGGTTCTATAATTTTCATTTTTGCCTTTTGTTTTATTTTATTTATTTCAGATTTATTCAAGTTTTATTTCTAACATTTTTTAGAAACTTATTTATTGGTTTCTTCATCATTTTTTTTGGTTTTTGCATGAACATCAATCACCTTCCTATTTGCCAAAAGAGAACATTTAAAATTGATCAAACAAGTTCCCGAATGACCATCTCTACAAGTGTAGAGAACATTTTTGTCTTCTCGTGCAAAACCTATGTAGTGCTTATGTTTTTCTTCATTAATACTTATCAACTAATGTCATATTTTGTTTTTAATAAGAGACTTTCAAATTTGCTTCCGCTCACATTGATCATATACATGCAAGATCATTTCTTCTAATCAACAGTTTTAAGAAGGCACTTTAGGTTCAATTTTTTCTCTATATTGATCGCAAGTAATGCAGTGATTTCTCTACAACAAGATAAGTCTAAAATCTCATTCTTTTTATCTAAAAGAATAGTATGAGTACTGATTTTGAATTTATTCTGCTTATCTTTTGGACATATTAGTTAGTCTTTAAATGAGTTTCATTATCTTCATTTCATATGCTCAACATGCTTAATTATTCTTTGATTTTATCTATATCTACCATCTAATATGCTCCTTGAGATAAGTCAAAAATAATTATTGTTTTGATTAGATTTTTCATATCTATTACATGAATTTGGAGATAAAAAAAATTAGTCTTTGATAGATAAGAAGCTTAATGGTTATATTTGTCAGAATTAAATTTACTTTGATTGGTACATCTATCTTTTTAAATAAGCATATTGTCATAGTTTAATGGAACCTGAAGGTATACAAAATAAAACCCGAAGTTATATGGCGCTGAGATACATCTCGAGGCTATGAACCTTGAAGAGAAAATTAAAAAAGAAACCAAAGCATCCAAAAAGGATCACACTAAGACTCTAATATTCTTTCGCCATCATATTAGTGAAGGATTAAAAACTGAATATCTCACAGTAAAAGATCTTTTTTTTGACTCTTTGAAGAAATATATGACAATCAGAAAATTGTTATTTTACCAAAAGCTCGGTATGAATAGATGCACTTGAAGTTGCAGGAGATAAAACGATTAGTAAATAAACTCCACATTGTTTGAAATTATCTATAAGTTAAAATTATGCGAAGAAAAGTAACCGAAGAAGACATGTTAGAAAAACTTATCCTACTTTCTGTGCCTCAAATTTGCTCCTGCAGCAGTAATATCGAAAGCAAAATTTCAAGAAATATTATGAATTAATTTCATGTCTTTTGGTTGCTGAACAAAATAACGAGTTTTTGATGAAAAATCACAATTTATGTCCAAATGGATTTACACCATTCTCTGAAGTGAATGAAACTGTATTCCCCGAAGCGAATGCAGCATCATCTCACAAATATGGGCATGGTCATGGACGTGGACGTGCACGAGATCGTGGCAAGTTTCGTGGTGGTGGTCATAATAACTATACTCCAAATATTCCTTATACAAACACATCGTGCCACTAGAAATGGATAAATGTTGAGAAAAAGTAAGTTAAGGCTTATCATCATTTTGAAAATGCTTGTTACAGGTGTGGAATGAAGGGACATTGATCCCGTACATGTCATACCCTTAAACATTTGGTGAACTTTACCAAGCGTCGAAAGAAAAGAGAGAATATAGAAATGAACTTCATTGATTTTGATGGTGAAAATGACAATCCAGGCTTCGAAAGAAGCTAATGTAAATACTATATCAGGCATCACAAATTTAATTGAAGGCTCTTAAAGAGCTAACATCATGTTACCAGAAGGGACATAATTCCATATTAGCAATGCATTATATTCTAGCTAATTTAGAAGAAATTTGCTTAGTTTTAAAAGATATCCGCCGCAATAGATACAAAGTGAGACCACAAATAAATCTAGTATTGAATACCTTTGAATTACCTCGTTATTTCATGTCAGAAGCATATTTTAGAGAAACTTCATGCCCTCTTCTTTGGATTTATCATACAATAATAAGAACAATCGAATCACATATTATAATGAACTAAAAGTTCTCTGATTCAAAGAACTTCATTCTGTTATCCTAATTTTATTTGATAAATGAAACAAGGTCATGTTTACTCAAACCTGATGTACAATGATTGAATATAATTTATGGATAATATATTCTTTTATCCTTTATTTAGATATGCATATTATGTACATTTTTTACATGATTAAATTTTTTACTTTAAATTGTGACATTTACATAATTTCATTGAATTTAATTATTCATAACTATGTTCCAATTTATACAAAAATTTATGGTATTGAAAAGTATGGTTCATTTAATTTAAGTTTTGATATACTAAAATATTGTGCATGTCATGATATTTCTGTCTTAAAACTAATATATTTTGTTTCATGTCATGATGGTATATTTGCTTTCAAATCTTACCATGAGACCAATTTATTAATTTGACACTGAGCAGGATTCTTATAAATTGGCATTGTTAAATACATATACGTAGAATGCCTTTTTGCTTGTAAATCAGAATATCTATGTTCATGTTTATATTAGAAAAGATTTTTTATAAAATATTCATATATGGTGATTAATTAAGATGCATACACGTGTGTCATATCATGGTGTTTATATAAGAGATGATATTCATTTTGTATTTCATGTTCGCTATTCCAAAATTATTTATATTTAAATCATGACTTAAAACTTCTTTGTCATTTTATTATTTCATCCATGATGATAATATGTGATACTTTAATGCCTGTAAATACATGTTTACTTCAAATATGCATGTTTACTATTTCAATTAAATCAAAAATGCATGTGTGCTATTTCGAGATAAATATTAATGGTTTCTAGATACATATTTTTAAAGCAAGATTTTTGGATTGTCATTTTGATGAGACAATTTTCCCGCCATTAAGGGGAGAAAAAGTATCGGTTCCTGAAGAACGGCGTGAAATAACATGAAAGTTGATGGAACACATCATCATTGTCTCATCTTGAACCACGTATAAATTAAAGTGAACTTGAAGTTCAAAAGATTATTCGTTTACAAAAATTGCAAACCAGTTACCTGATGTGTTTACTGACACAAAGAAAATAACAAAATCTCATATACCGACTAAAAATACTCCAGCTCGGATTGATATCCCTGAAAGACAACCTGATAATACTTCAAAAGCACGGCTAAAGCGTGATCATCTTATTAGTTCAAAAGATAAAAATCCCCGAAAGAAAATGGTACTATAAGTACATATTATCAAAGGAGATAAATTTTCAAAAAGTAGTATTGAAGAAAAAATAACTGATTAATTCATAATAATAAAGAAATAGCTCCTGAAGAGGCACATACACCTAAAAAGCACACACATCTAAAGAGATCCCTTTAAATTATATGAGTACAAGAGAAAGTTGAGATAGAAAGTAAATTATTGTTAATATATTTGCATATATGGTCGCTCTAGATATTATAAATAGGACCCTGAACCAAAAAGTGTAACACTCCAGCAAACATCAATGTCCCTGAAGGACAATTAACTAGTACACAGTCCAAAACATGCCTAAAACGTGGAAGACCTATCAGTGCAAAGGACACGGTTCCCCGAAAGATAAAGCTACAAGAATTGAATAAGAAAATTGATACTCCAGAAGAGTCCATGAAACAAAAAAGGCAATAGAAATGAGTACCCCAGAAGAGTACATACGACAAAAACATGCAATATAATTAATAGATAAGGAACAAAAATTTCTGAGAGAAAGAAGTACCTGAAAATAAAAAGATATCAATGAATTATATATCAACTGAAGATATATGGGTTAAAAATAATATTATTGTTGATGATATAATGCCTTCACAATAGCACTTGAAATCACTAGAAGTGATGAGGATCATGAATCACAAACCATCGAAGAGTATCGATGTAGACATGACTGACCAAAATGGAAAGAAGTAATACAAGCAGAATTAGACTCTTTAGCAAAATATAAAGTACTTGGACTTGTAGTTCAAACGCCTGAAAATATAAAGCCTGTAGGGTATAAGTGGATATTTGTTCGGAAACAAATGAAAATAATGAGATACAAAACTCAACTTGCAGCACAAAGTCTCTTGCATAGACTTGAAATTGATTATGAATACATATACTCTCCTATAATAGATGCTATTACACTTTATTATTTGATACATTGGTAGTCTAAGGACTAAACATGCATCGTATGGATGTAATTATGGCATATTTATATGGGTCATTAGATAATGACATATATATATATATATATATATATATATATATATATATATATATATATATGAAGATCCCTGAAAGATTCAAGGTTCCTGAAGAACATAGTTCAAAATCTCATAATTTACACTCTATTATGTTGCAACGATTCTTATATGGATTAAAACAATTAGGGTGCATGTGTTACAATTGCCTTAGTGAATAATTATTAAAAGAGGGATATGTGAATAATCCCGTCTGTCCATGTATATTCATAAGGAAATCAGAAATTGATTTTTCAATACTCGCAATATATGTTGATGATTTAAACCTCATAGAGACTCCTGAAGAGCTCACAAAGACTGCCACTTATTTGAAAAATAAATTTGAAATGAATGATCTTGGAAAAACAAAATTTTGCCTTGGCCTAAATGTTGAACATTTTTGAAAAGGAATTTTTCTTCATAAAAAACGTACATCAAAAAAATCTTGAAGCATTTTTATATGGATAAAGCTTATCCATTAACATCTCCGATGAATGTACGATCGCTTGATGTGAAAAAGATTATTTCCGTCCTTCTGAAGAGGGTGAAGAGTTTCTTCATCCTGAAGTATCATATTTTAATGTAATTAGTGCTCTTATATATCTTGCAAACTGTACACGGACAGACATTGCATTTTCAGTTAACTTATTAGCAAGATACAACTCTGCTCCAACTTGGAGGCACTAGAATAGGATCAAACCCATATCATCAAAGTTTTTCTACACACATGAGCTCTAGAAGAAAAGTGATGTTGATATTCAAGAAGAATATGTATATCAGAGGATGTCACAATCTGATTGATTGATATTCAATGATGTATATATAGAGAAATATGTATATCAGCTGTCATTTAAGAGTTCTCTTAGATGGCGGTTTAAAACTTCAACTTCTCAAATTTATGATCTAACCGTACAATATGATATTCACGTCCTAAGATGTGTACTTATAAAAAATCATGTGTTTTGAAGTTTGTTTGATCATGTTTCAAATGGTTATAAATTTAATGATTTTTCACTAATACAACAAATGCAATAACATGATCAAACAAACTCTAAAACACGTGATTTTTTATAAGTACACATCTTAGGACGTAAATATTATATTATGCGATCGGATCATGAATTTTTTTAGAAAGTTAAAGTTTTAAGCAGCCATCTAAGAGAGTTCTCTTAGATGATAGCTAAGGTACATATTTCTCATATATATATATATATATATATATATATATATATATATATATATATATATATATATATATATATATATATATGAAAGTATTCTACTAAGAACCAAGATCATAATAAGGTTCATCATCCACGGTGAGCCACTCCATGGATGATCCTAACCGTTCATCTTGATCTATATACTGAAATTAAGCTAACAATGAAAAATCACGCGATTCCTGACCTTTTTACCTATATATTAGATCACATCTTTTTTCTATATCTAATATAATATATTATATAACCACTTAATCTATAGGTAAAAAGACATGGAATCACGTGATTTTTTTATTGTTAGCCTACTTTGAGTATGTAGTGTTGGCCCAGAGGCCTTCCACTCTAGTTTTGATGATGATTAACTCATGTAGTTATGTGTACTAATAATCTTGTGATTTTAGTTTCAGATCATTAATCAAGATATTAGTTGGTGATTAGCTTCAACAAAATGATTTGAAAGCTTTCACATATTGATTCAAGAGCCCGAGCGTCAAAGATCATATATAGCACTTGCTCGGTGGATCAAGGAGTTTTGGATCAAGTCGGCTTGGAGACGGCGCTCTACAAGAAGACATCAGTACCATAATTTAGTTTTGTGTTTAGATCTAATTGTAAAGATTAGAATAGTATGATATGCTCAAGTTCACAACACACACGTTTCATGTTTTGGTTTTCGGTTTTTGATTTAACCGATCTTGATTTGCATGAATAGATATTATATCAAAACAAGTTTACATGGTTTAATGTATATTAGATTTGTTCTATATACATGCATGCTTCAACTATTTAGACAAACTTAGTTTGATAGTCTATTTCATGTGTTTTATGTTTTTGTATTTTTGACAAAACATATTTTGGAATTAATGACAAAAACATGGAGATATATATATATATATATATATATATATATATATATATATATATATATATATATATATATATATGTGTGTGTGTTTCATGTATATAGGATTATATCCATATACATCATGCCTAAATGTTGTTTAATATCATGTTTTTGTATTTGGATGAGTTTTGGACAAAATGTATTTTCTATTCAAAAATCCAAGTTTTAGAAAATACAGATTTTGGATTTTGGTAAAAATGATAAGACACAAAAGTATTTAAAAATGTTTGTTATTTGTGATAAAATTTTTATCACATGTTTATATTTCAATATAAAATGAGAAAACTATTTTTGTGTAATTTTTACAAGTTTTATGGATTTATTAAAATATTTTTCCATCCTGTTTTCTGACCCAGGACACTGGCTGACAGGCCAGGTCGGTCGACCGTGCGGTCGGCCGAACCAATGGCCGGTCGACCCAGCGGTCGACCGACGTGCACAGAGCTGTGCACGTCTGGCAGCACAGTGGGACGGTCGGCCGGCCGGCCGACCGGACCAGAGAGCAGTGCTCTCTGTTATTTTCGGTCGACCGGGCGGTCGACCGTCAGTTGCCAACGGTCAAAATCCGACCGTTGGACGGTCGACTGACCGGTCGACGGTAGGGCATTTTTGGCAGGATCTGCTGCCAACGGCTATATTTTTCTGGGGACTATAAATACCCATTAATGGCCAGTTTTCAACAAGATTTTTTGTGCGAATTTTTCCTGACTCTCTAGTGTTTTCACAGCAATCAAATGAAGTTTTTGGGCTTTAATTGAACAATCTATTTGGTATTTTTGCTAGGGTTTGAAAAATCAAAGAAAAGGGTTTTTGGGAAAAGAGTTTTGATTCAACTTCTATATCTTGGTTTCAGTTTTTCCCAAGGATTTTCTTTGTGATTTTGATTTCCATTCCATTAGTTTTCTCCACATTTGAGCTACATCTACTATCTTATTCTATAGGATTTTTGTGTGGGAAAAGAGATTGCTTGTGGTTGTTGTTTAGACCACCAAGTTGAAAACCCTATCTTTATTTGGCTTTGTGCCTTTCCCACATTGTGTTGAGGAGGTTGTGCATTTGGGTTGTATCCCTCAAGTTGTGAGGTGATCCTTGTGTTAATCCCTCAAGTTGTGAGGTGATAGTTTGTTGGCTTGGAGTTGTGCCTCAAGGAGGAGGTTGTGTTTGTAAGGAGAGGAGTTAGGTACTCCTTGTAATTGTTATTGCCCCAAATCCTCGGTGGAGGTTCCCTTTGTGGGAGTCCTTTTGTAACACCCCGTTCCCGGAATACGTACTTAGTTGCGTATTCGTATTTTCTGATCGTATTTTTGATTTACTTCCTGTATTTGTTTTGTATTATGAATTATTCATGTGATCGTATTGCCTTGGATTCGGATTTGTGAACTCGGAGTCAGCCCTAGTCTGAACCGGGGACTCGATCCTAGTAGATTTCTCAATTTGATCCTTTTGTTATTCCAAATTGACCGATTTCAGTTTTAAATACTGTTTTTCAATATTTTGGATTTTCTATGATTTTCTGGAATTTTCCTGAATTAAGTTGAAAATCTTCAAAACCGGTGTCGACCAGTACCGCTGACCGATTCTCAGATTTTTAATTTACAAACGGAGTTAAATTTTAAGAAACGGCTTTCCAGTAACTTCTTAAAATCACCTTTTCTATCTAAACACTTTTTCTGAGAATTTTCTAAATTTATCAAAATTTCACTGGATTGGGTGTCGGCCAGTATCACTGGTTGATTCCAGGAATTTTAATTTACAATTGGAATCAAATTTCTAGATTCCGCTTTCATATTACTTCTTAGAATTATAATTTCTTCTTTCAGACATTTTCTCAGATTTTTCAGATTTTACCAAAATCTGGCCGACCCGGTGTAGACCGGTATTGACGGTTGACCTTATGATTTTTATTTTGAAAATGAGATTGAATTCCTGAAAACCGATTTCACCAAAAATCATTTTATAATATTTATTATTTTTTTTGAGAATTTTTGGGAAGCTTTTCAAGTTACTTTATTTTTGGGACTTTTCCGGAGTTTTCGGTGTTTTCCCAGATATCGGAATAGTGTCCAGATATTTTCCCACTTTTTCTCTCTCCTCGCCAAACGCGAGCTTCACTCCTAGGATTTTGCATTTAATGTGGAGATCCTCTCCATGCTGCATTTAATGCACTGCCAATTAATCCCAATCAAGTCAAATCTGACTTTTGTCCTTTTATTAAACGCAACCTTCGCACTTCCCTGAACGCGACTTTAAACTCCCGCATTTGGCTCATTTTGGCCTAAACGCAGGTTTGAGGGCTGCGTTTGGGCGGTTGGTGAAGTGAAACGCAAGTTTCATGTTAAGGAATTATGACAAGGCATCAATATTATATTCATCTCCTTACCTTTATAAATACCCCACTCCTTCTCTCTCTTCCTTTCATTCTTTTCCTCTCATCTTCTTTTTGGTTTACAGAGAACAATGGCAGCAGCAAAGAGCCACCTTCTCCCTCCTTTGGCCACCCACTTCTCCACCATTTTTCCTTCATTTTCACCACAAATTCCACCATCATTCTCTCCTTCATCTCCTCCTCCATTTCCAACAACAACAACACCTCCATACCATCTTCTTCTTCCTCTTTTCACCATAAAACACCATGAACCCATTAAGCTCTATAGCTTCATCACCATCTCCACCACCGTATACACCACCTTAGCCACCACCAAACCCACCATCTTCATCTCCTCATCGTGCTCTTTCCGATGAGCCATAGCTTCGCTCTCCGAAGCTTCGTTTCTAAAACTCCAACTTTTGATATTGAACTAGACTTGCACCTTTAAACTCTCTCCTTCTCTTTTGGGCCGGCCACCTCCGTTGGATTGGAGGCCGTGCTCTTCATCATCGGCAAGACTCTTGGACCGGTACCCTCCTTTTGGATTGGGGCCGAGCTTTATCGCCGTAGATTTTCCGGTAATCGTTCGCGATTATTCCGATGATCGTTTTGGTGATAATTGGCGACCACTTTAACAAAGAACTTATCATTATACTTGTGTTTTTATCATCAAACGCAAACCTCGAACATCAGGATCGGCTCTCTGTTTTGCACTCCATTAGTCGACTTGACCCAACTATAAGTCGACTAACCCCTTTGAAACGCAGCCTTATTTCTGAAGACGCAACCCTATTAGTCGACTACTATCATCCCCTAGTCGACTAACTTTCCTTCTGAAGACGCGGCTCTCTGAGACGCGGCCTTCATTAGTCGACTAACTCATTTGCCCTAGTCGACTAACTTTCCTTCTGAGACGCAGCTTTCTGAAACGCAGCATTACTAGTCGACTTATTCCTTATCTATAGTCGACTAACTCCTTCATAAGTCGACTACTATATCTCCCTAGTCGACTAATCTTGACTGTTTGCTGTGGTTAATCACTTCTTTGAATAGGGACCTTATCCTCGAGTCTTGTGTTATATATTGCTATTACAAGACTTGTTACTTGACGAACATCACCTTCCCTCCTCCCTGTTTGTTTCCTAACGCGGATCCCACACCCGCGTCCGTATTCTCCTTGTGTTAATGCGATGCGGAACCCGCATCCGCGTCCACGTTCTCCTCATGCCCTGATTTAAACGCAGGTCACTTGCCTCGCGTTTTGACACCTTCGCGATGTGATCCCCGCGTCTGTGATTCCCGCTCCTACTATTCTCGCAACGCGACTCCCGCGTCAGCATCCCCCGCGTCTTCGTTCTCCTTTTATTTGATCGCGTTTGCGCGTTGATTCCTGGACCCCGGATATCAGAGATTTCACTAAGATTTAGGCGAGTGATCTCGCTATCCTCTTGCCTTACTATTTTATTGGTTATGCGAGTGTTCTCGCTTTCCCTTTGACTTTCCTATTTCATCGGTCGACTTGTATTATTCATGACTTATGCTGTTTAGAACTAACGCCTTCTTTGATTATGTTCAACTATTATTCTATTACTTAACAAACTTGATATGCTTTTGCTTGATACTTACCATCTACATGCTAATGCCTGTCACCTGTTTATACTACTTGTCATTTTCATGCTACTATTTAACACATGTATATCACCTGGCAGCTGATGTGTTATCACCTAACATCGGACATGCTACCACTTGGCACTGGCTTCTGATTATAACATGACTTGTTATCTGCTATGACATGACTTGCCACCGGACCAATATCAATCTCTTGACATGACTGGTTACCTGTCTAATATCATCCTCTTGTCATGCTATCACTTGACACCCAGCATGATATACTTGACTCTTACGATTATCACGATAACGGGAATGATGACCTGACATCTTGATAGTACAACTGTACTCCTGTTACTCATGTGATACATTATAGTACGAACCAGTACTCCTGAGATACCTGTATTCATGACATTCCTGACTTGTTCTTGCTCATTCCCGGAATCTGATAATCATCTAATAAATCATAAAAGGAACAACTTGCATCGGGTCGGGGGAAACTTGCGGCTATCAATATGTGTTCGTGTTTACAGTGGTATTAGGCATGTTGTGCAACTAAAACTTTCGGTCTGACCTGTGGGCCTCCAGGCGACCGAGGGGAGTGCTGGCTCCCTCCTTCCTGGTACCATCATGATAAGGGCATACATAAGTCCCTCCTGTTAGCCTTGCGGCTGGTTCCGTCACCAAGCAACGGAACAATCCTGGGCCGTGGTCCCGGGTATGTACGGGACCCACTGTAAACATAGTTCGTTGATACCCCCGCTGGTTTCTAATAACAACCTTGCTTTACTCGGATATGGATCTATGTGTGCTGGGACGCTAGTTCACATAGCTAGATATCAGGGTAAGATGAGTAATAATAAAGTGTCAAGATAATAACCGGCTCTTTAAGTTGTAAGTAGAGGTATGTGGAATGGGACGCATACTGAAGCCTGCAACTTAAACGGCTATGAATCTGTGATATGCCTTACCATATTTGCTTGTCCTGAATTTTACATCGGATTTTCGGTTTTATGGTTATTATTATATTAGCTGCTCATGCTCTGCTTTATCCCTTGTATCCACCTGCCTCCTGTTCATTTTCTTATCATGCCCTGAGTACAGTCGGGTTGTATGTGCTTGGATTATGGTGACATGAGATAAAGGTATATAGATGAGGATTTCCTTATTTGGATTATTCCTTCGAAGTACTAGTCTCATGAAGCCGTGATCTGAAACCATACAATCAGATTTGCTCGTCCTCGGCTTTATTTGGTTTTATCGCTTTACATATACTTACCCTTGCTCGCCACTTGGCTTTTGTATCACCACTCGCCTGGGGAGTTTCATCTGACTCCCCTGGATCCTCATGTCCAGGTCTTGGAGCTTGGAACATGTCGGAGCTTGGAGCGTGTGGATTCTCCCGGTTGCTAATCAGAGTGGCGCAGCGGTAGCGTGGATCTCCAGCAGATCATCCAGAGCTCTATCCTTCCAGGCCCCCTTGTTCGGCTCTAGAGTTTCCCTGTTATGACTCCGAGCCTCCATTTGTACTGTTCATACTTGTACATCTCTTTGTAATCTCGCAATTGCGCATATCAGTGATGTAATATTCATGTAATATTGGATCACCTCTGGTGATAACTTTGTATTGTACTCATATGTTGGAACGTATAATGCACCACTTGCTTCCGTACTCTGATTCTTGCCTGTACTGATGCTTAGCGTATATACGTGAGGGTATTTCTGACCTGCGTATATACGTTGCAGTAACGTCTCCGTACCCGCAGGATCGGGGGGCGTTACAGGGTGGTATCAGAGCCTAGGCTCTCACATCCTCAGTACAACCAGTCGGCAAATTAATGGTAAAGAAATTTACAACTGGAGTGCATGAGTCTTGGTTATACAATCCAACTATAAGTACAAAGTTATCCATTCTCTCTTGATAATCTTATCCTTGAATTCTGAAGTTCTCCCATCCTTTCATACTTCAGTTTCTTGTTATTCTTGGACCAACTCGGACATGAAAAGATGGGGAAATCATAACGGTTCTGGTTCTTCCTAGGGTAACCCTAACGGAGAAAATCTTGATTTGAGACTATTTCTGCAAGATATGATGAGACACGATCAAGTACAGACAAAGGTCCCGCACCAAGGATCATTGGTTGCACTCCGGGAACAGAAGCCAGGCGACATGTTGGATTTCAGGAAATTACAGCCGGCAATCTTTTCAATCATGGAGAAGCCCTAGATGCATAGCAGTGGTCAGTAAACCTGATGGATCTTCTAAGTCAACTTGGGTCCCTGACAAGAACTAGGTGAAAATGATCAAGATTCAGTTAGAAGATGTAGCCTGGATGTAGTAGTTGGCGGAAGCAGCGAGACTGGGAAAACCCAACACTTGGGACTAGTTCTCGAAGGATTTCTATAGGAAGATTCTTCTTTGTAATAGCCCAGGAAGAGATGAAAGAATGATTTATCAAATTGCGGTAGGGAGATTGGATTGTAAATAAGTACACTGCAAAATTCCTAAGGCAGAGTCGGTCGGTGTTTTACGTGGTGGCCGACAAGGAGAACCGAGCAAGCAATATCTTAAGTGAGAAATGAAGATGAAGAGCAGAGTGTTTCTTATCCCCAAGCAACCCAAGGAGTATTCTCAAGTTCTTTTGTCATCATCCGGGAAGTGGAATGGACCCAGAGAAGGAAGATTAGGGTGAGTTGCAGATGAAGTTGGTGGAGAGACCCTCTTAATTGATGGAAGTTGAAGGCTCAGACAGGCCTCTGGATGCCCTACTAGCTAAGCCATCCCTCCAACCCTGCCCTCAACATATGACCGGTGGATATTGTCTGGAGCCGGGCACCTTTAACATAACCACCAGAAAGATTATGAACTACGACATATTCGGGTTCGGGGATTAGTTGAAAAGTGATTGCCTGCTCAAGGAGACAGAGAACATCGCACCGATCATATCAACTCATCTAGTATCACCGTTGTGAGGGAATCTAGGACCTACTGTCAGAATAACCTCAACTCATCCCCAGCATCCAGCATGGAGTCATATACAAAAGAGACCGAGAACTAGGGCACATGATGAAGGGAGGCAAACATATAATATGACGAAAGAGGAAGTCGGGATGCTCAATATGATGGGATGAGAACAAGAAGGGATGCTCAATATCTGAAAAAGGAGCCCTGAAAGTACTGACCATAACTATTTATCCCCATTTTTAGCATGTCCGGGAGTTGGTAAATTCTCTATATCATATCCTCCTCATTGCACTATCACTATCAATCCTAGTCCGTCCTATCTCTCTCCCTATTTCATGATTCCTATCTCTTCTATTTTTACTATTCTGATTTTCGTAATTCTTATGCCAACATAAGATATGCGTGGACTAGTGAGGTAACAGCAGGGCAGATGTGGTTCGTTCTCATTATGTTCTGGCATTCCTCGACTCTCGTACATCACATTGTCTTATATTGGACAGATCTTCAGCCTGGCATTATATTCTTGTATTTATGGATGCATCATGGGAGACCAGTACATCAAGTGGACTAGTCATCGCTTATATAATCAGATAGACTGTATCATTACTTGAGGAGTGATAGTATATAACAGTGTTTCAGGATCAGGACTTCTGGCAGTCTTTATTGATTTGGTGGACCATAGGCTCCGCTAGCCTCGCCAAGCGAGGGTCGTGTTCTAGTCACCCGTAAACCTAACCGGGTGTGGGCTTTGCTGCACCCTGGTGCTTAGCATTCAGCGTTGTGTTACGCGCTGGCTTTGCCACGTGAGCTTCGCCATATGCGAGCCTCGTAGAGCATTAGCCTCGCTGCACCCTAATGTTTAACACCTGAGCTGTGCTACGCGATGGCCTCACCTAGGCTTGCTTGGCCAGTGACTAGTTCCTTCAGTGCTTAGCACTCTAGCCGTTCCTCGAATTTCTTCTGCCTAGCGTGCTTTCATGGATCCGCGGAACAAGGTTTTATCGCTGTATCTGAGTTATCGCCATGATCCTTGTCAATGATCCATTCCACCAATCTTGCAGGACTCAGATTATCTTCTACATGTTCCATCTACAGTCGGGTTACCATTCGGAAGTCAGTATTCAGAATTCTTTAGGGTCATCTTATATTCTTGGTTATGTCTTTCAGAGTTAACAACGCCCAGTATGCAGAAATTCTTAATTATTGGTCTTCTTGGTTCATGCTCAGTATTATCAGAGTTTTCTTTACCTAGGATATTCTGGTCTATACTCGGGGAATTATTATGTATGCAGCACATCAAAAATTCTACTGCAGACTCTTTATCAAGGACAACATCATGCCATGCAGGGTTTTGTATTATATTACGGATTTCAGCAATACGGATTTCTATGGATTTCATCAGCTTTGGTTCATAGTCTGATCGAAGTATTATTGATTATCTCTCCAAGTCAGCTCACTTTATATTATTCAAAATGGGTTAGTCTTTTGAAGTTCTGGCAGTGTTCTTTTATAAACAGACATCAGATCAGTATTATTATGGCACCGTCAGAGGATGTATGTATACGGCAGAAGTGCAGAGATGCTTTAGTCCTGAGTTAGTTGTTCAGTCAGTCTGGGAGGACAGCTCATAGTTATCCATATCTTAATTGGCATAACCCTCATTCCTATCTTTTTGTGTTCATTTCACCCCTTATCGAAATTGCGAGGACGCAATTTTTTGTAAGGTGGATGGAGTGTAACACCCCGTTTCCGGAATACGTACTTAGTTGCGTATTCGTATTTTCTGATCGTATTTTTGATTTACTTCCTGTATTTGTTTTGTATTATGAATTATTCATGTGATCGTATTGCCTTGGATTCGGATTTGTGAACTCGGAGTCAGCCCTAGTCTGAACCGGGGACTCGATCCTAGTAGATTTCTCAATTTGATCCTTTTGTTATTCCAAATTGACCGATTTTAGTTTTAAATACTGTTTTCCAATATTTTGGATTTTCTATGATTTTCTGGAATTTTCCTGAATTAAGTTGAAAATCTTCAAAACCGGTGTCGACCAGTGCCGCTGACCGATTCTCGGATTTTTAATTTACAAACGGAGTTGAATTTTAAGAAACGGATTTCCAGTAACTTCTTAAAATTACCTTTTCTATCTAAACACTTTTTCTGAGAATTTTCTAAATTTATCAAAATTTCACTGGATTGGGTGTCGGCCAGTATCACTGGTTGATTCCAGGAATTTTAATTTACAATTGGAATCAAATTTCTAGATTCCGCTTTCATATTACTTCTTAGAATTATAATTTCTTCTTTCAGACATTTTCTCGGATTTTTCAGATTTTACCAAAATCTGGCCGACCCGGTGTAGACCGGTATTGACGGTTGACCTTATGATTTTTATTTTGAAAATGAGATTGAATTCCTGAAAACCGATTTCACCAAAAATCATTTTATAATATTATTTTTTTTGAGAATTTTTGGGAAGCTTTTCAAGTTACTTTATTTTTGGGACTTTTCCGGAGTTTTCGGTGTTTTCCCAGATACCGGAATAGTGTCCAGATATTTTCCCACTTTTTCTCTCTCCTCGCCAAACGCGAGCTTCACTCCTAGGATTTTGCATTTAATGCGGAGATCCTCTCCATGCTGCATTTAATGCACTGCCAATTAATCCCAATCAAGTCAAATCTGACTTTTGTCCTTTGTTAAACGCAACCTTCGCACTTCCCTGAACGCGACTTTAAACTCCCGCGTTTGGCTCATTTTGGCCTAAACGCAGGTTTGAGGGCTGCGTTTGGGCGGTTGGTGAAGTGAAACGCAAGTTTCATGTTAAGGAATCATGACAAGGCATCAATATTATATTCATCTCCTTACCTTTATAAATACCCCACTCCTTCTCTCTCTTCCTTTCATTCTTTTCCTCTCATCTTCTTTTTGGTTTACAGAGAACAATGGCAGCAACAAAGAGCCACCTTCTCCCTCCTTTGGCCACCCACTTCTCCACCATTTTTCCTTCATTTTCACCACAAATTCCACCATCATTCTCTCCTTCATCTCCTCCTCCATTTCCAACAACAACAACACCTCCATACCATCTTCTTCTTCCTCTTTTCACCATGAAACACCATGAACCCATTAAGCTCTATAGCTTCATCACCATCTCCACCACCGTATACACCACCTTAGCCACCACCAAACCCACCATCTTCATCTCCTCATCGTGCTCTTTCCGATGAGCCATAGCTTCGCTCTCCGAAGCTTCGTTTCCAAAACTCCAACTTTTGATATTGAACTAGACTTGCACCTTTAAACTCTCTCCTTCTCTTTTGGGCCGGCCACCTCCGTTGGATTGGAGGCCGTGCTCTTCATCATCGGCAAGACTCTTGGACCGGTACCCTCCTTTTGGATTGGGCCGAGCTTTATCGCCGTAGATTTTCCGGTAATCGTTCGCGATTATTCCGATGATCGTTTTGGTGATAATTGGTGACCACTTTAACAAAGAACTTATCATTATACTTGTGTTTTTATCATCAAACGCAAACCTCGAACATCAGGATCGGCTCTCTGTTTTGCACTCCATTAGTCGACTTGACTCAACTATAAGTCGACTAACCCCTTTGAAACGCAGCCTTATTTCTGAAGATGCAACCCTATTAGTCGACTACTATCATCCCCTAGTCGACTAACTTTCCTTCTGAAGACGCGGCTCTCTGAGACGCGGCCTTCATTAGTCGACTAACTCATTTGCCCTAGTCGACTAACTTTCCTTCTGAGACGCAGCTTTCTGAAACGCAGCATTACTAGTCGACTTATTCCTTATCTATAGTCGACTAACTCCTTCATAAGTCGACTACTATATCTCCCTAGTCGACTAATCTTGATTGTTTGCTGTGGTTAATCACTTCTTTGAATAGGGACCTTATCCTCGAGTCTTGTGTTATATATTGCTATTACAAGACTTGTTACTTGACGAACATCACCTTCCCTCCTCCCTGTTTGTTTCCTAACGCGGATCCCACACCCGCGTCCGTATTCTCCTTGTGTTAATGCGATGCGGAACCCGCATCCGCGTCCACGTTCTCCTCATGCCCTGATTTAAACGCAGGTCACTTGCCTCGCGTTTGACACCTTCGCGACGTGATCCCCGCGTCTGTGATTCCCGCTCCTACTATTCTCGCAACGCGACTCCCGCGTCAGTATCCCCCGCGTCTTCGTTCTCCTTTTATTTGATCGCGTTTGCGCGTTGATTCCTGGACCCCGGATATCAGAGATTTCACTAAGATTTAGGCGAGTGATCTCGCTATTCTCTTGCCTTACTATTTTATTGGTTATGCGAGTGTTCTCGCTTTCCCCTTTGACTTTCCTATTTCATCGGTCAACTTGTATTATTCATGACTTATGTTGTTTGGAACTAACGCCTTCTTTGATTATGTTCAACTATTATTCTATTACTTAACAAACTTGATATGCTTTTGCTTGATACTTACCATCTACATGCTAATGCCTGTCACCTGTTTATACTACTTGTCATTTTCATGCTACTATTTAACACATGTATATCACCTGGCAGCTGATGTGTTATCACCTAACATCGGACATGCTACCACTTGGCACTGGCTTCTGATTATAACATGACTTGTTATCTGCTATGACATGACTTGCCACCGGACCAATATCAATCTCTTGACATGACTGGTTACCTGTCTAATATCATCCTCTTGTCATGCTATCACTTGACACCCAGCATGATATACTTGACTCTTACGATTATCACGATAACGGGAATGATGACCTGACATCTTGATAGTACAACTGTACTCCTGTTACTCATGTGATACATTATAGTACGAACCAGTACTCCTGAGATACCTGTATTCATGACATTCCTGACTTGTTCTTGCTCATTCCCGGAATCTGATAATCATCTAATAAATCATAAAAGGAACAACTTGCATCGGGTCGGGGGAAACTTGCGGCTATCAATATGTGTTCGTGTTTACAGTGGTATTAGGCATGTTGTGCAACTAAAACTTCCGGTCTGACCTGTGGGCCTCCAGGCGACCGAGGGGAGTGCTGGCTCCCTCCTTCCTGGTACCATCATGATAAGGGCATACATAAGTCCCTCCTGTTAGCCTTGCGGCTGGTTCCGTCACCAAGCAACGGAACAATCCTGGGCCGTGGTCCCGGGTATGTACGGGACCCACTGTAAACATAGTTCGTTGATACCCCCGCTGGTTTCCAATAACAACCTTGCTTTACTCGGATATGGATCTATGTGTGCTGGGACGCTAGTTCACATAGCTAGATATCAGGGTAAGACGAGTAATAATAAAGTGTCAAGATAATAACTTGCTCTTTAAGTTGTAAGTAGAGGTATGTGGAATGGGACGCATACTGAAGCCTGCAACTTAAACGGCTATGAATCTGTGATATGCCTTACCATATTTGCTTGTCCTGGATTTTACATCGGATTTCCGGTTTTATGGTTATTATTATATTAGCTGCTCATGCTCTGCTTTATCCCTTGTATCCACCTGCCTCCTGTTCATTTTCTTATCATGCCCTGAGTACAGTCGGGTTGTATGTGCTTGGATTATGGTGACATGAGATAAAGGTATATAGATGAGGGTTTCCTTGTTTGGATTATTCCTTCGAAGTACTAGTCTCATGAAGCCGTGATCTGAAACCATACAATCAGATTTGCTCGTCCTCGGCTTTATTTGGTTTTATCGCTTTACATATACTTACCCTTGCTCGCCACTTGGCTTTTGTATCACCACTCGCCTGGGGAGTTTCATCTGACTCCCCTGGATCCTCATGTCCAGGTCTTGGAGCTTGGAACATGTCGGAGCTTGGAGCGTGTGGATTCTCCCGGTTGCTAATCAGAGTGGCGCAGCGGTAGCGTGGATCTCCAGCAGATCATCCAGAGCTCTATCCTTCCAGGCCCCCTTATTCGGCTCTAGAGTTTCCCTGTTATGACTCCGAGCCTCCATTTGTACTGTTCATACTTGTACATCTCTTTGTAATCTCGCAATTGCGCATATCAGTGATGTAATATTCATGTAATATTGGATCACCTCTGGTGATAACTTTGTATTGTACTCATATGTTGGAACGTATAATGCACCACTTGCTTCCGTACTCTGATTCTTGCCTGTACTGATGCTTAGCGTATATACGTGAGGGTATTTCTGACCTGCGTATATACGTTGCAGTAACGTCTCCGTACCCGCAGGATCGGGGGGCGTTACACCTTTGTGGACAAGCTAGTGGACTTAAAATCCTTCTAGGTGAAGGCGGAGATGTAGAGCTGGGTGCTCGAACCTCGAAACATATCTTGTTGTTTGCGCTTGTTCCCTTGGCTCTTACTCTATCTCTCCCTCTCTTTACTTTGTGCCTTGCATCAATTCATATTGTTCATTCATAATTATTTGCTTGGCTTGTTTAAGTGTGCATCTCTTGTTAATTGCAATTAGTTTTTAAATTCCGCATCTAGTTCATTAGATTAGCATAATCACCTATTCACCCCCCTCTAGGTGATTTTCAATTGGTATCAGAGCCTCCGCTCCTGATATTTAGGTTTAACCACCTAGGAGTGAGATCTTGGTTTGCTAATCTTCATTTGCATTGTTCATTTGCACACATATAGTTGCACTCATGGATAGCCCTCTTATGTTTGACTTTTTTAGACTTGATGTTTGGAAGGCCAATATGAGTAGTCATTTGAAATCCCTAGGGCATCTAGTTTATCAAGCCACTACTCAAGAATCCTACCCAAATCATAGCAAGTATAAAAAGGCAAATGCATTAGCACTTAGAACACTTAGAGCATCTCTTAATGAAGATCTTTTACCGGTGTTTAATCATTATGATTTGGCTTTTAAGTTTGGAGCATATTGACTTCTCCCGAGCTACCAAGGATCATCAACAAGTTGAGAAGATTTAGGAGAGACATGTCCGACGAGCATTGCCTCATGGTCCAAGGGAAAGACTCCCTTGAGGTACAATCGGATTCTCAATTAGATGATTGCTCTAGTTCCTATTGCGATGGTTGTTTAGAAGCTCAAACCTTAAATATGGAACTTGCCACAAAGCTTGAAATTTTTTTTGGAAAAACATAATCTTTTGAAAAAGAATAATCTTGAACTAAAAGAAGAAATGAAGGATTTATGCTCAACTTTTGAATCGGTTTTGCAAGAGAAGGAAGAGATTACTAGTGAACGTGACTCACTAAGATGTTAACTAGACCTTGCCCTAAAAGAGATTGATGTTTTGAAAAGCAAAATGATTGTGATGGTGTTGTGAAAAACAATGAGGTTTTATCTTCTAAATTAGACTTTGTTTTAAAAGATAACCTTGCTTTGAAAAATGAAATTGATTTCATTACAAAAGAATTGGATTTAGTTTTAAAGAAAAATGAATCTTTGAAAATTGATATTGATTCTCATGTGTGCCATGCTAGTATAGCTTCTTCTTCTTGCACATCTTTTGCATGCTCCACTTTATCTTCTACTATTGAAAATGATATAAATATGTTGAAGAAAAGTGTTGAATGTTTGGGCTCCACTTTGAGCCAATGTACTTTGAATCATACACGCTTGGAAACCTTGGTTCGCAAGAAACAAGATCCATCTTTACATGTACACCCATCACGGCATACACATGCTCATCACGGACACAACCATAACATGTATGCTCATGTGTACACATGTACACATTGTGGTCGAAAAGGCCACCTTGCTAGATTTTGCTATGATCGTTTACATATTGAAAATTTAGCAAATAATCTTGTTTGGGTTAGGAGAGATACTAACCCCTATGGACCCAAAAGAAAATGGGTATCAAAGACCACCCCTAAAATATTTGATGTAGGTGTGGGCTCTCGCATCACGTGAGAGTAGCGGTGCCTTGAAGTGGATGCGTTCCGTGCTTAAAAGAAAACAAATTTGGATGCATCACTTTCAAGGGAAGTTTGGTAGAAGAGGACCACCATTGGTTTGGAGAACTAGAGAGGTGCCTTCATCGGTTTTGGTATCGATCTCTAACTCCCGTTTTTATTTGCATGCTTTTCACGTTCATCATTTTATAGCATGTCATGTTTCATTGTTTATTATGATTATGCCATGTGATTTAGATTAGTGATATACATGTTTAGTTACTTGAGACACCCATGGACCTATCTTTGTGTTCTCACTTTGTTTTTTAAACTAATATGTATGTCCTAGATCTAATGCATGTGCATGATGATCATATGTGTTTATGATTCTTGTTTTGATATCTCATGTTTTTTATGTTTAGAGTTTATTATGTTAAATGCCATGATTCTTAGATCATTGACATGCATGTATAGCTTTTGAGATCACCCATGTTTATATGGACCCATTTGTTGTGTTCTCACCATTTGTTTAGCTACTATGTATTTCATGATTCTAATAGCATGTGGATTTTCTTCATGGTCATTTTTATGTTTGTAATGATGATTTATGTCCCGTTTCGTGCTTCATGATTTGAATATATGTTTAGATGTTAGTTTTCATGAAAACTAGAATTTATACTTGTACATAGAATGGGTCACAAGTAACTCTTTTTATGTTTGTGCTTGAATGCCTATTTGTACCCATTAGATGTGCTAGTATAGTCTAGTTTTGATGATTCATGCATTCTAACTTGTATTCCTCATTTTGAATGTGTTTCTATGATCATGTGTTTTAACTTTATGTATATGTCTATCTTGTCCAAACTATTGATTATACATGTACATCCTTGAGCCACGTGCCTTCATGCATATACTTTTGTGGACTCATTATGTTTAGGATATGTATGTATACTTTAGTTTGTACATGACATACATATGCCTTGAAGCTTAAATCGTTTTGATGATTTTCATGTTTTTAGGTAATTTCAATTTGTAATGAAAATCTAGTTTTTCATGTTTTCATATTTTTAAGGAATTTCATATGAACTTAATTGAATATTTTCATGATTGTGTGTTTCACATTACACTTACTCACTTTCTTAGTTTACTCATGATTTGTTTTCATGAGACTATGATATGGGCTTTATAGATTTTGAGTGTTTAGTGATCATGTGAATTACATGTGTTTCATGAAAAACAATTTTGTTTTATTCCTTACTTGAAGGATTTCGTACTAGTTAATAAGATTTCCCATTTAACTAGTTCGTATTCTTCTTATGGTAGAGATTTTCAAACGTACTCTATTTTCAAACCTATTTTTGAAAACCCCTACCTTCCGCGGGCGGTTGGATGGGAGACCATGCCATGTATACCCTTCTTGAATATCTTTTAAACTTGTGCATGAATGGGTGGTAGTTATATGAGATATACACTTGATCGTATTGTTATTTCAATTGGTATCATTGAATTCTTTCAATTGGTATCAATTTTGACCTTTCTTATATACTCATGTATGTTTGTATGTATGTATGCTTTCAATTCCAAGAATATCAATTTCTATTGATATCTATTTTTCATACATATATATGTTTTATTTGTGCTTATTATATCCCTATATCTTTAAGCACAAAATCTTGTTTATGCTAGTGCTTGAGCTTTAACTTTGTTTCAATTGATTAGTTTTTAATTGCTTTTCAATTGGTATCTTATTTCAAGCCTATGCATTGTTTTTGTTGGTAATTCATAAAGAGGGAGAAAACTTGTATTTCATCTTTCAATTGGTATTTGTTTTCCACTCCCATACTTTATGATTGAAAATTTAAATTTGGTATCATATGTTCAAAATGAAAAATATTTACAATTGGTATCAAAATTTTTGTTTAGACATTCAAAATTTATTATGTTTAATTTCAATTGGTATCAAGATTTTCATGTGTTTTGCTTAAAATGGTATCAATATTTTTATTTGTTTCCTTTCAATTGGTATCAAGATGCTATTCTTTGACATATTTTCACTTGATATCTTAATTGATAGTCACCCCTATTTGGTTTTGTTTTTGTTTTAGACAAAGGGGGAGAACATTGTCTTTATTAACCCTTTTGTTGATTCATGGTTTCAAACAAAAAGGGGAGAAAATTTATTGATTTGGTTTTTTGCTTTTACCCCTTATTAATGATTGTTTCTTTGTATTAAAAAGGGGGAGAAGATTTTGTTTTGTTTTGGTTCTTACCCCTTTGTTGATGATTGACAAAAAGGGGAGAATTATTTGAGAGTTTAACATGCATAAGTTTAACATGCATATATAAACCAAAATCTTTCTAATATGCATGATTGGTACAAGTTTTTTATATATGCATGTTTATGTTTTGCATATATTAAGTTTAATTTAGTTTAATTTTAATTGGTATCTAGAGCATGTTTTGTTTTTAAACATTTCATTGGTATCTAGAGCCATTTATTGTTTATGCATGATTATGCATTGTCATTCATTGCATTTTTATGTTTATTTGTTTTATGCATGAGTTAAGTGGGAGCTTCTTTGAAGCTTAAACTTTGATCCATGCATATATAACTCCATGAGTTTTGTCATCATCAAAAAGGGGGAGATTGTTGGCCCAGAGGCCTTCCACTCTAGTTTTGATGATGATTAACTCATGTAGTTATGTATACTAATAATCTCGTGATTTTAGTTTCAGATCATTAATCAAGATATTAGTTGGTGATTAGCTTCAACAAGATGATTTGGAAGCTTTCACATGTTGATTCAAGAGCCCGAGCGTTAAAGATCATATATAGCACTTGCTCGGTGGATCAAGGAGTTTTGGATCGAGTCGGCTTGGAGACGGCGCTCTACAAGAAGACATCGGTACCATAGTTTAGTTTTGTATTTAGATCCAAATTGTAAAGATTAGAATAGTATGATATGCTCAAGTTCACAACACACACGTTTCATGTTTCGGTTTTTGGTTTAACCGATCTTGGTTTGCATGAATAGATATTATATCAAAATAAGTTTACATGGTTTAATGTATATTAGATTTGTTCTATATACATGCATGCTTCAACTATTTAGACAAACTTAGTTTGATAGTCTATTTCATGTGTTTTATGTTTTTGTATTTTTGACAAAACATATTTTGAAATTAATGACAAAAACATGGATATATATGTTTCATGTATATAGAATTATATCCATATACATCATGCCTAAATGTTGTTTAATATCATGTTTTTGTATTTGGATGAGTTTTGGACAAAATGTATTTTCTATTCAAAAATCTAAGTTTTAGAAAATACAGATTTTGGATTTTGGGAAAAATGATAAGACACAAAAGTATTTAAAAATGTTTGTTATTTGTGATGAAATTTTTATCACATGTTTATATTTCAATATAAAATGAGAAAACTATTTTTGTGTAATTTTTACAAGTTTTATGGATTTATTAAAATATTTTTCCATCCTGTTTTCTGACCCAGGACACTGGCTGACAGGCCAGGTCGGTCGACCGTGCGGTCGGCCGAACCAATGGCCGGTGGACCCAGCGGTCAACCGACGTGCACAGAGCTGTGCACGTCTGGCAGCACAGTGGGACGGTCGGCCGACCGGCCGACCGGACCAGAGAGCAGTGCTCTCTGTTCTTTTCGGTCGACCGGGCGGTCAACCGTCAGTTGCAAACGGTCAAAATCTGACCGTTGGACGGTCGACCGACCGGTCGACCGGTAGGGCATTTTTGGCAGGATCTGCTACCAACGGCTATATTTTTCTGGGGGCTATAAATACCCCATTAATGGCCAGTTTTCAACAAGATTTTTTGTGCGAATTTTTCCTGACTCTCTAGTGTTTTCACAGCAATCAAAAGAAGTTTTTGGGCTTTAATTGAACAATCTATTTGGTGTTTTTGCTAGGGTTTGGAAAATCAAAGAAAAGGGTTTTTGGGAAAAAGAGTTTTGATTCAACTTCTATATCTTGGTTTCAGTTTTTCCCAAAGATTTTCTTTGTGATTTTGATTTCCATTTCATTGGTTTTCTCCACACTTGAGCTACATCTACTATCTTATTCTATAGGATCTTTGTGTGGGAAAAGAGATTGTTTGTGGTTGTTGTTTAAACCACCAAGTTGAAAACCCTATCTTTGTTTAGCTTTGTGCCTTTCCCTCATTGTGTTGAGGAGGTTGTGCATTTGGGTTGTATCCCTCAAGTTGTGAGGTGATCCTTGTGTTAATCCCTCAAGTTGTGAGTTGATAGTTTGTTGGCTTGGAGTTGTGCCTCAAGGAGGAGGTTGTGTTTGTAAGGAGAGGAGTTAGGTACTCCTTGTAATTGTTATTGCCCCAAATCCTCGGTGGAGGTTCCCTTTGTGGGAGTCCTTTGTGGACAAGCTAGTGGACTTAAAATCCTTCTGGGTGAAGGCGGGGATGTAGAGCTGGGTGCTCGAACCTCGAAACATATCTTGTTGTTTGCGCTTGTTCCCTTGGCTCTTACTCTATCTCTCCCTCTCTTTACTTTGTGCCTTGCATCAATTCATATTGTTCATTCATAATTATTTACTTGGCTTGTTTAAGTGTGCATCTCTTGTTAATTGTAATTAGTTTTTAAATTCCGCATCTAGTTCATTAGATTAGCATAATCACCTATTCACCCCCCTCTACGTGATTTTCATGTAGATCAAGATGAATGGTCCGGATCATCCATGAGATAGCTCACCATGGAGTTCGCACGAAGCTTATTGTGAGCCCGATTCTCACTAAAGTATTTACATATATATACTTGTGTCATTCCAGAAGGATTCGGGGATTCGAAATCGAATCCTTCCCACTCAAATACAACCCTACGGTATCCGAATGCAAGATCCATTCCTTTGAAGTTGATCTACAGTATTTCAATTAATTAAAAAACAAAAAAACATGTATTTTGAATACTTTTTGCCCACCAATCAAGTATGCACAAATTGGACGGCCTAAAATGGCATATAACTTAGACCTACGTCTTTAGACATGCAATTTCTCGATCCGAATATTTCATCATGATCTAAACACTTAAAAACCCTTGTACCAATTTTTGTTAGATTTCAAATATTATGCACTGTTAAGCTAACCAACCCACTATTTCAGTCGTCCATTTTGCGCCGACTTGATGAATGGGTAAAAAGTATTCAAAATACATAATTTTTTATTTTTAGTTACTTGAAATGATGTAAATCAACGTCAACTGAGTGGATCTTGCATTCAGATGTCGTAGGGTTGTATTTGAGTGGGAAGGATTCGACCTTGAATCCTTCCGGAATGACACAAATATATATATATATATATATATATATATATATATATATATATATATATATATATATATATATATTGAATCCTTCCAGAATGACACAAATGTGCGTGTGCATGAGGTATTTGTACCTCAGCCGCTAGCTGAGAGAACTCTTTCAGCTAGCAATGCGACCTGATTGTGTCCTGAAAAAATTCAGATATTCTCAGTCTAATTAGCACTACGACCATCATAGCAGTCCTCACAAAACACTGCGACCATGGTCGAAATCCTCACAATAATACTGCGGCCATGGTAGCAGACTCACAAAAATACTGCGGCCATGATAGCAGTCCTCACGAAAATACTGTGATCATGGTAGCAGTTCTCACAAAAACATTGCGATCATGATAGCGCTGCGACTAGAATCTCTAGCTGAGATTCAGTCACGTCGCCGTCAGCTGAGAGAGTCTCTCAGCTGACGGCTGAGTTACATTTCTATATATATATATATATATATATATATATATATATATATATATATATATATATATATATATAGACTTGACTCCTTTCAAAAGGATCCGGACACGAATCCTTCCCATTGAAATTCAACCCTCGACATTCAAATGCAAGATCCACTCCGTTGAAGTTGATCTACATTATTTGAAGTTTCTTAAAATCAAAATTATGTCATTTGAATACTTTTGGCCTATCCATCAAGTGGGCGCAAAACGGACGGCCGAAAGTAGTGAGTTGTTTAGTTTAACGGTGTATAATATTTGAAATCTAACAAAAATTGGTATGTATGGGTTTTTTAATGTTTAGATCATGATCAAATGGTCAGATCGAGAATTTGAATGTTTAAAGTCATAGATCTAAGTAAAATACTATTTTCGGCCATCCATTTACGCATGCTTGATGAATAAGCAAAAAGTATTCAAATGACATGATTTTTGGTTTTAAGAAACTTCAAATTATGTAGATCAACTTCAACGGAGTGGATCTTGCATTTGACTGTCGGGGGTTGAATTTCAATGGGAAGGATTCGTGTCCGGATCCTTTTGAAAGGAGTCAAGTCTATCTCTATCTCTCTCTCTCTCTCTCTCTCTCTATATATATATATATATATATATATATATATATATATATATATATATATATATGAGATATATATATGAGATAGACTTGTGTAGTTCCGGAAGGATTCGAGCCCGAATCCTTCCCACTCAAATACAACCATACATCATCTGAATACAAGATCCATTCCGTTGAAGTTGATTTATATTATTTTGAGTATTTATAAACCAAAAATTAAGTATTTTAAATACTTTTTGCACATGCATCAACTAGGGAAAAACGAACGACCTAAATAGTGAGTTGGTTAGTTTAACAGTGTAAGACATTTGAAACCTAAGAAAAATTGATTAGTAGGGTTTTTAAATATTTAGATCATTATCAAATGGCCGGATCGAGAATCTGTATGTCTAAAGACATAGATCTAACAACTCACTACTTTCAGCCGTCCATTTTGCGCCGCTTGATGGATAGGTAAAAGTATTCAAAATACATGATTTTTAGTTACTTTAAATAATATAGATTAATTTCAAAGGAGTGAATCTAGTATTTGAATGTCAGATGCTGGTATTTGAGTGGGAAGGTTTCGGGCTCGAATCCTTCCGTAACTACACAAGTCTCTCTCTCTCCCCCCTCTCTCTCTATATAGAGAGAGACTTGTGTCCTTCCAAAAGGATTTGAGGCCGAATCCTTCCCACTCAAATACCAACATCCGACATTCGAATATAAGATCCACTTCGTAAAAGTTAATCTATATTATTTCAAGTATCTATAAACCAAAAAACAAGTGTTTGAATACTTTTTACCCATGCATCAAGTAGGGGACAAACGGACGGCCTAAATACTGAGTTGATTAGTTTAACGGTGTAAAACATTTGAAACCTAACAAAAATTGATTTGTAGGAGTTTTTAAATGTTTAGATGATAATCAAATGGCCAAATCGAGAATTTGTATGTCTAAAGATAGAGATCCAACAAACTCACTGCTTTCGAACGTCCATTTGCACCGCATGATGGATGAGCAAAAAGTATTCAAACACTAGATTTTTGGTTTATAAATACTTGAAATAATATAGATCAACTTTAACATAGTGGATCTTGTATTCGAATGTCGGAAGGTTGTATTTGAGTTGGAAGGATTCGGGGTCCACAAATCCTTTTAGAAGGACACAAGTCTCTCTCTCTATGGGTCTGTTTGGTTGTCATAACTGACTGTAATTCGTAAATCATAATTGGTAAAGTCTTTTACAGTTATAGATGAGTTACATGCATGTAAGTTTTACGGTGTTTGGGTGGTAATATAAAATTGTAAAGTAGGAAAGTATATTGTATTTTACGATGTTTGGTTGTCGTAATGTATAAGTGTAAGTGAAAAAGTTGACCACAAAATTAACTATTTGGTGATTTTAAAAGTTTTAATACTGCAAATAAATATTAAAAATGTTAAATATTAAAAAAATTAATATTAACATAAAAAATAATACGAATTTGTATGACCACAAAATTAACTGTAATTAGGCTGTAAGTGAGTGATAACTGGGTTGCAAGTAAGGGTCTGTTTGGTTGTCGTAACTGGCCGTAATTCGTAGTTGTAATTGGTAAAGTCTTTTACAATTGTAAATGAGTTACATGTATGTAAATTTTATGGTGTTTGGTTGATAATATAAAATTGTAAAGTGAGAAAGTGTATTGTACTTTACGGTGTTTGGTTGTCGTAATGTATAAGTCGTAAGTGAAAAAGTTGACCACAAAATTAACTATTTTACAATTTTAAAAGTTTTAATATTGCAATAAATATTAAAAAAGTTAAATATTAAAAAAATTTAATATTAATATAAAAAAATATTACAAATTTGTATGACCACAAAATTGACTATAACTGGGCTGTAAGTGAGTGGTAACTGGGTTGCAAGTGAGTGTTAGTTGAGTTACGTAAATCTTTTACAAATTATGGTCCAAACAAACGCCGTAGTTGTAACTGGGTAGTAAGTCATTTACGAATTACGGAGTTTTACGCGAAACAAACGGCCCCTAAGTGTTAGTTGAGTTGCGTAAGTCTTTTGCGAATTACGGTCTAAACAAACGCCATAGTTGTAATTGAGTTGTACGTCACTTACGAATTACAAGCTTTTACCGCGAAACAAACAACCCCTATATATATGACCTTCAAACAACAGAAGGAAAATTGATGCTCACAAGCTAGAGAATAATATATAGATTACAAGAACAATATATACATTTATCAGGACAACATATATGTGGACAATTTTAGTGAGAACCCAAAATTATGATGACCCATTTTCAGAAAGATGAATTATAAATAAATCAGACACATTTCAGCGCATAATGAATCAAACAAAATTAGGATGTCAGTCCATAGTTCTAAACACTTCAATCATATATTTTACACAACTATTATTGATCCGTTAAGAAATAATAATAATAATAATAATAATAATAATAAACCCTAGAGAATTAGCCCCTGCGAACCATTTAACATGATGACACAACAGAACAAGAAATACATCAGATCGAGCACAAAAGGACCAAAACTAAGAGACCCATATCAAAAAAAAAGGGAAGAAATTGATGGGTTTGTTCCAATACCTGAAAATTAGCGTATATTACAAAGAAAAAGCCACCAAAATCCGAGCTTTCACATATCTCTGGATTCAAAAACCCCAGCTTTCCCTCGTCTCAAGAGATGGGTCTCTCCTATTCCTATCCAAATCTGTGGATTTCGCCTAGGAATGGTGGAGAAATGCTACTGATGTGAACCGCAGGGGTCCCTTTTCACCAAATCTCCACATCACAGAGATAGAACGAGGCAAGGGACGAGATGCCCATCTCCATCATCGGAAGCCTTTTTATGCTCAACTCGGAGGAGAGAGAAAAAAGAGAGGAGGGAGAGACGCGGGGCAACAAGAGACAGATGAAACAGTACTTTTTTATGATTTTATATATCTTTCATTTTTTAAAGTTATTTTTCTTTTCATGAAGAAGGAGAAACTGACAGGCAAAGGGAATCCATTTGGGCTGTTTGCATATGTGTTTGTGTGTTTGTTTGGCCTCACTAAAATGACGAGGTTTGTTTGAGTAGTTCCCCCTTTTTAGCTTTCAACTCCCCATGGCTTTTTCTTTCATCTTATCTTTGTGCTTGTTTTTTACTCCCTTTAATGGTGATTTTTGAAATCATTTTGACTTCTTTCTTGTTGTTGTTGTTGCTGTATTTTTTTTGGATGTAAAGGGTTTGGAGTGACATTTGGCTCTTCGTTAACTAGAGTGCTTCCCCTCCAGCAATTTTGTAAGATTGCTTTGTTATGGTCTCATGCAATTTAGACACGAGATTGAAAAATCTGTACTAATTGAAACTTTTTTTGATGATACTTTGGAGTTGACCAAAAATTCCCTGTTGTCAGCTCATTTGCATATTTGCAAACTCCAAATTAGACATCTGTGAACTGCAATTTGGAAATAACTTGAGGGCCTGTATAAGCAAACAATACCACAAAATATTTTGATACTTTGGAATATTTTCAAATTTCAAATATTTTTGTGATTTTAACCGCATGCATTCAAATTGGAAAATGTCTTAATTTCATAAAAATGTGTTCCCAAACAAGAATCCGTGAGTGAATGACCAAACTCAAGTTATATATTCCTCTGTTTTGTTTGAAAAAAAAAACAGAGATTTTGTTTTAAACAACAGTTTACAATAATAATTGTTGGTTGGTTTTCATAATCAGGAAACAAAAAATTGTTGTATACAGCTCAAGATAAATAAATAAATAATACAGCTTGAGTCAATGAGAATTGGGCTTCACAATGAAACCAATATGGACAGGGCTTGGGTTCACTTTTGTTTGAATGAAAAATGCACCAACTTTGCCTAATCAAATGCCAGACACAAAAAGGCTGCTCATTTTCAAGTTTATTTGTGGCACAAATTATTTTGCCCTTTTGTAAATAGCCACAGACAGCTAACTAGATGCAAAGCAGTTGTCCACTTGTGTGAATTTTGTGTCCTTTGCTCACGAATAAAAACTCCTTAATCAGCATTTATATACACATTTGATTTCCAATATCCTCAAGTCTTCTTCTATTATAATGCCTTTCCACTAATATTAAATAGACATTTATTTACAAAAGCGCAAGATGTACAATTCCTTTGTAGCGGTCAGATTTTGACCTTCGTCAAGATCATGACATATGTTGGACACTTGGAGGCTCCATTTCCCGCCCAGCGGGCCCAGCTCACTCACAAGCCTGACATAGGACCAAGAAGAAAGTCTCGGGTCTTGTCCCGAGTCCATATCAACGCAGACATTACCTACTCGGATCTATCACTCAATCGGAGTTCTACGACTTTCCGAGACGCCAACAATCAGTACAAGGTTCCTCTCCTTTGGCTAATTCATGAAAGAAAGTCTCTGTTAAGACTACCTGTCACGCCCCGCTTTTCAAAATATGGCATACGGGTACGTGACAATGGCCAGCAGATATTCACGAAGAGTGACAACTCTTCCATGGATACCTTAAGCTGTCAATTACACGAGTAGGATAGCACACATATATGTATATACAATCATGCACAGGGATAAAAACACATATGAAATATTGAATCATCAACAATCCACTGTATCTGAATAATACAAATCAAGAAGGAAAAACTAACTCACCGGAGTGACGACTGAACCAATATACATTCTACGATCGTCTCTTCTAGACATGATCTCTGGTCTAGATCTCTGGTCTAGATGCTGAAAAAAATAATATAGGTCCATTAGAATCAGATCAGCAAGTGTACATGAGAAGAGAGAAAGAGAGTGATAACAATATAAGGCATCAAATCAATATGTCTGACAATAATGAAAACAGAAAGTAGTAAACAATAACAAGAATAGATCATGTGCAATAAAGCTATACATGTGATCCGTAACATGAATATGATAATCATATAACGCCCTAGACAAGTAAAAGTCATATAGACAAAAGATCATAATCACAGTATCACAAGATAACGAAATCACAATATCAAGTCCAGGAGTATAGATATCACGTACATGTCATGATAATCTCGAGGGTCAATATCATGAAAACACATGTCAAGTATAATGTTATGGGAAGGAAATAACACTGGAGACCATGCATGATATGATGCAAGTGCCTATGTCTAGCCTTTTATTAACCCTATGCTAATGCAACCATCACGTGTCCCATCCCATAGGACGTTTGTATATCAATCAAGTGATGCGCTTTTATGAATCCTGAATAGCAGAGAGAAATAGTTAATTGTACTCATGTTTCATATAACAATAAGTGCACATATAATCACTGAATCACATTATCACTTAATCACATAATCACGAAATCACATTTGGTAAGGCCCTCAGAGGAGTCGCCCTTCCAAGCACACCTCCCCGATTCCCTACTATCATCTCCCTCAGTAACCCCAGCTTGGTCGATTTTATTGATCAATGCAAGTGCAAAACGGCGTGTGACTCAGCGTAACATGATCACGAGTCAGTATTGAGGATCTCAATGTCAGATAGTGATTACGGTGTGATCAAGATCATGGAACAATGTTAATGACAGCAATATCAAGAAGTGAATGCAAAGTCATGCAAGTAGTGTCAGTGTCATCTAATACGTAATCTAATAATTATAGTAAACTGGTTATGATCATATGTAATATAATTCGATATATTATCCTCCAATATTCCACAAAATTTATTGATTGGTTTCTCAATATTAAATTTTCAATAATTCTCCAAAACTCCCAAATGATCAGGATTACCATAATATTCATTTTATTACTATCCATTTATCCTCAAAATTCATATCATATTTCTCATTCACAATCAATACAAATTTTCGTGTCAATAAATAGTCTATCACACACACAAATAATCATGTCAATTTAACTTTGGATATATGCATGAACGATAAAGAGATGCAAACATGACATGCAAGACAATATATCACGACAATGAGACAAAACTGGTAATAATATCACGGATACAATAATTATCCGTATGTTCGAAGCAAGGGAAGCAACGACATGATGACATTGTAAACGTGATCACAGAATGGTATAGACGATTATGAAATATGATATCACAAATTTATAGTTAAGAGACAGAATTAACATCAACACGAAAGTCAAAAAGAAGGAAGTATGTACACTTGCTTTGTGCTGAGAAAATGACATGTGCTTGAGTGGTAAGTCAGAAATGATGGTCTTAGATGCGTAGCTCCTACTTTCACGAACACAACAACTTACAAATTACTCAAATCGAACATCAGATGGCCAAGATATTGTCTGTAACGTAACTGGGGTCTATTTTGTAATATCTGAAATATATATAAGGGGACCATATGTAATTTTTAAGGGTTTGTAAAATAATAATTTATTAAATCAAGGGGTTTAGAGTAATATACCTTTCCTTAAGTCGTGGGTACGGGTCGGGTCTGGTTGCTAACGGGTCGGATCTGACCTAATACTGATAATTTAAGTTGGGTGTGGTTTGAGTGCTTCGGTTGCGGGTTTGAGGGCATAAAGACCCATTGAGGGAAAAGAAAAGAAAAAGAAAGAAGAAGTTAGGGGTGTCAAATGGGCCGGGCCGGCAACCCGCAAGGGCATGGCCTAGGGTAGCCCGGGCACGGCCCAGTCCATGAAGGGCCCGGGGTAGCCCGGGCACGGGTCCGGGGAAAGCATGGACCAGCCCGGGGGCCGCAAAGGCGGCCCACGGCTCGGATGGCCGGTGCCAGACCCGGCCGGGCCGGCCCATCCTCGGGGCCTTCCCGCCCTCTGCAGGTCCACATACCCCAATTTTACAAAAAAATATTTATTATGTAAATCTCAAGGTTCGAACCCAAGACCTTCACCCAACTACACAAACCTACTGACCAACAATTCCACAAAACTTGTGTTAAATGAGGGAGATAAATATATTTAATATTTATAAAATAGTTTTTTATTTTTTTGAATATCAGGATACTGTTATTTTAAGTTTTTTTTAATAATCGGCAGGCCGGCCCGGGTTTGGCCAGGGTTCGAGGCACCCGGGCCTTGGGCCATGCCTGGGTTTCACAACTGGAAACCGGGCCCAGGCTGGGCCGGGTCACCCGCCAGTTAGCCGGGCAGGCCCGGCTTGGCCCGGCCCGGGCCGCCCGCCTGTTGGTCAGGCGGGCTGGGCTCAGCCTGTCCCACCTCCTTGCCCGCTTGTGCCCGGGTCGAGGTTGGCCCTGCATGGCCTACCTGACACCCCTAGAAAAAGTCAGGGAGAGAGAGGGGCAGCGGTGGTAGGTCGGGTATGGCCGTGGCAGCGGTGGAGCGGGGACAGGCGGCGCGGCGGGTTGTTCTGCCGGCGGCGGCCTGAGGGGGGGCATGGGTTTGAGCTCAATGAGAGGCCAATTTATAGGAGACTATGGCAGTGGAGAGATTCTTCTAAAGCATTCGAGGGTGAATGGCCTGGAGGAGTGAGCTCGGAGATTGAGGACTGTGGGCGGAGTTAGAGAAACGTCACATCACCAAACTCGCCAGATCTGAACGAAGGAGGAGAAGTGAAGGGGAGAAGTGAAAGGTTTAATAGATTAATAGATTGCCCCCTCTGTCATCTTCTAACTTGTCTGAGTGGCTAGCGTACTCATTGCTGGCGCTGGGGCGTCGAATCCTGTGGTGATCTTCATTATTATAGATTTATGTGGTTTTATTCTATTATTTTGTAAGGTGAAGTGAGAAGATAAATAAATATAAATAAGGTAGTGGCACGGTGGGTTATATCACTTGATTCGCATATTGGGTCCAGGTTTGACGATTGGCTCGACTATAAAATTGTATTTTTTTTTATTGTTAGTTAATATTATTATTTTAATTTTGTCAATTCATTTAACTATTGATTGATTTCTTATTAATTCAGAAAAATCTTCAAAATTCTTAAAAATAGAAAATATCATTTTGAATATTGCTGTGAACAATTCATCCCTAATTGTTAATTTAAAAAAAATCTTAGAGTCAGTCAGCGACACCGGTAGATCTCGAATTTCGAGATCTTTCCAAAATTTTCAGAAAAAATTCATAAAATTTAGAAAAATTCAAAATAATGAGAAACAATATCTTGAGCTGAAATAGTCTTAGTTCAAGGATGGTCAAATCAGATATTTACACCTTATCGAGTATCAGTACGTACACACGTATAACTAGAACGGGGGGTTACACTACCAAGGCTCTCTGTGAGCCTATTGCAGCCTCCAGCAAGGCTAAACAAGCTCCACTCGAGCTTACTATAGCCTGCAGCGAGGCTAAACTGGCTTTGTACGAGCCTGTTAAACAGGCTCTGCGCGAGCCTATGGCAGCATTGGCCAAGGCTAGTTTGGCCACAAAATGGGCCAACTCAGCCTCACGCGAGGCTAAAAGAGATTCTCTTCTCTTAGCTTCTGATGAAGCTGCTTCATCAGCCCCTGGCAGCGAGGTTAGTGAACACACATATTGCATAACTATTATTACATTCATGCATCTATCTTGTAATGCACTCTGCAATTAATTTGTCTTAATGTCTAAATTGTGCAGGGTAATTATTAATGGAGGAAGAGATAATAATATCAAATAAATACCAGCTAAATCGGATTTATATGGATCTATTTGGTTAGCTTGAAAAATAAACGAGGATAAAGGCAAATCAGAAGTCCAAAGGCAACCCTGTTGGCCCAGAGACCCTTCACTCTAGTTTTGATGATAAGTAACTCATGTAGTTATAGTTTACTAATAATCTTGTGATATTTAGTTTCAAATATTTGATCAAGATATTAGTAGGTGATTAACTTCAATAAAGGTATTTTGGAATTTTCACATGTTGATTCAAGAGCTCGCGCATCAAGATCGCACCTAGTACTCGGTTGGAGTCAAGCTCGTCGGATCGAGTCTCTTGGAGAAGAAGTTCTACAAGAAGACTTCAGTATTCTGTTTAATTTAGTATGTTTAGATCTTGTGTAAAGATTAGATAGTGTTGATATGCTCAAGTTCACAATGCACACACATGTTTTAAGTTTGTTGGTTTTCGGTTTAACCAATTTTGGATTTCTAGTCAAAAACATAGATATAAATCTTTACATGTATATTGGATTTTATCCATATACAATATGCTTCAAAGTTGTTTCAATATCATATTTTTGTATTTACATGAGTTTTGGAGAAAACGGTTTTCCATTTCAAAAATCTAAGTTTGGAAAATACTGATTTTGGTTTAAGGCAAAATTGCAATATCACAAAAATGATTCAAATTGTTTATAATATGTGTTGAATTTTTGTAACACATATTTATATTTCAAAGATCTTATAAGAACATATTTTTGTGAAATTTATGTGTATTTTATGAGATTTTTTAGATGGCAAAAAGTCGAGTTTTTAATCCCTATAACTGTTTGTACTGGTTGTCTGCCGGTCGACCGAGGCAGAAGTCGGTCGACCGACGCAGAAGTCACTCGACTGGTTCGATCGACCGACATGCACAAATGTGCACGCAGCCTGGGCTGGTAGGCCGGTTACCAACCCGGTCGGCCGCCAGAGAGCTTTGCTCTCTGGAAATGGCCCCGGTCGACCGGCAGAGAGTTGTTGCTCTTTGTATCCAGGCCCGGTCGACCGGGCGGTCGACCGGTGGCACAACGGTCAGAAATCTGACTGTTGGCCGGTCGACCGACAGCAGATTTTTTCTGTTGTCTTGGTCGAACGGCTAATTTTTAGAATGGGCTATATATACCCATTCCCTTGGGCTGTTTTGAATAAGTTTTTCAAGAGTAAAAATTCTAATTTTCTTAAGTGTTTTAGCTACAAGTTTTAAAAGAGTTTTGGGCTTAAAAATTTGATCTTTATTTGTTTTAAAAAGGGTTGGAAAATTAAAAAAAAATAGAGTCTTTGGGAATTAGTTTTTGATCTTCATTTCTATAGCTATTCTAGAAGTTTTCCTAAGAGTTTTTCTTTGTGATTTTGATTTCCAAACTCTTTGTTTTTCTCACACTTGAGCCTATCTATCTCCTATCTATTAGGATCTATTTTGTGAGAAAATTAGTTTGTGGTTGTTGATACCGCCAAGAGTTATAAACCTTCCATACTTTATGATATCCCTCTAGTGAGAGGTGATTGTGTTGATATCCCTCTAGTGAGAGGTGATAGTGGAGGTTATGTTGTTATCCCTCTTAGTAAAGAGGTGATTGTTCGAGTTGTGACTTTGAGCTTTATCCCTCTTGTGTGAGGTTGATAGTTGTTTGGCTAAGTGTTCATCCCTCTAAGTGTAGATATGATTTGTGTAGTGCCTTGCCTCTTGTGTAGATGTTGTATTTGTTGGAGAGAGGAGTTGAGTATTCCCAGTTTGTATTATCCAAATTCTCAGTGGAGATTCCCTGTGTGGGAAGTCCTGTGTGGACGATTTAGTGGAAATCCTTCTGTGTGAAGGCGGGGACGTAGAGTAGTGGCTCGAACCTTGAAACATATCTTGGTGTTTGCATTTAATCTACTATCTCTACGCTCTCTCTCTCTCTTATTTTGTGCATTGCATCATATTGTTCATATCATATTTATATGCGTGGGTTTGTTTGTGTGCCATACTTGTGTTAAACCAAGAGAGCTTCATATAGCACCTCAACTCTTATTCAGAGGAATCAAGAGGAGTTAGTCCAGAACCCTTCACCGGGAATTCGACTACACTCTTTGGTTACACTAAGTGTGTTGCAATTAGTTTTTAAATTCCGCATTAATTGTCATTAGATTATCCTTACACATATTCACCCCCCTAGGTGTATTTCAAACCCTATCAATATTCAAAAGGATATTTAAAGGATTGGGGCGTATATTCAGAAGATTTAGGGAGATAAGACACAATTCAATTGAAGATCAATAGATAAACAAATATTTATATCCAGTCTTATATCCAACCTTATCAGAAGATTTTTCCTGTTGGGCAAGCAATTTTGTCCATATCTCCAACCTTATCAGAAGATCTTTCTGTTGGGTCAGTGATTTCATCCTCAAGCGCGCTCTCCCTCCCTATTTCTCTTATAAATACCACTATATACAGAAGGCAAAAGGGCACCACTCCAGTAGAGAGTTTAGTTTAGGCTTAGGCTTGTAGTTTAACTTAGGTTTTTTTTAATGTAATTTTTTATTTTTCTTTATGTAACTGAGATCAGAGAGAAGTTTCATGAGAGAAAAAGAAGAACGTTGTACGGAGAGTGACACTACTGTAAATTTCTCCTTTCTTTTATTATTACTATATTTTAATCAAAGTTACATTTTTTGTTCTTCTTTTTACTTTACTTGCTTCTTCTGTGATTTGTAATTCAAATGAATACTATAACCTCGAACCTGTCTTGTCTTTGCAAGTGCCACTAATGGCTTATGGTGATGAACATCTATTCCAAAGCGTGTAATAGTTTAGTATGCCTTTCTACTTGCATTTATATTTAATTAGACCGGTTTGAAATGGGAAGATCCTATATGCCATGCTGTCGCCTTCAAGCTAAGGTAAATTGTTGCAATAGATCTAAGATAAGCAAGCGCCGAAGAGATAAGTAAGTATTTCTTTGTTTTCTTTCTTCTTTATTTCTTGGTTCAGAATTGTTCTACAAAATCAACACTTCTTCCTTCTTTATTCTTCTTCCTTTTTAACTTAGTTTAGATATACTTCCCAACACATCACCATCCCATCTTCTTCTCCTCTTCTAACAGTTTTACTTTTCTTTTCTTTTAAGAAACAAAGAAAAATATTTTTAACCGATCTAGTAACATAGAAAAGAACTTACTAAAAGTTTTATCGCAGTCTCTACTTGTGGATCACGACTCGCATAGCCACTTACTACTATCTTAATTTTCAATCTAAACTTTTCTTTTATGGGCACAGGTTCAGCCTCAATAAAATTTTGGTGCCCTTACGGGGGAGGGACGGTAATTTTTTTTTTTAAGTTTACTTAATTGTTTAACCTTCTTCTCTATTTGTGTGTGCAGGAGCATATTACTGGGAATCAGTAGCTACAGTGGACATATAGCATACCTGAGCCTCTGCTCTAAAAAGCAGAGCTTAGGGGACCTCTTAATTGCCGCAAAAACGCGGCAAAAGCCGTGTTTGTGCGACATAAGATAGAGGACTACTAACCTACTTTCTTGCAAGTTGCTTGAAATTAAAGATTTATCTTTTGCGTGTTTTAGTTTCTCTGTTTAGCTTATTGTACATACTTTTCTAAACTCAACAGTAACCTTCGTTGTTAATTTAAAAAATGATATAGACTCTTTCATCTTAAGGCACGTGTCTAATTCGTTTCATTTTTCATTATTGTTGAAGAGTGCTGGAGCAAAAGTACGTGTGCATAGCATGTAGATTAGGAAACACATTTTGAGTGATATACATTGCTTAAGTATTATTTCTGTTATATACTTGTACACTCATACGAAAATGATTAAGGGCATATCCTTAAACAAGATAAGGTGGGAAAGTTATTACCCTTCCTTAGCATGAAAATCATCTCCTCACTCATTAACCCAATCCCAATTAAAATTGAGTAGACGGTGGCCCTAGGGACATCTTGGGCTCAATAGGAGATTGACCTAAGAAGAAAGTTGTTAGACTTTGACTATAGTAAAATCGGTGTCAAAAGTTAGGGATTGAGAGGCGAAACCTCGAAGAACAATAGTTTGGCATAATTAGGCCTGTTGCTCAAGTATAAAACCTCTCACTAGTATTTCTCCTACCTGATCGATTAACTTGTGGTCAAATTGTAGTAATATACCTCCCGTGGACAGTCTAACCAGTTAGGAGTCGTCTAGGTTTAAGGTCTACCTAACTTAGGCTAGATTTTTCTTTCTTTAGTTTGTTTATTTGTTTGTTTGTTTTTGTTTCTGACACTTTTTTGTATGATATGGATTATAATTATAATTTTTTCAATGCTATAGTGATCCATATTTCACCCCTATCTCTTTTATTCGGATAACACTAACCAACATTTCATAACTTTAACCAACCAAGTATGTTGGATTGATCTTATCTGAATCAACATATGCCCCACTCCCAATATTATGAACAAGACTAGAACAATCATTTCCACTCCTCATCGAGTCAGTGGGGATACAATTCTCTCGAGTCATTTTATCAACCACCTTACCAACATTCAGTTTCGTATACTCCTATCAAGATCACACTATAGAAGAAATATCTGACTTCGATAAGACTCTAGAAGCGATCGAGTGATTTATTCTAATCGAATCTAACCAGTGCACAGAAAATGTAAAGTTTAGAAATGAGAATAGAGAGTGCAAGGTTGTTCAATGCTACCGCTATATGATTAGTCTACAATTATGCATTATTATAGCGCATTTCCCTGCTGATTTATAAATAAAATGTCGGTCTAAACCGTATTTTGGTCTCTCTTTCAGAAAATCAAGACAAGGAGGGCAAAAAGGTAATAAGAGCTTAATTAAACCCATTTTCAGGTAATTAAATTCAGATTTCTTGGAGGCCAAGTAAGGGAGCTTCTAGAAGATGCATTGAACGTAGACCCTTGCGCACATCAGATGAATATCCGGGCGAAAATACCAGAATCCGAATATACCAGGAAGGTTCTCGATGCCAGGAGACGGTCTACGCCAAAACCAGGGGCTCAATCCCTAGTTTTGTCGTGAAAACGCGGCAATAGCCGTGTTTTCGCGGTAATGTGGTGGGCCCACGCGTCAATTTTCGACGCGTGAGCTCGTCTCATCTTCTAGAAACCTCTTTTGCCTATAAAAACCCTTGCAGAGGCCTGAAACTAAGCAGATTTAGAAATAGGCTAGGTTTTCTATCTTTTAGTGTAGTGTAGTGTAGGTGTTCTTCTTCTTTCTTTTGTATTTTTATTTCATTTTTAGATCTTGTAGTAGGGTTGAGAGATTCAGAGAGAGATAGAGAGATATTGATGTAATAGATGGTGACAATCTATATAAAGGTGTCTCCTTTCTTCTCCATTGTAATTTTCTCCATCTTCTACATGATGCTTAGCTAACTTTTCTTTTCATGACAATCTAACTACTAACCACTAACCATCTAACCCCTTACTTGATAATCCACATGAATCTAGTAGCCTCTACAAGGCCTTACTCTTGCAAGAGCCATTGATGGTTCATGATGATGGGTTCTAACATCTAACTTGCTAACTTGCTAACTAAGCTATCTCTCTTATTTCATACTGGTTTCTAATGGTTTTGATGATCTAATATTTGTATTAGCTTGCTCTTAATGCAAGTTTGAATGTGAAGGAACCATGTTATTTTTCATGCTTTGTATCGTCTCTTGAAGCCAAGGACTAGTGATGGCTAAGAATCTATATGAGGCAACTATCACTAAGAGGTTAGCATGTTAATGGAGTAATTAGTAGTTAGAAACCATGAGATTTCTTTCATAGTATTCCTCATTCTTTTTACTTTGTTTTAAGAATCATTTTCAAAACCTTTTTATCATTTTCTTATCAATGTTTTCACTAACTTCTTAGTTCACATTTGTTTCATCTTCTTTTCTATTTTGTTTTCCAAATCACTTATCTTTTGTTTTCACATCGCCGTCTTCATCGCCTTCTCCATCTATCACTTCTGAATTTCTTTTCTTTATTTTCTTTTTCTCATCTTTTTAACAAAGAAGAATTGTTAACATAACACGTGAATAAAAACTGTTAATACTTCTATCACCTCCCGTCCCTGTGGATTTGACCCGTTGAGCCAATGCTATAACGGAAATATCGAGGGAACATTAGCACGCTTGTTTTTATACTGATTTCATAAAACACACATTTTTGATTTCTTGTTTCGCTTCGATCAAATTTTTGGCGCCGTTGCTGGAGACGGAAATGGTTTTGTTTTCACGTTTTTGTTAACATTTTCTTCTCTATTTTAGTGTGCAGGACAATCTTTATAGGAGCTTAACATTGCAGAATAAACACTAGTTTTGCATCTTCCTGCTCTCGAAAGCAGGGACCTAACTTCTAAAGAAAAGCCGCGAAAACGCAACTTTTGTTGCGGAGACGCGGCAATTTTGTGATAATTGTGTATCTTGTTGTGTTGGGTTGTGTTCATTGTAATAGCAAGTTGATCTGTATTATTACTTTCCTGCTTTGATTGCCTGAACAATACAATAAATTAAAGAACTAAAATATGGTATTTGGACGCTTTTAAAACGGTTTAGACATTTGCATTTAGGCACGTGTCAAATTTAATTCTAATATACTGTATTTGTTTTGTTGTTGTGATCTGAACTGAGGTGTACATATGGCATTGCATATAACATAGGACAAACACGTTGGTGATTTATCGCTTTGTGTTATATTCTTGTCTATATTGCACACTTGCACGAATTAAAATTAAAGGCAAAACTCATACAAGATAAGGTGGGGATTTCATCACCCTTCCTTAGCCTAAAAATCACCTCCCTACTCACACAACCCAAACCTTAATAAAAATTAATAGACGTTGGCCCCTAGGGACATCTCGGACTCATTAAGAGATTGAGCGAGGGTGAAACTTGTTTTGAATCTTACTCTTGTGAAATCGGTGTCTAAAATTGGGGATTAAGAGGTTACGCCTCGAAGATACCGTGGTTTGGCGTAATTAAGGCCCGTTGCTTACGCACGGATACCTCCCACCGTATTTTGCCCCTACCTGACCGATTAGCTTGTGGTCGGATTCATACGACAACCTCCCTTGGGTAATCGCCCAGTTAGGAGTCTTCTAGGTCTAGGTCAACCTTAGTATAGGCTTGGTTTTGATTTTTTCTTTTCTTTTGTTTGTTGTTTGCTTTTTCTTTTGTTTGTGATTGTTTGGGAAATGGAATTCAACAATAACAATTTTTCAATCCTAATATGAATTCATATTTTACACCGACCCCATTTGATTCGGATAATTTCAACCCGGCCTTTTACAATATGAACCAACCAAATACACCAGGTTGGACTTATCCGAATCAATACAACCTATACCCCGCGTCTTATAACCATAATTTCTAAAATAATTTCCATTTTTCACAGAGTCAATGGGGATTCACTTCCCCCGAGTCAAATTTTCAACCTCCTTATCCACCTTGTCCACATTTTTTACAATATTCACTCCCTGATTTTTCTTCCTATACTCTTTTTTTAGACTAACCCATTGAAGAAAAGTCTGAGCAAGAAAAGAGTATAGACGCCTTGCTTGAGTCCCAACAAAACAAGTTCGACTCACAATTTTTTCAAAACCAAAATTCATACTCAGTCACACCAGTTCAAAGTAGAAAACCATCAATCTTGGAAATGAGTATGCGTGAGTCCGAACAGCAATCATAAAATCTGATGGATTCACGATTTCACCATAATTTTTAAAACAAATCTTCATCTTTTCAAGCCCAATCACAACAAACGATGAACCAATCGACTATGAAAAGATGCTTGAAATCATGACTCAAGCTCAAATCGCTCATAATCATGACATAGATATGATGGTCAAAACTCTTCATTCTCATCCTTTGACCATTCCTGATGTCACTAACCATTCTGTTAGAGCCAAAGAATCATGTTGTTTTAGAAACCGAGATTCAATTTCAGTCCGCCCATTTGAACTTGACCAAACTCTGACTGTTGAAAATCCCATTGATATTTTGACAAGTTATCCTTTTTCTGAGATTGAACTTGAGCATGAATATGATCCTAAACCTCAACTTGGTAATTCAATTTTACTGCCTGATTCCATAATGACTGAGGTGTTTTTACCTGATTTCAGGATTTTTTCATGTCAACATTGGATCCTGTGTCAATCCATCATGAAATTGAATTACCAATCTTTTATGATCAACAAATTGAACTTGACCAATTTCATACTTATGAAAGTCCCATTGACAAATTGGCAACTTCTCATTTTTATGAAATTGAACTTAATGAGAAATGTGACTTAAATTCTCAAATTTATGATCCAGTTCAAATTCCTGAATCAATATTGACTCCTGTTTTGTTACCCAACTTGAGCAACATTTTAGAGTCAGTTTTGGTTTCTACACCTCTCATTCTTGAACTTGAATCACCAATCTTAGAAAGTCACATTCCGTTGTGGGGAAATAAATGTGGAATAGGATTTCAATTTCTTGATTTGGACACGATTCCTGAACCAATTTGGACTCCTGAGCTTTTACTTGACTTAAGTCAAATTCCTGAGTCGATATTAGTTCATATACTTCCTGAGTCCAAATAATCATTCCATCTTTTCATACTCCATTTTGGGACAAAGGTGTTGAAAAATAATGACTCTAAAATTATATTAAAAATTTGAAAATTAGATGGGGTAAAATTCTTAATAAAAATCATTCATATATACATCATAATAATGGGTTATATTATAGAGGTCTTTGGTGGGTTCTTCCGAACTCCACACAAATTGAATTGGGCTGCATTTCGTGGACCAATCAGACCACTATCGGAACCACCACCTTAAGATAATTTTTCCTTCCCTCTCTATTTGTTTCATGCATACATACATCACGATGCAATGAGGACAATGCATGAGATAAGTGTGGGGGAGGGTTTACTAACATAGAGTTTTTTAGATTTTCTTTCTTTTACACTTCTTTTAGGATATTCTTAGAATTTTCCTTTGTATAGAATTTTTTCCTCTCTTTAAAAACTTCTTGAAACAAGAGACAAAGTTTTGATCTATTTTTAAGAAAATTAAGATGATCTTAAAAATTAAGGAAGCCTTAATTATGACATCATAAATCTAGTCGAAATAATGGATCTTGTTTAAGATTATAGGAAAATTGGAGAGATAATTTTATCTTGAATTTTTTGCCTTAGATAGTATGCACTTCACACTTGCACATTTTTGGGATGGAAACAAATACCTAAAATGTCATAAATCAAAAATAAATTAAAATAAAATATATATATGATAAAAATAAATAAAAAATTCACTTATTAAGCTGGATAACTATGCCTCAAGAAGCATGATTATTCACGCCTAACAGTGATCATAAGGAACAAATAATCCCTCTTAGTTTTGTGGCCTTGTTTACTCGAATCCTTAAACCCGAGGGTTGTTTTCTCATCTGGTGCCCTAAGAACTGTCCGGTCTGGGAGTCATCGGTTAAAGGCTCACTATCCGGGTGAACTAGAAAGCCTAAGAAAACTAAGGAAAGGAAAAAAGAAAAAGAAAAATATATATATATAAATAAATGGTATGATGGTTGGAGTTGAAATCTCAGAAATTTTCACTATCACAAAGTGTAGATTATCTAAGTTTTATGAAGGATAAAATATTCAATCTAAATTTGAATTCTTACCTTAATTGAAGACAAAATTTTGCATATAGACTAAGTTTAAGGAAGAATAATTTCTGGTGGACTTATGACCTTAGATCACTTATATTTTTACAAAAATATTTCATAAATTTGTCTCTCTTTCAAAATGTGTTTTAAAATACTAACATTTATCTTCTTTCTTTATGGATTTTGTAGGTGAAATCCGCTGAAAACCCTCTGGAGACAACACTCCTCCTCTAGATGTAACTTAGAGGTTTAACGGCTTGTTGCACGCGCTCAGTGCAATCGCGTCACCTGCGAAAGTGGCGTAATAACATTTGTAGTATAGTTGTTCTTTTCTTGTTTTGCTCGGGACGAGCAAAAGATAAGTGTGGGGGTGTGATTAGTCTACAGTTCTGCATTATTATATTGCATTTCCCTGCTGATTTATGAATAAAATATCGATCTAAACCGTATTTTGATTTCTCTTGCAGATAATCAAGAGAAGGAGGTCAAAAGGGTAATAAGAGCTTAATTAAACCCATTTTCGGGTAACTAAATTCGGATTTCTTGGAGGCCAAGTAAGGGAGCTTCTAGAAGATGCATTGAATCTAGACCTGCGCACGTCAGACGAATATCCGGATGAAAATATCAGAATCCGAATATATCAGGAAGGTCCTCGAAGCCAGGAGATGGTCCACGCCAAAACCAGGGACCTCAATCCCTGGTTTTGCCACGAAAACGCGGCAATAGACTTGTTTTCGTGATAATGCGTCTCGTCTTCTAGGAACCTCTTTTACTTATAAAACCCTTGCAGAGGCCTGAAAACGCAAGCAGATTTGAAAATATGCTAGGTTTTCTATCTTTGAGTGTAGTGTAGTATAGGTGTTCTTCTTCTTTCTTTTGTATTTTTATTGCATTTTTAGATCTTGTAGTAGGTTTGAGAGATTCAGAGAGAGATAGAGAGATATTGATGTAATAGATGGTGACAATCTATATAAAGGTGTCTCCTTTCTTCTCTATTGTAATCTTCTCCATCTTCTACATGATATTTAGCTGACTTTTCTTCTCATGACAATCTAACTACTAACCACTAACCATCTAACCCCTTACTTGATAATTCACATGAATCTAGTAGCCTCTACAAGGCCTTACTCTTGCAAGAGTCATTGATGGCTCATGATGATGGGTTCTAACATCTAACTTGCTAACTTGCTAACCAAGCTAACTCTCTTATTTCATACTTGCTCCTAATGGTTTTGATGATCTAATATTTGTATTAGCTTGCTCTTAATGCAAGTTTGAATGTGAAGGAACCATGTTATTTTTCATGCTTTGTATCATCTCTTGAAGCTAAGGACCAGTAATGGCCAAGGATCTATATTAGGCAACTATCACTAAGGGGTTAGCATGTCAGTGGAGTAATTAGTAGTTAGAAACCATGAGATTTCTTTCATAGTATTCCTCATTCTTTTTACTTTGTTTTAAGAAAACCTTTTTATCATTTTCTTATCGATGTTTTCACCAACTTCTTAGTTCATTTTTGTTTCATCTTCTTTTCTATTTTATTTTTCAAATCACTAATCTTTTGTTTTCACATCGCCGTTTTCATCGCCTTCTTCATCTATCACTTCTGGATTTCTTTTCTTTTATTTTTTTCTCATTATTTTAACAAAGAAGAATTGTCAACATAACACGTAAATAAAAACTATTAATGCTTCTATCGCCTCCCGTCCCTGTGATTCGACCCGTTGAGCTAATGCTATAACGGAAGTATCGATGGAACATTAGCATGCTTGCTTTTACACTGATTTCATAAAATACACGTTTTCGAGTGCTTGTTTCGCTCCGAACCTTATAGCAAGTGGCTATGCGGGTCGTGATTCACAAGGAGGGAAAGCGATAGAAGCGTTTTCGGTATTCTTTTAAGTTACTAAAACTGGTTAAAGATTCTTCTTTATTTTTGAAATAAAAGAGAAAGAACTAGATTAAATCAGAAAGAAGGTGAAAGATAGAAGATGGTTTTGAAATTATTTTAAGTTAAAAGAGTCATTAAATTAAAAGAGAAAGAAATGAAAAGAATAAAGAAGAAGAAAAGCTCTAGTTTTTAAAGCTATTTTTTTAAACGAATAAACAAGTAAGAAAAGATTTAAAAAGAATAACATACCTTGGGTCGTTGTGTTGATTAACGTACCTTAGAGTAAAATAAAGCAAAGCAAGTGAAAGAAATAACATAAAAGCACCGATCAACTAAGTTGAGTAATAATGAAGATAAGTGAGAAACTTACATTGACTATCACTCTCAATATAACTTTTTTTGAAGAAGATACATTCGGTGTTACTCTAAATACAATTCTTTCTCTTGTTCTTCATGAAACTCTCTCTAATCTAAGCTATAAACAAATATAACATTACATTTAGAAAGAAAAACAAAAATGAAAAACAAAAAATCAAAACTAAAGTAGAGCAAAAATTAGCCTAGGAACTCTTTGCAGTGTGGTGCGTATTTGCTTTCGGAATGTGCAGTATTTATAGCTGAAATGAGAGAAGGAAGAGTGTATGAAGATAGGGAGTAAGCGCTCATCCAATAGAAACCATAAAGCCGTGAAAATGCAGCTTTGGCTGCATTTTCGCGGCTAGGATCTGTCCAAAGGGCCAGATCTGGGGAGCCGTAACCCATTGATTCTTTATTCGCTTTTACGTCAATTAGATTCTCAGTTTTGTGCTCTAAATTTGTAGATATCTCCGTTGATCTTCAGCTAACTAAATAGATTTATAGAAATTCAAATTTAACCGGTTTTCATTTGGTAATATCTTTGCTGATTTGCTCTGATCTGCACTCGTCCCTTAAATCTTCTGTCCCAATCCTAGAATTTGATTTAAACTTAATTAAATCAAAATTTAAGTGGGCTTTTAGGCTCATCTCCTTTAGTAAAGGCATGCACATCATTTAGACAAAAATAATATTAAAAGGTAGAGTTTATTATACACTAAATAAGAGAATATTAAATATGCAATATCAGTGACTGATCACTCCCCCACACCTATCTTTTGCTCGCCCTCAAGCAAAACAAATAAAAAGTAAAATAGAGATAACCAAATGTGTCTCACTTTCGTAGGAATCACAGTTGCACTTAGCATGTGCAACAAGCTGTTAAACCTCTAAGTTAACTCTAGGGGATGAGTTTTGTCTCGTGAGGATTGTCAGTGAATTACATCACAAAATCCATGAAGAAAGAAAAACAAAGTGTTAGTATTTTTGAAAACGCATTTTGGAAGAGAGAATATTTGAAGATTTTTTGAAAAAATTCAAGTAATTATAAGTTATAGAAAAATCAAACTTTTCATTCCTAAACTTAGTTTCTATTCAAAAACTTTTTTTCAATCAAGTTAAGGAATAAAAATGTATTTCTCATTTAGTCTATTATTTTACTTTAAGTCATATACACTTTCGTGACCGTAAATATTTGACTGAGGATTCTTCAACTCTAGCTCTTATGCCTTATTTTTCACATTTTGGCGGTAATACCCCTTAGTTCTATTAGACTTTCTAATTCACCCATGTAAGGAGCCTTAGATCGGTGACGCCCAAATCAGACGGCCTTAGGGCATTAGGTGAGAAAACACCCCAAGAACTTAAGGACTCGATCAAATAAGACCACAAAACTAAGGTTTTTATTTATAATATGGACCACTTTTAGGCGTGAATATTTATACTTTATGCGGCACAAATACCCAGCTTAATCAAAAAATTTTGATATATATATATATATTTTTTAATAAGGCACAAAAATCTTTGTTTTTGAATCATAAATGTGTAAGTGTATAAAGTTTGCATATACCATCAAGGTAAAAATCAAGACTAAATTAATTTTTTAATTTTTCTTCCTAACTCTAGAAATCAAACAAATATTCTTATTTTGATCAAGTATAAGAAATCCTAGTTATGATTCTTTTATTCCTTAAAATTAACTTAATTTCTTACAAAAATAGGTCAAAATATTGTTTCTCCTTTCAAAAAATTTAAAGAAAAGAAATAATTTATATATATATATTAAAAGAAAACCTATGTTATGTTAGAATCCTCCCCCACACCTATCTCATGCATTGTCTTCAATATATGAATGAATGCATATGTGCATGAAAAAGAGAAGAGAAGAAAAAATGTTACCTCAAGGTGGTGGTCGGATCGGGCTAAGCGTTGCTGCCTAATCTAAGTATCGTGATTGATTGCATCTCAATATTGCATTATTATAATCACATTTGCACATTTATCCTTTATTATTTTTTATTTAACATTGTTATTTAACTTTCTTTTTGATTATGATGTGTAGCTACTTAAATGAGAAGATAAGGATACAAGAAGTTTCTATTTTATCATTAATCCTATCTAAATATGGGTTTTAATTTAAATCAATTTGAAATCAAGAGAAAGAAAGGATAAATTATCATCTTCACAATTTAAATTCAAAATCAGAAGATATATTTTTAAAAGATGGATGGAATAAAATTAATCATAAATGGGGATAAGGAGGATAATTTAAATTAAATGAAGTTCAAAATCAATTTAGATTCAGATTTAGACTAAAAATCTTTCAGTATTCGGATCATAACTTTCGCTGCAGATATTTAAATCTGATGATTTAAGATGCTATAGAAAGAGGACTTGAAGGGTTACAATTCTTATGTTGACCACTCTGTCAAATTCAGTTGTCTGATGAGTCATATTCAGCAATCAACACGCAGACTTGTTACAGATCAGTTTAGAATTGAATTCTCATATTGAATTAGGATTGAGTTAAATCTCCTAATTTGTATCTTATTGTGGTTGACTTTGAGGCCTATTTAAATAGCTGAAATCTCTCATAAAAAAGTATCTTCACATCAGAGATCATAACTTAGGATTTTTCTCTTGTTTTTCTTTCAAATATTTTTGTAATTTTTAAGATTTAGTTCTAGTTCAATCTTTGTAAAAAAAAGGAGAAGACTCTTATAATTAAAGGTGACAGTATCAATAATCAGATTTTTCTTTTTAATTTATCTTTATTTAATTGCTTTCTTCACTTGCTTCTTTACCATGCTTTCTTTAGATTCTTTCATGAGTAGCTAATCTTCTTCATGGCTTATTAATCTCTACCCATCACTACTTTTAGTTCTATATTAGAATAAGCCGATTGGATCATATGCATACTTAAATCTAGAAATAACTACTACTCTTGAAGGCACATGACAGTAGTTAAATCTATTATTTGCTAATATTTTTCAATGATTTTTCTTATTCTATACTTAGATAGCCTTGATAGTTTAATATTGGTTATTCTTCTTATTCTATGCTTGAGAAACTTTAATAGTTTAATGTTAGATCTTGGTTAATAATTATTTCAAATAGGGTTTCTCCATCTTATGTATCTTACTTGAATTGAATGTAACTCTAAGGTATAATTTTTATGATTCAAAGTGAAGTATAATCTAGTACATGTCAGTAAGTTAATGATGGTAGATGATTAGTAAGTCTTACTCTTTAGTAAGCCATGTTCCTATAATTCTTTTCAAAACTTTAATCTACAAAACTAAATCATATCTTCATCTTATTTCTACCTCTAACACTTAACATAGACTTTTTCTTTCTTTTTCAAAGAAGAACTATTAACCTATTAATGTTTAAAAAAAATACCGAAAAGCTTCTATCGCATTCCTCCCTGTGGATTCGACCTGCATAGATCTTGCTATCGCGGATAAATTGCGAAAGGTAGAGACACAACCAACAATCAAATAGTATCATTCTAACACTTAATTTTATCTCTATTTTTCGGCAACCAAATTTTGGCACCATTACCGGGGAGGGAATGATATTTTCTTTATTTACTAAGTGGTTAATTTTTCTTCTTTGTAACAGTAATCCATTGATTGAAGTGTTTAAAAAATGGATAGACTTGCATCATAGGCATCTGTCTAATTTTGTTTCTTTTTAAATTACTGTTGAAGAGTGTTGTAGGCAAGGTAAGTTTGCATTGAATCAAAATTAGGAAACACTTTTGAGTGACTTAAAATTGCTTGGAATGCTACTTATCTATTTACTTGCACACTTTTGCACGAAAATGACTTAAAGGCAAATCTCATAAAAAAGATAATGTGGGAGTCATGACCCTCCCTTAGCCCACAAACCATCTCCTCACTTACTAACCCAATCTTAATTAAAATTTGAGTAGACATTGGCTTTAGGGACATCTTAGGCTCACTAGGAGATTGACCTAAGGAGGAAGTTGTTGGAACTTAACTCTTACTAAATTGGTGACTAGGCAGGGCATTAAGAGGCGAAACTTCGAAGAACAATGGTTTGACATAATTAGGCTTGTCGCTCTTGCTCCGATACTTCCCACTAATTTTGTCACCTACATGGTCGATTAACTTATGATTTGATTCTGCTATATAACTCCCGTGGATAATCTAACCGGTTAGGAGTCGTCTAGGTCTAAGGTCTACCTAACTTAGACTAAATTTTTTGAAATGACATTTCTTGAATAATATGAGTTATAATCATAATTTTTCTAACTTTAATAATAATTAATATTTTGTTCCGACCTCTTTCAACCCGGATTACACCAACCTAGCATGACATAACTTTTGTTGGCCCAAAGGCCATTAGCCCTAGTTTTGATGATAACAAACATATGTAACTAAGTATTAACAAAATTGTTGAATTAAGTTTCAGGTAAAAACACATGTTGCATTTTGGCTCCATCACAAGACTTATACATTTGAAATCCAAGAAGATTTAGATCCCAGAGCCTAACACATTAGAAGAACTCAAGGATCAAGCAATATCGAGAAGACTATTTCAAGATTTATATTTCTACCATTTCTATTTTAGTTAGGATTTATAGTCATTTGTTAAAACCAAGATGAAAGAAGTTGATACCTTTTGGGATTGTCACACACACATATTTCTTATTCCTTTGTGCTTTCAAGTAAAAATTTATTACCATGTTTCTTACCATTTTCCTTATCGAGTTTCAGAAAAATAAAGTTTCAGAAAACCAAGTTTCGAAAAAATGAGTTTTGAAAAAATTGGTTTTGTTTTAGAAAAGAATTTTATCAAAATATAGTTCTAATTTATTTGGTGTTGGTCCATGATCACACTCTAACTCTTCAAATTCCTAGAACTCTATTTTGTATTTACTTATCAAAAGAAAATTTGCTGGAAAATATTGGTTTCTAAAAGATTTCCAAAAAGGTTTTGGCCCTAAGCCAGTCGACCGAGCGGTCGACCGCTGGCAGAGCGAAACTGCTTTGTCGGTGGACCGGACGGTCGACTGACATGCACCAAGTACAAACGTGCACTTCGGTCGATCAGCCCGGTCGACCGGCTGCAAGAGCAGTGCTCTCTGTTTGTTCCGGTTGACCGGCCCAGTCAACTGACAAAGAGTTTCACTCTCTGTTTAGGATCCACGGTCGACCGTCCGGTTGACCCCTTTCCCAACGTTCGGAAATCTGACCGTTGGCGGTCGACCGGCCGATCGACCGGCAGCAGAATTTTCTACTGACTTGGCTCCCAACGGCTAGATTCAGTTTTGTTTTTTGGTGGGTCTTGTCCCAACGGATCCGTTGAGTTTTCTATCCTTATTTTCATCCCCTATAAATAGTGGGACTATGAAACAACTTAATAACAAGATTTCTATGCCTTGCATCAAAGTTTTCATAGTTTAGCCTCTTTTGCAAAAGATTTTCTCTTGAGCCAACTATTTTCAAAGTTTTGGTGTTTTAGCTTGAGTCTTTCCTCTACTTCTCTACTTGCTATTTGCACTACACAATCTCAAGTGTTTCACTTTCTCATCTTGGTTGTAGGGTTGTGCTTGTGAGCTATCTTTGTGGTCAAGTGTTGATCACCGTTTTCTTCGATTGAGAAGTTGTAGAGGTTGCAGCCTCGAGCGAGCTAGTGAGCTTCAAGTTGGTGTTGCGGCACCATGAGAGAGGACAAGTATGTCCGAAGAGTTCTAGTGAGAACTTGTAACTGATTGACAATCTGATGGGATCGATCATAGTGGAAATCCTTCATCGTGTTGAAGGCGGGGACGTAGAGCAGTGGCTCGAACCTCGAAACATATCCTTGTGTTTGTGATTGTCTACTATCTCTCTAAACTCTACTCTTTCTCTCTCTCTCTTTATTTGCACTTATATTGCTTACTCTTTTGCAAGATCTATCTAATTTTTATTGCTTATTGTTAATTTATTTTAATTCCGCATTATTTGCCATTAAGTATAGCCATCACCTATTCACCCCCCCTCTAGGTGATTTTCAATTGGTATCAGAGCCTAACCCTAGCATTTGGTTTAACCACCTTAGGGAGATCCTCTTTATTTGGTTATATTTATTTGTTGCATCTATTATTTGTTTGTGCACTAAACTTATTTTCATGGCATCCCTTGACTTCTCTAGCATCAAATCCTCACCCAAGTTTGATGGCTTGAACTTCCCCATTTGGAAGGTCAAAATGAACCATTCCTAAAGTTCCTAGGAGTTAGAGTTGACAAATCCATTATCAAAGAATTTGTTGAACCTCACAGTGATGAGGATACATGGTCCGAAGCAATCGCTAAGGACTATGAGGCTAATGCTAAAGCCTAATATGCACTTACACAAGCATTAAATGAAGATGATCTTTCTCGTGTAATTAATTGGAAATCCGCTTATGAAGTTTGGAATGATCTTATCATTACTCATGAGGGTGTTGGCCCAAAAGGTTACACTCTCCATTTGTTTAGAGTTTTGATGATAACAAAACAAATAAGAGCTATTTGGTACTAATAAGTTTGTTCAAGATAAGTTTCAGGTTTGTACCATGTTTGGAGGCCATTGCTTAGCTATTGCAAGAAATTCTAAGTTCATGGAGCAAAGAAGGCTGATGGCACAACAAGGAAGGAACATAGAAGAGAAGGCTCTAGCTAGGCTTTGCATGGCTCAAGACTTCAAGATTGCTCAAGAGATTTCATTAGTTTTGTTTCTACTTTTATAGTTTTGTTAAAGAATAGTGATTAGGATTGAAGCTCTATATTCTAACACACGTTTTTGCGCACATGCATTTCCTAGAATTATTCCCTATAAATATATATAAAATAATTTAATACAAAGTCTTTCGATTACAAACTCAATTTTATGTTTTATATATATCTCTAATCAAAAATATTTTATTAGATATCAAAATCTCCTCAAAAATCTGTTTCAGTTTTGACTTTTGACCTGAGCCGGTCGACCGGCCGGCCGACCGACACTGTGTCAGGTCAAGTCGGTCGACCGTCCCAGTCGACCGAGGTTCAGGCAGCAGGAGCGTATCCGTGTGCACGTTTCACGGTCGACCGGGCGGTCGACCGAAACCTGCCTGACTGTAAGTCGTTTGCTCTCTGTATTGTTCGGTCGACCGAGCGGTCGACGAGAGCCTGCAACGGCTCTTTTGTTTTGAATCCCGATCGACCGGCCGGTCGACCGTGGTAGCCATTTCAGCCATAATGGCTAGTTTTTAAACACGTTTTAAATTTGTACTTTTCGTTTCTAAACGAATTTAGGGGATATTTTATGGGTCAAATTCTTCCTAATTAATATTATATGAGTTTACTCTTTAATCCCTAGTCCTCTCCTATAAATAGAGGTGATTAGGGTTATGTTTTAAGAACAACAAGCAATATACAAAAAGTTTCAAAGTTTTCAAAAGTTTTCAAGAGAAGTTTGGTCCTTGGTTTTTGTGCTGAAGATTCTCTCATCGCTGAAGTTTCATTTTCTAAACTCTCTCTAGTTCATTTCCTTTTTCCACTTACACTATTTGAGCTTCAATTCTAACCATTACTCTACAGGGCTCTTGTAAGGGAAAAGAGGCGTTTTGGAAAGATAGTTTGTGGTCTTTTGATCACCAAGAGAGAACTTGTACTTGAGATTGTGGAGTTGGGTACTCCGGTGTATTTGTAACCTCTTTGTGAAGTTATAGTTGTTAGAAATCCTTCTGGGTGAAGGCGGGGACATAGAGCTGGGTGCTCGAACCGCGGAAAAATTCTCGGTGTTTGCTTTGGTTTACTTGCTCTTGCTTGCTCTTAATTCTTGCTTCAATCACATACTTTATATTCATTACTTTATCTACTTGCTTCACATTTTCTTTGCAATATTGTACTTGCTCTTCATTTTCATTGTTATATTCACTTGTTGCATGTTCACATTGTCAATCAAATACTCATACAACAAGATTGCATTGCGCACCTCCAACTCATATCTAGAGGAATCAGGAGGAAGGAGTTCAGAGCCCTTCACGGGGTATTCGGCTTCTAGTCTTGTTTTGGGTTGATTGTTGCATCATATTTTTAAATTGTGCATTGATTAACATTATCACCTATTCACCCCCCTCTAGGTGATTTTCAATTGGTATCAGAGTTTGGACTCTAGGTTTTGCTTAACATCCTTAGAGTGATCATTAAAATTTGCTAATCAACATTTGCATTCATCCACTCATTCACTAGTAAACATGGCCGATAACATCAAAACCCCTCCTAAATTTGATGGACTTAATTTCCCCATTTGGAAGGTTAGGATGACTATTTTCTTGCAATCTTTAGGTAGCCTAGTTGCTAAATCATTGACCAAACCCTAAGTTGTACCTGATAGTGATGAAAGCACTTGGACCGAATTTACCTTTAGAGAATATGAGGCTAACTCAAAGGCCCAAAACTCCCTCCTAACCGCCTTGAATGAGGATGACCTTACACGGGTAATACATTGCCAATCCGCCTATGAGATTTGGCAACATTTGTTGGTCACACATGAGGGGACTTCACAAGTTAAGAGAGCTAAGATAGATCTTTTAAGGTCCCAATATGAATCTTTTAAAATGATTGATGATGAATCTATTGATTGCATGATTACAAGGTTTACTAAAATCACCAATGCTCTTTCCTCTTTAGGTGATGATATTTCCAATGACCAAAAGGTGCGAAAAGTAATTCGGGCTCTTCCTTCATCATGGGAGATAAAGGCCACCACCTTGAAAGAATTGAACGACAAGGATGAAATGGATCTCATAAGTCTCATCGGCAACTTGAAGACTCATGAGATGGAAAAGAAGTCAAGAGAAGATGTCGCTCCTCAAAAGAAGAAATCCATTGCTTTCAAGTCTTCATCCACTCTTGATGACGATGAAGAAGATGAAGAAGAAGATGAGGAGCTCTCCCTTCTTGTGCGAAATTTCAAAAGGATATACCGGAAGAACAAGCTCAACTTCCGAAGGAAATTTGAAGGTAAAGAGGAGAGAAGAATTATCTGCTACAATTGCCGAAAGCCCGGACATATCATGGCGGATTGCCCAGAATTCAAGAAGAAGATGACTTCCTCCTTCAAGCCAAAGAAGCCGGTTGAAAAGAAAGCCTATAAAGCCACATGGGATTCGGAAAGCGAATCCGAAGACGAGGTGGACCAAGCGAACATGTGTTTCATGGCAAACACACCAAAGGTAACCTCTCATCCTCTTGATGAAGAAGAAGATGAATTAAGTTAAAAAGTTCTTGTACATGCTTTTGTTGAGCTTTCGGAAACATATGATAATAAAAAGGTAGAATGCTCAAAATTGAAAAAGGAAGTTGCTTTTCTTAAAAATCAACTTGCTATTGTTACTAGAGAAAAAGATGAAATTTCTTCAAATCTCATTTCTACTCAAAATGAATTTAGTGCTTACAAAGTTGCATGTAAAGTAAAATTTCCTAAGATTGATGAAAAAGAAATTTCTTCTTTAAAAACTAAAATGGTTAATTTTGAAAAGGTTTTGAAAGATTGTGCTTTTAACACAAAGAAACTTGAAGAAAAGTTTTCTAAAAAGCACACTTCCCATATTAAAGATTCTCATGTTAAGATTTCTCATGATCACACTTCACACAACACTCATGCTAAATCCACACATGCTCACAAGTCTCACACTCACTATGCTTTCAAATATGGTAGAGTGTATAGATGTACTTATTGTGGTAAGAATGGACATTTGGCTAAGTTTTGTTATGACCAAGTAAATAGATCAAATAATCTTGTTTGGGTTCATGGCACTAACTCTTTAGGACCCAAGAAAATATGGGTACCAAAATCAAGTCCTAAATTATTTGATGTAGGTACACACCAAGGCTCCAAAACGTAAGGAGCGGTGGTACCTTGATAGTGGTTGTTCAAGACACATGATATGGGACATCAATAACTTTACAACCCTATCAAGGTACGGGGAAGGTGGCACCGTCACCTTCGGGGATGACTCCAAGGGAACTATCATCGGTATAGGTAACATTCAAATTGATGCATCTCCTATTATAGAAAATATTGTTCTTGTTGATGGTTTAAAACATAACTTACTTAGTATAAGTCAACTTTGTGATCGTGGACTTAAAGTTGTTTTTGATGACTCTTCTTGCAAGATTTTTGATTGCAAAACCAATGATTGTATTCTCACCGGATTTCGTGATGATAATGTTTATATCATTGACATGCTTAATTTAGATTGTTCTACTAAATGCTTGAATGTTTTTGATGAAAATTCTTGGCTTTGGCATAGAAGAGCATCTTTTGACCATCTTTCTAGGATTAATTCTAAGGAATTGGTGAAGGGTATTCCTTACTTGAAGTTTGAGAAAGACCGCATTTGTGGTGCGTGCCAACTTGGGAAACAAACCAAGTCTTCCTTCAAACCAATCAAGGATATCATGTCAACTAGGCCATTAAATTGATTCATATGGATCTTTTTGGACCAACTAAAACTAAAAGCTTAAATGGTAGTAGATATGCATTTGTTTTAGTTGATGATTTTTTCCGTTTTACTTGGGTTTTCTTTTTGGAACACAAAGATCAAACTTTTTCTCATTTCAAGATTTTTCGAAAAAGAGTTGAAAAAGAAAAAGGTTTTTCGATTTTGAAAATAAGGAGTGATAGAGGTGGTGAGTTTGTTAACCAACTCTTCATGACTTATTGTGATGAAAAGGGAATCAAGCATGAAATGTCATGTCCTAGAACTCCACAACAAAATGGAGTTGTAGAAAGAAAGAATAGAACACTTCAAGAGATGGCTAGGACCATGATAAGTGAATATGACCTCCCTCAATATCTATGGGCCGAGGCCATAAACACCGCATGCTACATATCAAATCGTATTTATTTGTGTAAAAATTCTTCCAAAACATCTTTTGAAATGTATTATTCTAGAAAACCTAATGTTGCATACTTCAAAGTTTTTGGATGCAAGTGTTTTGTTTTGAATACTAAAGATAACTTGGGTAAATTTGATGCTAAGGCTTATGAAGCAATTTTTATTGGATATTCTTCTACTAGCAAAGCTTATAGAGTATTCAATAGATCTTTACTTACCATTGAAGAATCCATGCATGTTAAATTTGAAGAATCTAATGTGGTTGTTGAGAATGTTGTAGAGATTAACCATTAGGTGAAGACATGGAGAGACTATCCTTGAAGGACTCACCACCTCAAGAAGAAAAGCAAGAACCAATTGGTGATGTTCAAGAGGATAAAGAGGAAAGCTCTCAACCGCTTCCTAAAGATTGGAGATTCGCTACAAACCACCCCAAGGAACTCATTTTAGGTGATGTCTCTAAAGGGGTAACAACTCGCTCCAAACTCCATGACTTATGTGGTAACTTTGCTTTCATTTCTCATTTTGAACCCAAAGCATCCTCGAAGCTGAGGCGGACTCATATTGGTTGCTAGCCATGCAAGAGGAACTCAATCAATTTGAGCGCAACCAAGTTTGGCACCTTGTTCCTAGGCCCCACGATAGACCAATAATTGGTACTAAGTGGATCTTTAGAAACAAGATGGATGAGTCCGAAAATGTCATTAGGAATAAAACTAGGTTAGTGGCCCAAGGTTACACTTAAGTTGAAGAAATTGACTTTGAGGAGACCTTTGCACCCGTAGCACGGCTTGAAGCCATACGGATGACACTAGCTTTTGCATCGTTTAAAAATTTTAAACTTTTTCAAATGGATGTGAAAAGTGCATTTTTGAATGGTTTTATAAATGAAGAAGTTTATGTTGAACAACCTCCCGATTTTGTTGATCATGTTCATCCCAATTTTATTTTTAAACTTGATAAAGCTTTGTATGGATTGAAACAAGCTCCAAGAGCTTGGTATGAAAGGCTTTCTAGTTTTCTCATTTCAAATGATTTTGTTAAACGCAAAGTAGACACAACTCTTTTCACTAAGCATGTTGATAATGACATTTTAATTGTGCAAATTTATGTTGATGATATAATCTTTGGTTCTACTAATGAGTTTTTATGTAAGGAGTTTGAAAAGGTTATGCAATGTGAGTTTGAAATGTCTTCCATGGGTGAATTGAATTTCTTCCTTGGACTCCAAATCAAGCAATTGCAAGATGGGAATTTCATATGTCAAACCAAGTATGCAAAGGAACTCGTAAAGAAGTTTGGACTTGAAGGCTCTAAGGTTTGCAACACTCCCATGGCAACTACAACCAAGCTTGATAAGGATGACCAAGGTAAAAGTGTTGATATTAAGTTATATAGAAGCATGATTGGAAGTTTGTTATATTTGACGGCAAGTAGGCCAGACATCATGTTTAGTGTGTGTCTTTGTGCTAGATTCCAATCGTGTCCTAAAGAGTCCCATCTTATTGCGGTAAAACGCATCATTCGTTATATTAAGGGCACTATTGGAATGGGTCTATGGTATCCGAAAACCGGAGATTTCTCTATGACGAGTTATTCGGATGCCGACTATGCGGGTTGTAGATTAGATAGAAAGAGCACTAGTGGGACATGTCAATTTTTTGGTAATTGTCTTGTTTCATGGTCCTCTAGGAAACAAAATTCCGTAGCTCTCTGAACCGCCGAGGCGGAGTATGTTGCAGCGGGGGCTTGTTGTGCACAAGTCTTTTGGATGAAACATACTCTCCTTGATTATGATTTGCATTATGATCATATAAAATTTTTTTGTGATAATACTAGTACTATTCATATGATAAAGAATGCAAATCAACATAGTAAGACCAAGCACATTGAGATTAGATATCACTTTCTTAGAGATCATTTTGAGAAAGGTGATATAGATATTGTTTATGTTTCCACGGATTTGCAACTTGCCGATATTTTCACTAAACCACTTGATTTTGCTAGATTCTCTTTTATTTGTGGTGAACTAAATATTTGTGTTATTGAATAAAATATTTTTCTTACCCTTTTTGATGTATGACAAAAAGGGGGAGAATAAGGTTTGAGTTTATATTGTGTTTGTTTTTACAAAGTGTTTATGATTTCTGGTATTTGAGTTTAATTATTTTGCAAGTGTTTTATACCTCATGATTTTTTTTTGGTTTTTGCTTGCATATTACATTGTTTCTAGTTATTTAATGTAGCATAATTTGAGGGGGAGCTTACACCTCTCTTTTATTTTTTAACATAGCCTATTTGTTTTGTCATCATCAAAAAGGGGGAGATTGTTGGCCCAAAAGGTTACACTCTCCATTTGTTTAGAGTTTTGATGATAACAAAACAAATAAGAGCTATTTGATACTAATAAGTTTGTTCAAGATAAGTTTCAGGTTTGTACCATGTTTGGAGGCCATTGCTTAGCTATTGCAAGAAATTCTAAGTTCATGGAGCAAAGAAGGCTTATGGCACATCAAGGAAGGAACATAGAAGAGAAGGCTCTAGATAGGCTTTGCATGGCTCAAGACTTCAAGATTGCTCAAGAGATTTCATTAGTTTTGTTTCTACTTTTATAGTTTTGTTAAAGAATAGTGATTAGGATTGAAGCTCTATATTCCAACACACACGTTTTTGCGCACATGCATTTCCTAGAATTATTCCCTATAAATATATATAAAATAATTTAATACAAAGTCTTTCGATTACAAACTCAATTTTGTGTTTTATATATATCTCTAATCAAAAATATTTTATTAGATATCAAAATCTCCTCAAAAATCTGTTTCAATTTTGACTTTTGACCTGAGCCGGTCGACCGGCCGGCCGACCGACACTGTGTCAGGTCAAGTCGGTCGACCGTCCCAGTCGACCGAGGTTCAGGCAGCAGGAGCGTATCCGTGTGCACGTTTCACGGTCGACCGGGCGGTCGACCGAAACCTGCCTGACTGTAAGTCGTTTGCTCTCTGTATTGTTCGGTCGACCGAGCGGTCGACCGAGAGCCTGCAACGGCTCTTTTGTTTTGAATCCCGGTCGACCGGCCGGTCGACTGTGGTAGCCGTTTCAGCCATAACGGCTAGTTTTTAAACACGTTTTAAATTTGTATTTTTCGATTCTAAACGAATTTAGGGGATATTTTATGGGTCAAATTCTTCCTAATTAATATTATATGAGTTTACTCTTTAATCCCTAGTCCTCTCCTATAAATAGAGGTGATTAGGGTTATGTTTTAAGAACAACAAGCAATATACAAAAAGTTTCAAAGTTTTCAAGAGAAGTTTGGTCCTTGGTTTTGTGCTGAAGATTCTCTCATCGCTGAAGTTTCATTTTCTAAACTCTCTCTAGTTCATTTCCTTTTTCCACTTACACTATTTGAGCTTCAATTCTAACCATTACTCTACAGGGCTCTTGTAAGGGAAAAGAGGCGTTTGGAAAAGATAGTTTGTGGTCTTTTGATCACCAAGAGAGAACTTGTACTTGAGATTGTGGAGTTGGGTACTCCGGTGTATTTGTAGCCTCTTTGTGAAGTTATAGTTGTTAGAAATCCTTCTGGGTGAAGGCGGGGACGTAGAGCTGGGTGCTCGAACCTCAGAAAAATTCTCGGTGTTTGCGTTTGGTTTACTTGCTCTTACTTGCTCTTAATTCTTGCTTCAATCACATACTTTATATTCATTGCTTTATCTACTTGCTTCACATTTTCTTTGCAATATTGTACTTGCTCTTCATTTTCATTGTTATATTCACTTGTTGCATGTTCACATTGTCAATCAAATACTCATACAACAAGATTGCATTGCGCATCTCCAACTCATATCTAGAGGAATCAGGAGGAAGGAGTTCAGAGCCCTTCACGGGGTATTCGGCTTCTAGTCTTGTTTTGGGTTGATTGTTGCATCATATTTTTAAATTGTGCATTGATTAGCATTATCACCTATTCACCCCCCTTAGGTGATTTTCAGAGGGGACGTCGCAAGTCAAGAGATCCAAAATTGACTTGCTCCATTCTCAATATGAGAATTTTTATATGCTTGAAAATGAAAGTATAGATGAAATGCTCACTCGGTTCACCAAGATCACTAATGCTTTATCCTCTTTAGGTGACAAGATTGATAATGACCAAAAGATCCGAAAGGTCATTAGAGCTCTTTCTAAATCTTGAGAAGTCAAGACAAGCACCCTCAATGAGCTCAGTGATAGGGAGGAGATGGACTTCTCCAGCTTCATCGGTAATCTCAAAGCCCATGAGATGAAAATGAAGGTGAGGGAAGAAAGGGAGGCTCCAAAGAAGAAAGAAAGGGATGCTCCAAAGAAGAAAACAATAGCTTTCAAGGCGACTACATCCTCTTTTGATGAAGATGAATCATCGGAAGACTATAATGAGGACTTGGCAATGCTCATTAGGAAAGTGGGCAAGATGTTCTACAAGAAAGGTAGACAAAGCAACTTCCAAAGAGGAAGACCTCAAGGAAGACTTGGAAAGAAAAGGGAGGAAATGGGTCCGTGCTTTCATTGCAAAAGAACGGGCCTTCTAATTGCGGATTGCTCCTTTTTACAAGGTACAACCTCCAAGAACGTGCAAAAGAAGAAGAAGGTGATAGTGGCCACGTGGGATGACTCGGAGACAAAATCCGAAGAGGAGATCGACATCGCACATATGTGCTTCATGGCACATGGCGATGAAGCTTCTAAGGTAAACCTAAAAAACTCTTTAAAAGATGAGGATTTGACCATGGATGAATTAGCACAATTTTTTGAAGAACTACAAAATAGATATGAAATTTCTCTTTCACAAAACAAAAAATTGAAAAAGGAAAATGATTTATTAAAGAACAAATTTGAGATTGTTTTAAATGAGAAAAATGATTTGTCAAAATCTTTTGAGAAAATGAAAATGGATTTTGAAAAATATAAAACTACTTATAAGGGTAAAAACTCAATCATCACTTGTAATAAAAATGAATTTTTGGATATTCAAAAACGCATTGAGGTCTTGGATACAACTTTGAAAAAGTCTGCTTTTGACATGAATAAATTTGCATCTATGTTTTCTAAGGGAAAACCCAAAGGAAACACACTCCTCATGTATCAAACACACATTATGAAAAGCATGCACACTCACATCAACACAATCATGCATTTATGTATGAAAAAATATATATTTGTGCTCATTGTGGCCGTAAAGACCATTAGCAAAATTTTATTATCCAAAATTAAATATGATAAATAAAAATGTTTGGGTTCGAGAAAATACTAACCCCATAGGACTCAAATAGATTTGGGTTCCAAAGGACACGCCAAATTTGATTAATATAGGTGCGTCGATCTCCTGCAAGACTTAGGAGGAGATGGTGTCCGGGTGGTGGATGCATCAAAGCTCAACAAACAAATCTTCACTTGCATCGCTATCAAAGAGGCACCTATTTGGAGATTGCCCGTGGTTTGATAACTTCTCCACTTAAGAATTTTATTTCTAATTAGACCTATACATGCATAGGATTAGCTAGTTTCATTTTGTGATAATATGCTTTAATTATGTAGACTTGCATATTTTTGTATCTTACCTATAGTTAAGATTGTATATTTAGCTTGATTTTATTTCATACTAGCAATATTTTGTTTGTCCATGTATCAAGTATTTTTTATTTGGTTAATAAATATTTTTATAAGTATATTGTCAAAAATGAAAATTTATTTAACCATAATTAAGCTAATAAATAGAGATAGCAATTGCGCACCTCAACTCTTATCTAGAGGAATGTCGAGGAGAAGTTCAAAATCCTTAAAGGGGTATTCGACTTTAATATCTCAAATTTATTGCTTAATTATTGAGAAATATGTTGTTAATAATAATAAAATAAAAAAATTTATGTGTTTTTCATGCCTATTAAAATTTTAACATTGTTTTCCTGTTTTATGTGTATAAATATATTAGTTTCTAATTTCCTCTTAAAAGAAAATTAAATTAAAACAAAAATAAAATTTTACTATTTTTGGGCAGATACGGTCGACCGACCGGTCGACCGATCTAACCTGGAATTCAAAAAAAAAAAATTAGCCCGAAGCCGGTCGACCGACTGAAACTGAGTTTGCTCTCGGTTTGCGCCGGTCAACTGGGCGGTCGACCGGAAGTCGGGTTTGGCTATGTTTACCTGGTTTTATATAAAGCCCTAATTCCCAATTCCCTCATCCTCTCATCTCTCCACCGGCTTCTCTTTCTGCTCTCTTCAATTCTCCTCTTCCCAAACCAAATTAAACCCATTAAAAACTCTTTTAATCCAAAATTTCTTCCACAAAATTCGTTAAAATCCTTTTCAGGCTCCAGATCTGCAATTTTTCAGGGATTTTTCTTGGATTTTGAAGGTATAACCAAAATTTCTCCTTAATCTCTTAAATTTTTTTTATTATTCTTGTTTATTCATCTTTATTTCGTGCTATTATCTTGATTAATCTTTCACCATGTCCAAAAGATCCAGATCTGAGAAGGAAAAAATCCATGAATCGTCTTCCAACCCCTTCATCTCCCAAAATGCATCTCACAGATTTACAATAGTCCATAATAAAAGTGTTATCTCTGGTAGGACTGTGGTGCTTAGTGATTTTGAGCACCTTAATCTTGCTAATATTTTAAGTACTAGTTCTCTTGAGAATTTTGTCACCATCAAAGAACCAGTTTACCCTGAATTAGTACACTACTTCTACTCTAACCTATCTTTTCAGAATGATCACATCAGGTCTAGAGTCTTGGGCAAGGACATACATATTTCCCTTGATAAATTTGCACGTCTCCTACACCTCTCCTGTGAGGGGGGCAGATATTTATAATGTGAAATTACATGATTTTGCCTATCCTGATGGTGAGTCTGCCCACACCACCTCCATATTGCTTCATGATGATGATAACCCTGCATTGGTTAGGAAAGAGGGGGTGAAGTACCACACTCTTACCGCCCAATTCTTAGTCAAAATTATTTTCTATAACCTCCTGCCAAAATTAGGAGAGTATAGTCACGCTAGGGGTTCTACTCCTCTTCTGATCTATTACCTTCTGAAAGGCATTAGAATTAACATTCCTAAACTCATCATCAACTACATGACGTCCGATCATCTTCTGATCCCAACCCGGCACTTACCCTATGGGATGCTCATCACACGTCTGTTGAAGCAACTCAAGTTCGATCTTTTCACTGAACGGTCCATCGAACCGTCAGTTGACATCAATAACACTCTTCTCAAGAGGATGCGTGTTAGGGAGCGTGCTCCTGCTCCTCAGCCGCAGCCTATCATACTTACTGTTGCTCCAGGATCTTCTTCTGCTCGTTTTGATCCCTATCAAGCTCTCTCCACTCAGCTTCGGGAGTATAGCCTGCAGATGTCCGCTCAGATGACCGCTCACTTCCAGCGGCTAGAGCAGCGAGTGGACAATGATCTCCAACATATTTGTACATCTATCCGCTACTTGCAGACTTGTGTAGATGACACCTACAACAGGAACGATTGGCCATCGCCTCTTCTGAGTAGTCACTCTCGGCCACTTTCTCTGACAAGTCCTCCTTTTGAGCCTTGGTTCTTACTTCTGTTGTTTCTGATGCTCTAGCTCAGCAGGAAGACCCTAATATCCAGGAGCGTTGACCCCTTTTATTGATGACAAAAAGGGGAAGAGATATTTTGATGGAGTTTTTTATGGGAGTTAGCTTTTGTTATGTTTGGGAGTATTTATTTTCTGTATTTGGATATGTAGTTTGTTTTATGGACATATGCTTTGTGTGTTTATGTGTATTTAGTTTTTGAGGTTGGCATGAACCTCTAAGCATGTATGGACATATCTATTTCTGATATGACAGTTATCCTTATTGTCTCTATGTGGTATATGTGTATTGTTTGTGTACTGTTGATTGAAAATGAGAAATTGAAAAGAAAAAGATTAAGAGTTAGAATTCTCAGTCTCAATATTATCCACTGCAGCAAGGGCCAAAGCGGGTCGATCCACAGGGAAGGATGCGATGCAAGCTTTTCGGACGATTTCTCTGTATCCTTGAAATAAGACAAAAGAGAGATTAGATTTGAAATATATGATTGGAGAGATATGGTTTTACTAATCTTCTACCACAACCCATAGTACAAGTTAAGGATATTGAATATCATCTTGAAATACATGAAATCGATCCTAGGTTTATTAGAGAAGATGCAAGCAAGAGAAAAAGATCTTAGAATCTTACTAGTTCGCACTCCTAAAAATCCAACAAATGTTTATCCTAACTTCTAAGTACAGCATAAGAAAAGCTTTACCTTAAGGTTACGCTGTCAAAGTACTTAAGCATGAAGTTGTGAAGAATTATTTAGAGGTGTAACCTAGATTAGAAAACTAGTCATCTATTTAATCTTCAAGCAATCTGTCTTAAACCTAGGGTTTCTAAAAATTATTATCAATCCATTCAATTCCTAAACTGCTCTAAGGTTGTTTAAGAAATCAGCAAACCACACTTAATAATTAGTTAATCATCTTCTTTTTTTTATATTTTCAAAAAAAAAATTTATTTTGTTTACTAAGAAGGATTGCGAAAGAGAGAAGAATCAACACAAATAAAAAGATCACAGAATAAAACGAAATTAAAAGACAAGAATTGAGATGGCAAAAAGGTAACCTTTATTCGAAATTTCTTCCAAATACAATGCTCCTTCTTCTCCACAATCTGCTCAAAGCAAAATTACAATTACAGAAATTTAAAGAGAAAACTAAAGAAACCCTAATTTCTCGTCTCTGGATCCCCCTCTCTGTTGCTCTGCAGGGGTATTTATAGGCGCTGGAGGAAGTAGAGTCCCGGTTAAACTCAGCCACGAAATCTGGTATTCAGCCTCATCCCTACTGCCGCGGAAACGCGGCTTTGGCCGCGTTTCCGCGGCCATAGTCTTATCCCTGGCCACGCGCTTTCGCGCGTGGCCTCTTCTGGTCCATCCATCTGGGCCTATCCGTTTAGATCTGGCATATCGACTCTTTAATTTGAAAATTCGGGATAACTTGGGAAGCAAGTTACCCTAAATCCAAATCTCTTCCAAAATGAATTTTATCTTTGCACTCTCCTTCTTTTATATTTATCCTCATCCTGCAAGCATTTAGGGTTGAATAGAAGTCTATTCCTTTCCTCTTTTCAGTATTTGCAACATTTGCACTTTGTAATTGCAACTTTGACATTTGGTAATTGCACTTTTGCACTTGGGCTTGGACATGGGCTTTTGGGCTTTATTTAGGCTTTTATTCTTTATTTAAATAAATACTCAAGGCCTGCACACATTAAATAACAAAATATTAGTAATAGTGCATTATTATAGGAATAAATATGAAAATGTGATAGTAAATGTAATGACAATTATGCATTTTTTACTACCTATCACACCCCCACACTTATCTTTTTGCTCGTCATCGAGTAAAAATCAAAAAGAAAAAGAAAAACTAATCTAGCTAACTCACTTTCGTAGGAATCACGGTTGCACTTAGCATGTGCAACAAGCCGTTAAACCCCTACGTTACCCTAGAGGACGAGTGTTGTCTCGTGAGGGTTTTCAGCGGATTACACCCACAAAATCCATAAAAAGGAAAATATTTGAAATATATTTGAAGAGACTAAGTAGTCTATAAGTTTTAGGATTATCATTTTTATTCATTCTTAAACTTAGTCTTTATAAAGTAAATTGTTATTCATTTTAGGTAAGGATCAAATTGAATTTTTGTATAGTCTTTTTCGTCACCAAAAGTCATATGCATCCTTGTGAATCTAGGAATTCCTTAACTTGGACTCTCATGCCTCTTTATTATTATTATGATTATTTTTTCTTTTTTTAATATGTATAACTCATCTAATTTTCTTTCGTGTAAGTATCAAGGCTTCTTGAGGCCCTCATACCTAACTAATTGACTATTAAATGTATTAATACATATATAATATTTTTTTAGTTTTCTTAGGCTTTCTAATCCACCCATGTAGCGAATTTAAAGTCGGTGACTCCCAAACTGGTTGGTTTTAGGGCACCAGGTGAGAAAACACCCCACGGACTCAAATTCGAGTGAACTAGGCCACAAAACCAAGGACTTTATTTTGTAAAATCACGTTTAGGCGTGAATACTTATGCTTCTTGAGGCACATGTATCCAGCTTAATTAGTGAACCCTTTTTTTTTACGAGGCACATGAATCTTTGTCTTAGAATCCTAGATATGCATTAGGTATGCACATTTCATTAAGGTAAAAATCAAGACTAATTACTTATTCAATTTCTCCTCCTATACCTAAAAATTCAACAATTTATTTATTTTGACCAAGTTTTTAGAAATCCTAATCATGATTTTCCTAATTCTTAAGACTAACTTAGATTTCTTTCAAAAGATAAGTCAAAATATTGTCCTTTTTATAAATTTTTTTTGAGAACAAATAAAGAGAAAAAGAATAAATTTTTTTATATATATATATTTTTAATTTTTAATATTTTTTTTTACTTTACATACCCTTCCCCCACACTTGTCTCATGCATTGTCCCCAATGTATGAATGAAATGCATGGATGCATGATTTGGCAGAGAGATAGAGTTACCGATACATTGGGTCAAAAAGACCCATGATTGCTTTTACTTCCGGAACTGATTCCAAAAAGATTTTAAGACGTTGACCATTTACCTTGAATGTGCTGCCATTTTTTGGGTCGTAGATCTCTATGGCTCCGTGTGGAAACACAGTCTTAACAATGAAGGGCCCTGTCCATCTTGATTTTAACTTGCCGGGAAAGAGATGAAGTCTAGAGTTATAGAGTAACACTTTTTGTCGTTGGACAAAAGTTTTTCTCATGATGAACTTATCATGAAACACCTTAACCCTATCCTTCGCAATTTTCGCATTGTCATATGCTTCGTTCCTCAATTCCTCTAGTTCAGAAATTTACAATTTTCGAAGCTCACCGGCCTTATCAAGATCGAAATTCAGCTGCTTTATTGCCCATAAGGCCCGGTGTTCTAACTCAACAGGAAGGTGGCAAGCCTTTCTAAAGACTAGTCTGTAGGGGAGACATTCCTAGAATCGTCTTAAAGGCAGTCCTATATGCCCAAGGGCATCCACCAATTTGGTGGACCAGTCCTTCCTATTCTGATTCACAATTTTCTCCAAGATAAGCTTGACTTGCCTATTGGAAACTTCTACCTGTCCACTGGTATGAGGATGGTAGGGCGTAGATAACTTGTGAGTTATGGCGTATTTTCGCATAAGAGCTTCAAAAGTTCTATTGCAAAAATGTGTACCATTGTCACTAATTATGGCACGAGGGGTTCCAAAGCGCGAGATGATGTTTTCTTTCAAGAAGTTGACAATAACTTTGTTGTCATTTGTCTTACAAGGGACGGCTTCAACCCATTTTGATACGTAATCTACGGCCAACAAGATGTATTGGTGCCCAAACGAATTAGGGAAGGGTCCCATAAAATCAATGCCCCAGACATCGAAAAGTTCTACTTCTAGAATTGGATTTAGGGGCATCATATTTCGTTTGGAAATTCTTCCTATCATTTGACATCTTGTGCAAGTTTTGCAAAACTCGAATGCGTCTTTGAACACAGTTGGCCAATAAAAGCCACTTTGTAGGATCTTTTCGGCAGTTTTTGTAAGTTCACCTAAGGGGGGGTGAATAGGTGATGGCTAATCTAATGGTCACTAAATGCCAAATAATGCGGAATTAAAAACTATTATGACCTAAACAAAACTTTTACACTAAACACCACGTATAACACAAGAGTGTTGCCGAATTCCCCTTGAAGGGCTCTGAACAAACTCCTCTAGATTCCCCTAGATAAGGGTTAAGGTGACGCGTTGGCTCTCTTGGTTGAATACAAGTGTTAGCAAACAATCCCACGCATGTATATCAATGAGCACAAATGATATATCAAGCATATAAAGATAGACAATAAAAGTATGCAAGATATAAAGACAAAGAGAGAGAGAGAGAGTGAGCAATCACAAACACAAGGGATTTGTTTCGAGGTTCGAGTACACTTGCTCTACATCCTCTCCTTCGACACATGAAGGATTTCCACGATAAACGATCCCACTGGATCACCCGGTGCCGCAACACCTACAACTCTCGGACTCCCTAGTCCATACACACGCAAGCCCACCGGCTCGCCGAGGCCGCACCTCAAACCAAGAGTTCGCACCCAAACCCGAAACACCGAGTCCACACTAGGACCTGAAACAATGCGAACACACACGTCCGCCTCCTCAAAGTACAAAGAACAAGTCTTTGGTGATCACACACTTTGATCACCTAAAAACAATCTCACTACAACACTCCTATAAGATGAATAGCAATGGATAGCTCAAGTGTATGTGTGAGAAAACAAGGAAAGAGATGGTGGAGGAAAACTCAAAGAATCTCTTTAACACACTCTAAATAAACTCCCCTTTTGATTGGAAGTATTAGCTCACAATTTAGTGGAGAAAACTCTTTTAAAAAAGTGGGAAAAACTGGCTCAAAGTCCACTAGAAATCTTAGAGAAAAACAATGCCCAAACCCTCAAATTTATAGGGCTAGAAAAACTAGCCGTTGGAGGTCTGTCAGGCCTGTCGGTCGACCGCCCGGTTGACCGCCAACGGTCTGATTTTCGACCGTTGGAGCTACCGGTCGACCGCTCGGTCGACCGCCCAGATACAGAGAGCAGAGCTCTCTGGTCCGGTCGACCGTCCGGTCGGCCGGCCCACTGAGCTGCCAGACGTGCACGGCTCTGTGCACGTCGGTCGACCGCAAGGTCGACCGGCCCTTGGTGCGGTCGACCGTGCGGTCGACCGACCTGGCGTGCCAGCCAGCTCTGGGTCAAAATTGAAAAGGGATTAAAACTACGTCTTTTTGGATGAAATAAAATCCCATAAAATGCTGAAAAATCTACAAAAATAGTTTTACCAATATACTTTGATAAACAAACATGCTTGCACAAAATCAAGGCATGTTACAAATGATTTGGACTATTTTTGTAAGTTAGAAAATTGGCTCAAACTAAAACAGTATTTTCCAAAACTTGGTTTTTCCAAAACTTGTTTTTCCAAAACTTCTCCAAATACAAAAACAAGATATTTAAACTCTATTAAAGCATAGTGTGTATGGATATGATCCACTACACAAACATGGTGAAATATCTATGTTTCTGACATTAAGCTCTAAACATGATTTTGGTTAAAACATACAAACTTGAAAACCAAAATCAAAATGATATTTTGTCAAAAAGAAAAATCTTTTCTAAAACAAACTAAATCAAGAGTGTGTGTGTGTATATAATACTTGAGTAATCCACAAACTACTCTATCCTTTACATTTTATCTAAAACAAAATCTTACAAAAACAAACCTAGACACAAGTCTTCATCTTCTTGAAGTCTTCACTTGAAGCCTTCTTGACTTGGTCCAAACACCGTGCTAGCTCCAAAACTCGACTTTAAATCCTTTATTGAAGCTTTGCACCTACTAAGATCTTGATCATAAATCTATCACTAATTAAATACAAGATCATTAATAAACATAACTACATGAGTTGATCATCATCAAAACTAGAGTGATGGGCCTTTGGGCCAACAATCTCCCCCTTTTTGATGATGACAAAACTCATGAAGTTATATATGCATGGATTAAAGTAAAGCTTTAAAGAAGCTCCCCCTTAACTCATGCATAACAAATAAACAAAAGATATGCAATGAATGCTCATAAACATGTATGCAAATCTAGGAGATAAACATGCTAACAAGCATAAAACAAATCAAATTCTTTTTCTCCTATTTGCAAAACAAAACATATATGCATAAACAATCCTTTTTCACAAAACATGCATATAAATCTCAAATTCTTCTCCCCCTTTTTGTCAATCATCAACAAAGGGGTTAAAGTAAAAACAAAATTTTTCTCCCCCTTTTTGTCATAAACAAAGAGACCAATAAGGGGTAAACTCAAATCAATAAATAGTATATGCGATATACATTCATGAAGAGGAAGACGGTTAAGTAACTCCCTACACATATACATTACATGAAAGAGGGATGACAAGCCTAATTCACATAACGTATAATATATAATGCATAAGAGGAGATGTGAAGCTCCCCCTACACACGTGTACCACATAAAGAAGAGTTGTCAAACTCCTCAATATACAATACACTCAACATGAATTTATATGTAGAAGAGATGTTAAGCTCTCCTTGCATATAGGCAATATAACTCAAAAATTTTGAATTTTTCTCATAAAACAAAATTTTAAATTTTTCTCAATAAACAAATCTTGAGAATTTTTCTTAAAATTTTCATTTTCTTATCATAAACAACTTTGTGCTTTAAACAAATGTGAACCAATTGAAAGTTAAGCACACATATATGATTTGCATGTGCTTGATTTTTTTTCAAAACATATATATGTATGGAAATGATAATACCGATTGACATTGATACATATATATATATAAGAAAACAAAAATGAGTATATACAAATATAGAGTCAAATTGATACCAATTGAAACGATTCAATGATACCAATTGAAACAATAATAGGATCATGTGTATATCTCATAAACATTGAAGAATAAATAACTAGTTAAATTAATTTTTTTAAAAAAACTAGTTAAAGATCCTTCAAAACATGAAATCAAAACATATGTTTTTCATGAATCATACCAAATACACAAGAGATGACACTCAAAATCGATTAAGCTCATAAAAGTGTTCATGAATCAAAGTCATGACAAAACAAATGAAGTATGAGTGTACAAGAATCATGTATATAGCATTTTCATGAAAATGGTCATTAAGGCTCAAATCAAACATGAATAACATTTTATCAAAACAAAACATGAAAATTCATTTTTCATTTAAAACAAACTTCTAGGTATATGTATAATTTATCTAAATCTAACAATATGCATACATATCCTAAACATAAAACGAGTCTATTAATAGTATTTGCATGAAGGCAAGAGACTCAAAAAGGATATACAAGTATATTTATTAGATTTGAATAAAAATTACATATACATGAAGTAAAAACACGAAAATGGGCAAAACAAGTATAAATGAAAGAATCATCAAAACTAGCCTATATATGTTCATATAGTGGGTACAAATGAGCATGAAGTGCAAACATATATGAATCAATTTGTTCTCACTATTTGTACATGTATAAATACAAGTTTTGATAAAAACTACATTTAAACTAGATTTTACCACATGAAGCACAAAAACACATAAAACATGAACATGCTATATGATATCATGAAATTAAAAACATGTAAACAAATTAAGAGTTTAGAAATAGTTACCAACTAGGAACTATGTTCCGAAACTCCAAACATGGTGGTTGTCCCACCAAAACTCCTTGATAGCGGTGCACCAAATGTATGTCCTTCTAGTCCATGCAACCACCACCAAGGCACCAAATCTCTCACGTCTTGTGAGAGCCCTCACCTACATCAAATACAAAAGGTGGGGACTTTGGTACCCATTTTTTTTTGGGTCCTTTAGGGTTAGTCTTGTAAGGCACCCAAACATTTTTATTTTTAGCAAAATTTAAATAATGCAACTTGTCAAAACAAAACTTTGCTAGATGGCCTTTGCGGCCACAATGTGTACACTTGTACACCTTAGGATGCATATGTTTATGAGTGTGATCGTGACGTGCAACATAAGCATGATGATGATGTGCATGAATGTTTGGAACTTGTTTCTTTGAAAACAAGGTTTCCAAATTCTTATGGTTAAATGCACATGAGCTCAAGGTAGAGCTCAAATTATTATTTTATTTTTCAAAAGCTCAATCTCACTTTCTTCAATGGTGGCATGTAATGAAAGGTGAGATATAGAGTCATTTTTATTCTTTTTAGAAACCTTTTCTTTTTCAACAAATTTTCTTTTTAAAGAGTTATTTTCTTACAAAACAATTTCTTTTTATTTCTCCACCAAGATAATTTCATTTTTCAAATTAGTGTTTCCTTCACAAAGATCACTCAATTTTGAAAATAAGGAAACATTTTCATTTTTCAAATCTTCCTTTCTTTTTTCAAACATGCAATTTTATTTTTAAAAGAATCATTTTCTATATGCATGCGATCAAAATTCTTTGTCAAATTTTTATTTTCTTTCTTAATCATGTCATATTTTTCAAGCAATTGTTGACAAAAAGATGCAAGTTCATTATATGACATGTTATCATCTTCTACCTCGGATTCGGTAGTTACCTCAAGGGGGTTATCCCCTTGGACCATGTAGCACTTGTTGGAGGTGTCGCTTCCAACATCCGAATTGCTCCCGGCATAATATTGTTCTTTTTCGCCAAGGGAGAGGAGGGTGTTCCACACTACAAAAGCCAAATCAATGTTAGCAACCCTAGATAAATAATCATCATTTAGGGTACTCTTCAAAGCATTTAGGGCTTTTGTATTAGCCTCAATGTTCTTACCATTTAAACAATATGAATCTTTAGTTGTAGCAAGATAAACATGAATACCTAGGGCCTTGAGGTACAAGGACATCTTAACCTTCCAAATTTGGATGTTAAGAATGTCAAACATGAGTGGAGACATGAAATCCATAGTGTGTGTACAAACAAAGTGATTAGCCTAAAAATGAGGATCTTTAACTCTAGGTTGTAAGACCTAAATCAAGAGCACTTGGCTCTGATACCAATTATAAGTTCACCTAGAGGGGGGGTGAATAGGTGATGGCTAATCTAATGGTCACTAAATGTCAAATAATGCGGAATTAAAAACTATTATGACCTAAACAAAACTTTTACACTAAACACCACGTATAACACAAGAGTGTTGCCGAATTCCCCGTGAAGGGCTCTGGACAAACTCCTTTAGATTCCCCTAGATAAGGGTTGAGGTGCCGCGTTGGCTCTCTTGGTTGAATACAAGTGTTATCAAATAATCCCACGCATGTATATCAATGAGCACAAATGAATATATCAAGCATATAAAGATAGACAATAAAAGTATGTAAGATATAAAGACAAAGAGAGAGAGAGAGAGAGAGAGAGTGAGCAATCGCAAACACAAGGGATTTGTTTCAAGGTTCGAGCACACTTGCTCTACATCCCCGCCTTCGACACACGAAGGATTTTCACTATAAATGATCCTACTGGATCACTCGGTGCCGCAACACCTACAACTCTCGGACTCCCTAGTCCGTACACACGCAAGCCCACCGGCTCGCCGAGGCCGCACCTCAAACCAAGAGTTCGCACGTGAACCCGAAACACCGAGTCCACACTAGGACCCGAAACAATGCGAACACACACGTCCACCTCCTCAAAGTACAAAGAACAAGTCTTTGGTGATCACACACTTTGATCACCTAAAAAAAATCTCACTACAACACTCCTATAAGATGAATAGCAATGGATAGCTCAAGTGTATGTGTGAGAAAACAAGGAAAGAGATGGTGGAGGAAAACTCAAACAATCTCTTTTAACACACTCTAAATAAACTCCCCTTTTGATTGGAAGTATTAGCTCACAATTTAGTGGAGAAAACTCTTTCAAAGAAGTGGGAAAAACTGGCTCAAAGTCCACTAGAAATCTTAGAGAAAAACAATGCCCAAACCCCCAAATTTATAGGGCTAGAAAAACTAGCCGTTGGAGGTCTGTCAGGCCTGTCGGTCGACCGCCCGATCGACCGCCAACGGTCTGATTTCTGACCGTTGGAGCTACCGGTCGACCGCTCGGTCGACCGCCCAGATACAGAGAGCAGAGCTCTCTGGTCCGGTCGGCCGGCCCACTGAGCTGCCAGACGTGCACGGCTCTGTGCACGTCGGTCGACCGCAAGGTCGACCGGCCCTCGGTGCGGTCGACCGTGCGGTCGACCGACCTGGCGTGCCAGCCAGCTCTGGGTCAGAATTGAAAAGGGATTAAAACTAAGTCTTTTTGGATGAAATAAAATCCCATAAAATACTGAAAAATTTACAAAAATAGTTTTACCAATATACTTTGATAAACAAACATGCTTGCACAAAATCAAGGCATGTTACAAATGATTTAGACTATTTTTGTAAGTTGGAAAAATTGGCTCAAACTAAAAACAGTATTTTCCAAAACTTGTTTTTTCTAAAACTTGTTTTTTCAAAACTTCTCCAAATACAAAAACAAGATATTTAAACTCTATTAAAGCATAGTGTGTATGGATATGATCCACTACACAAACATGGTGAAATATCTATGTTTCTGACATTAAGCTTTAAACATGATTTTGGTTAAAACATACAAACTTGAAAACCAAAATCAAAATGATATTTTGTCAAAAAGAAAAATCTTTTCTAAAACAAACTAAATCAAGAGTGTGTGTGTATATAATACTTGAGCAATCCACCAACTACTCTATCCTTTACATTTTATCTAAAATAAAATCTTACAAAAACAAACCTAGACACAAGTCTTCATCTTCTTGAAGTCTTCACTTGAAGCCTTCTTGACTTGGTCCAAACACCGTGCTAGCTCCAAAACTTGACTTTAAATCCTTTGTTGAAGCTTTGCACCTACTAAGATCTTGATCATAAATCTGTCACTAATTAAACACAAGATCATTAGTAAACATAACTACATGAGTTGATCATCATCAAAACTAGAGTGATGGGCCTTTGGGCCAACAGTTGTCTTTCTTTTCTTGGTGCTAGAAAAAGCTTCTTAGGCACATTTGTCTTTCTTTTCTTGGTGCATATGTCCTTAAGGAATTTGGCATAACTAGGGACCTGTTGGATTGCATCAAGAAGTGGTATATTGAGCCTAACCTGATTGAATACCTCGAGTAGTTTCTCCATATGTGCATATTATTACTCCTTAACCTATTCGGAAATGAGGCTATAGGCTGGTGCACCTGTCCTGCTGATTTCTCAACTTCAGTTTCATTGGAGCTTTGTGGAGATGGAGTGAACTAGATGGAATGGACAACTGGGATGGGCCGGTGGCATGGATACGTGATTATCAACTTGTTTCCCTGATCTTAGTGTATGAACCAAGTTACAGTGGTTTTGGTCTTGAGCTTCATTGGCTTGCCTAGGATTCCTAGGGTTTGGCAATGGTTGACTTGGTAGAGTTCCCCTTTGTCTTTCTTGTTGATTCATTTGGATCTCTATCCTGGTCAAGACTTGAGCCAGCGTGTCATGGCTTTTAACTAGAGTGTCCACCTTTCTTTCCATATTGGAGAGCCTTGTTTCCATTTGTGAATATTAGAAAGAGGGTGGAGGATTTTGACTAGAGAAATTTTGTTGATAGAGCGGATTTTGGAAATTGTTGGAGAATTTGGGCCTAGTTTGATCATTGTTGCTTGGGCCCCAAGAAAAATTGGGATGATTTCTCAACCGGGATTGTAGGTGGGCGAATATAGATTGTTGGCGGGCCTTGTGAAGGCCGCACTCATATGCTCGGGTAAGGTTTGATGCGCGATAAAGACGGGACATTCCTCGAATACATGGTTCATGTCTTGACAATAAGTACAGCCCACCGAAGGTGTTGGGCTGACTTGGTTCACAGGGACTGGTTCTTTAGTTTCAAGAGCTTCTAGTCTTCGCATCACAGCAGCTAACTTAGCATCGGTGGCTATGTTGGCGTCAATGGAATGGATACCTCCTTTAGAAGAAGTAGGGTCATTAATCCTAAATTTTTCCGGAGTTGGTTCCCATTGGATGGTATTATCAGCTAATTCTTCATATAATAACTATCCTTCATTTTATTCTTTTTCAGAAATTCTCCTTGGCACATGGATTCTAACAGTATTTTAGTTTGATATTCTAATCCATCATATAGAACTTGGCAAAGTCGCCATTTCTCTATCCCATGGTGAGGGCATTGAGCAAGGAGGTCCTTAAAATGTTCGAAATATTTCCAAAAAGGTTCATTGACTGTTTGCTTAAACTGTAAGATGCTCTTCCTAATCAGTGCAGTCTTGTGGACGGGATAAAATTTCTTTAAGAAGGCCTTAACGAAATTATCCCACGCAGATATTGAACCGGCCTCTAGACTGTAGAGCCATTTCTTTGCTAGGTCTTTCAAAGCAAATGGGACAAACCGTAGTTTGATGGCATCTTCTCCTAGCTTGGGTATCTTCATCATGAGACATACTTCTTCAAATTCCCTTATGAAGAAGTATGCATCCTCAGATTCAAGTCCATGAAATTTGGGAAGAGTGTTGATGTATTGTGGCTTGAGCTCAAATTGGTCAACACCTTCATCGGTTAACTTGATGCAAGAAGGAAGAGAGGTCCTAATAGGATAGAACCTATCTTAGAGTGACAGTGGTTGTGCCATGTGTGAGTCGGGCTTTTGCTCGGGTGGTGAACTAGTTCTAATTAGTCTGGATGTAAGTGGGTCTCTCGACCAAGCGGACATGCACAATTAGCAAACAAGTTCACTCAATCAATAAAAAAAAGAAAAACAATCAAAATTCCTATTCTAAGGTAAGCCTTGACCTAGACGACTCCTAACTTTAGACTGTCCTTAGGAGGTATATTGTCGACCTTAACCACAAGTTAATCGACCAGGTAGGTGACAAGACCGGTGGGAGGTTTTCCGTCAAAGACGTTCCTTAATTAAATAACCACCGTTCTTCGGGCTTTCGGCCCTCAATCCCCTGCCTAGACACCGATTTGGCAAGAGTTAATTTCGAACAATTTCCTCCTTCGGCCAATCTCCTAGTGAGTCTGAGTTAACCTAGGGCTAACGTCTAGTCAATTTTTACTTAAGGTTAGGGTTGTGAGTGTGACGGAGATGATTTGTGGGCCAAGGAAGGGTGATGAAATCCCCACCTTATCTTGTTAATGGGTTTTGTCCTTAGAATTTTTTTGTGTACGTGTAAAGCAGTAGATAAGTAATCACTCAAAAAGCAGTAAATCAGCAAAGAGTGTTTCCTAATCTATATGCAATGCAAACGTACCTTATCGCCAGCACTCTTCAACAGAATTAAAAAAATTAAATAGACACGTGCCTAATGATGCAAGAGTCTAAAATTTTATTTTTATTTTTCAACAAATGAGTTACTGTTAATTAATTAGCAGTGTTCAGTTTATCACAGAGAAAATTGTAACAGAGCAGTAAATCATATTTGCAATTTGCAGCAACCTGCAGAAAACAGGGTGAGTAGTGAACTACTCAGGCCGCGGAAACGCGGCTTTTGCGCGGAATCGCGGCTCTGTAGTGGCCCTGTTGCTCTGCCTTCGAGGGCAGAGGCACAGAGTTGCTATATGTCCTTGCTGCTGTTAGTTTTCCTGTTCTCTGAACTTGCAAACAGAAAGAATAAACGAGTTAGTTTTGAGAAAATCATGTCGTTCCTTCCACGGCAACGGCGCCAAAATTTTGATTGAAAATGAGAAATTGAAAAGAAAAAGATTAAGAGTTAGAATTCTCAGTCTCAATATTATCCACTGCAGCAAGGGCCAAAGCGGGTCGATCCACAGGGAAGGATGCGATGCAAGCTTTTCGGACGATTTCTCTGTATCCTTGAAATAAGACAAAAGAGAGATTAGATTTGAAATATATGATTGGAGAGATGTGGTTTTACTGATCTTCTACCACAAACCATAGTGCAAGTTAAGGATATTGAATATCATCTTGAAATACATGAAATCGATCCTAGATTTATTAGAGAAGATGCAAGCAAGAGAAAAAGATTTAGAATCTTACTAGTTCGCACTCCTAAAAATCCAACAAGTGTTCATCCTAACTTCTAAGTACAGCATAAGAAAAGCTTTACCTTAAGGTTACGCTGTCAAAGTACTTAAGCATGAAGTTATGAAGAATTATTTAGAGGTGTAACCTAGATTAGAAAACTAGTCATCTATTTAATCTTCAAGCAATCTGTCTTAAACCTAGGGTTTCTAAAAATTATTATCAATCCATTCATTCCTAAACTGCTCTAAGGTTGTTTAAGAAATCAGCAAACCACACTTAATAATTAGTTAATCATCTTCTTCTTTTTTTATATATTTTCAATTTTTTTTATTTTGTTTACTAAGAAGGATTGCGAAAGAGAGAAGAATCAACACAAATAAAAAGATCACAGAATAAAACGAAATTAAAAGACAAGAATTGAGATGGCAAAAGGTAACCTTTATTTGAAATTTCTTCCAAATACAATGCTCCTTCTTCTCCACAATATGCTCAAAGCGAAATTACAATTACAGAAATTTAAAGAGAAAACTAAAGAAACTCTAATTTCCCGTCTCTGGATCCCCCTCTCTGCTGCTCTGCAGGGGTATTGTAGGCGCTGGAGGAAGTAGAGTCCCGGTTAAACTCAGCCACAAAATCTGGTATTCAGCCTCATCCCTACTGCCGCGGAAACGCGGCTTTGGCCGCGTTTCTGCGGCCATAATCTTATTCCTGGCCACGCGCTTTCGCGCGTGGCCTCTTCTGGTCCGTCCATCTGGGCCTATCCGTTTATATCTGGCATATCGACTCTTTAATTTAAAAATTCGGGATAACTTGGGAAGCAAGTTATCCTAAATCCAAATCTCTTCCAAAACGAATTTTATCTTTGCACTCTCCTTCTTTTATATTTATCCTCATCCTGCAAGCATTTAGGGTTGAATAGAACTCTATTCCTTCCCTCTTTTAGTATTTACAACATTTGCACTTTGTAATTGCAACTTTGACATTTGGTAATTGTATTTTTGCACTTGGGCTTGGACATGGGCTTGGACATGGGCTTTTGGTCTTCATTTAGGCTTTTATTCTTTATTTAAATAAATACTCAAGGCCTGCACACATTAAATAACAAAACATTAGTAATAGTGCATTATTATAGGAATAAATATGAAAATGTGATAGTAAATGTAATGACAATTATGCATTTTTTACTACCTATCAATTGTTTCTTGTTGATCCAACCATCTACCACTTATTTTGGAGGCTGGAGGTAATTTTGAATAGATGGAGGTAACCATTTGTGCATACACTCTCATATCTCTGTATTCTTATTATGCATAGATGGTTGACATATGAGTCTACCTATTATATCCTTTATATATGCTTTTATTATGCATTTAGCTCTTTTATGTCTTGCTCTTATATATGCATGTGTTTAAGGGGGGGCTTCACTTGAAGTCTCTTCCCAAAATATTTATAATAACTCCATATGTTTTTCCATCATAAAAAAGGGGGAGATTGTTGGCCCAAAGGCCATTAGCCCTAGTTTTGATGATAACAAACCATATGTAGTAAGTATTAATAAAATTGTTGAATTAAGTTTCAGGTAAAAACACATGTTGCATTTCGGCTCCATCACAAGACTCACACATTTGGAAGCCAAGAAGATTTAGATCCCAGAGCCTAGCATGCTAGAAGAGCTCAAGGATCAAGTAATATCGAGAAGACTATTTTAAGATCTGTATTTTTATCTTTTCCATTTTAGTTAAAATTTATAGTCATTAGTTAAAACCAAGATGAAAGAATTTGATAGCTTTTAGGATTGTCACACACACAGACGCACACATATACACACACATTTCATATTCCTTTGTGTTTTCAAGCAATAATTTATTACCATGTTTCTTACCATTTTCCTTATCGAGTTTCAGAAAAACAAAGTTTCGAAAAAACAAGTTTCAGAAAAACGAGTTTTGAAAAAACTGGTTTTTGTTTTAGAAAAGAATTTTATCAAAATATAGTTCTAATTTATTTGGTGTTGATCCATGATCACACTCTAACTCTTCAAATCCCTAGAACTCTATTTTGTATTTACTTATCAAAAGAAAATTTGTTGGAAAAATATTGGTTTCTAAAAGATTTCCAAAAACAAGTTTTGGCCCTCAGCCGGTCGACCGGGCGGTCGACCGCTGGCAGAGCAAAACTGCTCTGTCGGTCGACCGGACGGTCGACCGACATGCACCAAGTGCAAACGTGCACTTCGGTCGACCAGCCCGGTCGACCGGCTGCAAGAGCAGTGCTCTCTGTTTGTTCCGGTCGACCGGCCCGGTCACCGATAGAGTGTTTCACTCCCTGTTTGGGATCCACGGTCGACCGTCCGGTCGACCGCTTTTCCCAATGGTCAGAAATCCGACCGTTGGCGGTCGACTGGCCGGTCGACCGGCAGCAGAATTTTCTGCTGACTTGGCTCCCAACAGCTAGATTCAGTTGTATTTTTTGTTGGGTCTTGTCCCAAACGGATCCATTGAGTTTTCTACCCTTATTTTCATCTCCTATAAATAGTGGGACTATGAAACAACTTAATAACAAGATTTCTAAGCCTTGCATCAAAGTTTTTCATAGTTTAGCCTCTTTTGTAAAAGATTTTTTCTTGAGCCAACTATTTCCAAAGTTTTAGTGTTTTAGCTTGAGCCTTTCCTCTACTTCTCTACTTTTTATTTCTACTACACAATTCCATGTGTTTCACTTTCTCATCTTGATTGTAGGGTTGTGCTTGTGAGCTATCTTTGTGGTCAAGTGTTGATCACCGTTTTCTTCGATTGAGAAGTTGTAGAGGTTGCGGCATCGAGCGAGCTAGTGAGCTCCAAGTTGGTGTTGCGACAACGTGAGAGAGGACAAGTGTGTCCGAAGAGTTCTAGTAAGAACTTGTAACCGATTGACGATCCGGTGAGATCGATCATAGTGGAAATCCTTCATCATGTTGAAGGCGGGGACGTAGAGCAGTGGCTCAAATCTCGAAACATATCCTTATGTTTGCGATTATCTACTATCTCTCTAAACTCTAGTCTCTCTATTTACTTGCACTTATATTGTTTACTCTTTTGCAAGATCTATCTAATTGTTATTGCTTATTGTTAATTTGTTTTTAATTCTGCATTATTTATCATTAAGTATAGCTATCACCTATTTACCCCCATGTGATTTTTAACTTTAACCAACTAAGTATGCTGGGTTGGTCTTATTTGAATCAATATACGTCCTAATCTCAATTTTATAAACAAAATTATAATTAAAATTTCTTAATATTGGCCAAAATAAGATTAAATTTAAGAAAAATCATAATTAGGATTTCTTAATACTTGGTCAAAATAAGATTATGTGTTTGATTTTTAGGTTTAGAAAAAAATTGAAAAAGTAATTTAATTTTGAACTTTACCTTGATGAAATATGCATACTTCATATACTTACACACTTAGGATTCAAAAAAAAGACTCTTGTGCCTTAGAAAAAATATATATATGAAAAATAAACAAATCTAATTATTGATTGGCTAAGTGCTTTGGCCTAAGAAAGCCTTGATATTTACGTGAAAGGTAATTAGGTAAGTTTGAAAAAAAAAGAAAAAAAAATATATAATATATGTATTAACGCATCTAATAATTAATTAGTTAGGTATTAGGGCCTCAAGAAGTCATAATACTTATACAAAAGAAAATTAGATGAGTTATACATATTTAAAAAAAGTGCTTAAAAGGCAATGAAATGGTAATACTTCGAAGTTCTTTCGAAAAAAATAATATATATATATTTATATATTAATATAAGGCATAAGAGTTGAAGTTGAAGAATCTGAGTTAAAATTCACGATCACAAAGGTGTATGTGACTTAGGGTAAAATAATAAACTAAGTGAGAAATTCAGTTTTAATCCTAACCTAGATTGATAATAAATACTTGCATAGAGACTAAGTATAGGAATGAATAATTAGGTGATCCTAAGACTTATATATTAACATGATTTTTGCAAAAATCTCTCAAATATTTTTCTCTTTCAAAATAAATTTTGAAAACACTAACACTTTATTTTTCTTTTTTTATGGATATTGTGAGTGTAATTCACTGAAAACCCTCACGAGACAACACACGTCCTCCAGGGGTAACCTAGAGGTTTAATGACTTGTTATACACGGTAAGTGCAACCGTGACTTCTATGAAAGTGAGTTAGGTTAGATTACTTTCTCTTTTTATTTTGCTCGAGGACGATCAAAAAATAGGTGTGGGGGTGTGATTGCATCTTAATTTTGCATTATTATCATCACATTTGCCCATTTATCCTTGATTATTCTTTATTTAGTATTGCTATTTAATCTTCTTTTTTATTATGGTGTATAGTTACTTAAATGAGAAGATAAGGATACACGAAGCTTTTATTTTATCCCTAATCTTATCGAAATTTGGGTTTCAATTTAAATCAATTTGAAATCAAGAAGAGGAAAGGATAAATCATCATCTTCACAGTTTAAATTCAAAATCAGAATATATATTTCTAGAAGATGAATGAATAAAGCTAATCCTAATTGGGGATAAGGAGGATAATTCAAATTAAATGGAGTTCAAAATCAATTCAGACTCGGATTCAGATTGGACACCTCTTAGTATTCGGATTATAACTTTCGCTACAGTCTTGAAGGGCTACAATTCTTATACTGATCACTCTGTCCAATTCAGCCGTCTGATGAGTCATATTCAGTAATCAGCACATCGACTTGCAGCAGATCAGTTTAGAATTGAATTCCCATTTTGAATTAGGATTGAGTTAAACTTCCTAATTTGTATCTTATTGTGATTGACTCTGAGACCTATTTAAAGAGCTGAAATCTCTCATAAAAAGGTATCTCTACTGCAGATATCATAACTTAGGATTTTTCTTTTGTTCTCTTCCAAATTTCTTTTATAATTTTTAGGATTTAATTCTAGATCAAGTTTTGTAAAGAAGAAGGTGACTCTTGTAATTGAAAATGACAGTATCAATAAAGAGATTTTTCTTTCCAATTTATCTTTATTTAATTGCTTTCTTCACTTGATTTCTCTTTTACCATGCTTTCTTTAGATTTTCTTATGAGTAGATAATCTTCTTCATGTCGTATTAATCTCTACCCACCACTACTTTTAGTTCTATGTTAGAATAAGTCGATTGGATCTTATGCATGCTTAAACCTAGAAATAGCTAGTACTTTTGAAAGCACATGATGATAGTTATATCTATTATTTGCTAATACTTTTCAATAATTTTTCTTATTCTATGCTTAGATAGCATTGATAGTTTAATATTGATTATTCTTCTTATTCTATGCTTGAAAAACTTTGATATTTTAGTGTTAGATTTTGGTTAGTGATTATTTTAAATAGAGTTTCTCCATCTTATGTATCTTACTTGAATTAAATGCAACTCTAAAGTATAATTTTTATGATTTAAAGTGAAGTTTAATCTAGCATAGGTTAGTAAGTTAGTGGTGGTAGACGATTAATAAGCCTTACTACTTAATATTTTCAAAATTCTAGTTTTTAATCCAACTCTATCTTCATCTTTTTTCTACTTCTAACACTTGACATAGAGTTCTTTTTTTAAAAGAATACTTAACTAATTTAAAGTTTTAAGTGACACCGAAAAGGTTCTATCGCATCCCTCCCTGTGGATTCGACCGGCATAGCCTTGCTGCCACAGTTAAATTGCAAGAATTCAGAGTCAGCATAAATCAGATAAATAATTTTTTATACTCTGTGTTTTTAGCAATCAGTAATCGTCAGGGTGTAGAGGACCCATGTAGGTTATGCTCGGAAGGTTCGTCGGGAGTTTTCTGATTGGTGACCATCAGGGTGTAGAGGACCCTGTAGGTTACGCTCGGAGAGATTCGTCGGGCAAGATTATGTCTTTCAGAAGTTTTCTGGTTGGTAATCGTCAGGGTGTAGAGGACATTTATAGCTTACGCTCGGAGGGGTTTGTCGGGCAAGACTCCGTCTTTCAGGAGTTTCCTGATTGGTGACCGTCATGGTGTAGAGGACCCTTATAGATTGCGGACCTACTCAGGCAATCATCAGCGTATTAACCCATCATGGACTGGATCAAACAGTTAGCATGGGCGAGCCTCCATCTTTCAGGTGGCTCCCCGAGAAGCGATGTCAGGGTATAGAGCCGTATAGGCTGTGGGCCCGCTTAGGCAGTCAGCAGGATGTTAACCCATCAGGACTAGAACAGTCGATGTGAGCGAGCCTTCATCTTTCAGGTGGCTCTTCGAGGGTGCCATCAGGGTGTAGAGGACCCGTATAGGCTGCGGGCCTGCTCAGGCAGTCATCAGGGTATTAACCCAGTATGAGCAGAACTAAAACAACCGACAAGGGCGAACCTCCATCTTTCAGGTGGCTCCCCGAGCGGTGCCGTCAGGGTGTAAAGGACCCATATAGGCTGCGGGCCTGCTCAGGCAGTCATCAGGGTGTTAAGCCATCATGGGCTGGACTAGAACAGCTAGCGTGGATGAGTCCCATCTTCCAGGTGGCTCCTCGAGGAGTGTCGTCAAGGTGCAGAGGACATGTATAGGCTGCGGGCCTGCTCAGGCAGCCATCAGGATGTTAACCCATCATAGGCTGGGCCAGAACAACCGGCGTGGGCGAGCCTCCATCTTTCAGGTGGCTCTCTGAGGAGTGTCGTCAGGGTGTAGGGGGCCGTTATAGGATGTGGGGGTTATGCATTATGCTCGGGGCAGGCGTTAGTGTTGAGGAAAATGCAATTAAGATAGCAGAAACTGATCCTTTCATTGAATATTTTCATGACTTACATATGATATCATTTTAAGTAAAAGGAGTTCCACTGCTTATTAAGTTGGTTCCCTTCCTGATCGGCTAGGCGTATGACCCGTTGCCTCCGCGAGCGGTGATGATGTTAGGACCTTCCCAATTGGTTCTAGTTTTCTGTGATCCTTCTGCCAGTGCTCTGGATCACGCGCTTCAGGACCAGGTCTCTGACTTGGAATTCCTTGGGCCTCAGCTTCTTGTGGTGAGCCGCCCTAATTCGCTATTGATAAGCTTGTAAGTTCACCTAGAGGGGGGGTGAATAGGTGATGGCTAATCTAATGGTCACTTATGGACAATAATGCGGAATTATAACTAAGTTGACCAAATTAAAACTTCCTTTTATTTAAACACTTATGTATAACACAAGAGTGTTGCCGAATTCCCCTTGCGAGGCTCTGGACAAGCTCCTCTAGATTCCCCTTGAATGGGTTGAGGTGCCGCGTTGGCTCTCTTGGTTGAATACTAGTGTTATCAAGCAATCCCAAGCAAGTTTATCAATTAAGCTCACAAGCAATTATATCAAGCATATAGAGATAGACAATAATGAAGCAATGCAAGATATAAAAGAGACAAAGAGAGAGAGAGGGAAGAGTAAGCAATCGCAAACACAAAGGTTTGTTTCGAGGTTCGAGCACACTTGCTCTACATCCCCGCCTTCGACACACGAAGGGTTTCCACTATGCAAGATCCCAATGGATCTCTCCTCGGTGCCGTACACCTACAAACCCTCGGACTCCCAAGTCCCGTACACACGCAAGCCCCCTAAGCTTGCCGAGGCCGCACCTCGAACCACCAAGAGTTCACAACCGAACTCCAACCACAACGAGCACACTTGCCCGCTTCCTCAAAGTACAAAGAAATATCTTTGGTGATCACAACACTTTGATCACCTTACAAAGCTCTCACTACAACTCTCCTATAGGATAGATATATCTATGGATGCTCAAGTGTAGTGTGAGAAATCAAGGAAAGAGCTTTGGTAGAAAACACAAGAAATCACTTTACACTCTCTTGATAAAAACTCCATTTTGATTGGAAGTATTAGCACTCTATTTTGTGGAGAAAACTCTTCTAAAAGTATCAGAAAAACAGCTCAAGAAATCTCCAAAATCTTAACCTCAAAACAGTTGACAAGACCCCTTTTATAGGCTGCCAGAAATAGAGCCGTTGGGGTTCTGTCAGTGCTGTCGGTCGACCGCCGTCGACCGGCCAACGGTCATTTTTTCTGACCGTTGCAGCCACCGTCGACCGGCTCGGTCGACCGATCCACTGGAGCAGAGAGCATTCTCTATCGGTCGACCGGTCCGGTCGACTGATATTTCCAGAGAGCAAAGCTCTCTTGGTCGGTCGACCGACCCGGTCGACCGCCACTGCGCTGACAATGTGCACAGGGCTGTGCACATCGGTCGACCGGTCCGGTCGACCGACATGGCCTGTCAGCCAGTCTCCAGGTCTGAAAATAGGATTTAAAATCTTTTATAAAATCCTAAAAATACATAGAAATTCTACAAAAATAGTTTTCCAATATACTTGAAAGAACAAACATGCTTGCACAAAATCAAGACATGTTATAGATGTTTTGGTCTATTTTTGTAACTTGGAAATATTAGCTCAATAACCAAAATGTATTTTTCCAAAACATGTTTTTTCCAAACTTGTTTTTCTAAATCTTCATCAAATACAAAAACAAGATATTTGAGTTCATTTTAAAGCATAGTGTGTATGGATATGATCCACTACACAATCAATAAGAAATATCTATGTTTTTGATATAAAGCTCTAATCAAGATTTTGGTTTAAAGATATGAACTATGAAATACCAAAATCCAAGATAAATATTTTGTCTCAAAGAAAATTTTTAAAAAAAAATTTCTTTTCTAAAAAGAAATCTTTTATGAAATCAATTAAATCAAGAGTTCTATCAAGAGTGTGTGTGTGTGATATAACTTGAGCAATCCACCAACTATCTATCCTTTACATTTTTTCTAAAACAAACAAAACAAATTCTATACCTAGACCCAAGTCTTCAACTTCTTGAAGTCTTCACTTGAAGCTTCACATCATCTTGACTTGGTCCAAGCTTGATCCAAAGCTCCTTGGATCACAACATGCAAGCTCCAAATCTTGATCTTTTAACCTTTGTTGAGCTTTGCACCTACTAAGATCTTGATCATGAATCTGTCACTAATTAGCACAAGATCATTAGTAAATATATTTCATGAGTTGATCATCATCAAAACTAGGGCGATAGGCCTTGGGCCAACAATCTCCCCCTTTTTGATGATGACAAAACTCATGAAATTATATATGCATGGATTAAAGTAAAGCTTCAAAGAAGCTCCCCCTAACTCATGCATACCAAATAAATAAAGATATGGCAATAAAAGCACATGAATATGTATGCAATGTAGGAGATGCAATCATATAAATCAAATCATAAATCAAATCTTTTGCTCCTAATTGCAAGACAACATATATATGCATAAATACAAATCTTACTCAAAATCTTTCTCCCCCTTAGTGAGGAAATCATGCATATAAAATCACAAATTCTTCTCCCCCTTTTTGTCAATCATCAACAAAGGGTTCAAAGAAGAATACATCAAACAAATTTTTCTCCCCCTTTTTGTCAAAAATAAAGAAATCAAGGAGGGATAACAAGTCAATTACTAAAAGATTATATGCGATATATATTCATGAAGAGGAAGACGCTAAGTTAGCTTCCCTACACATATGCATTACATGAAAGAGGGATGTGAAGCCCTAATTCACATAACACACGTTATGTAATGATAAGAGGAGATGTGAAGCTCCCCCTACACACGTGTACCATATAAAGAAAAGATGTTAAGCTTCTCAATACACAATACACTCAACATGAATCTACATATGGAAGAGATGTTAAGCTCTCCTTGCATATAGACAATACAAATCAAAAATTTTGAATTTTTTTCTTTATCAAAACAAAATTTTAACTTTTTCTTAGTAACAACAAATTTTGAGATATCAATTGTAAAATAATCAAATTTTGAATTTTTGATACCAATTTCAAACACAATGCATAAGCTTATTATGAAATACCAATTTGAAATCTAATTAAGCTTAGCATCAACAATCTTTGTGCTTTAAGGAAATACCACTTGTAAAATAAGCACAAATAGATAACATATATGTATGACAGATAATACCAATAGAAATTGATATAATTTGAAGGCATTCATACATACAATCAAAATATGGATATACACAACATGAAGTCATATTGATACCAATTGCAAATAACCAATGATACCAATTGAAAAGTAAGCATAAGTGTATACATCCTATAATCTACCATATGAAGAATTCGAACTAGTTAAATGAACTTGTTTTAAGAACTAGTACGAGATCCTTCCATCAAGGAATAAGTTAAAAAGTTTTTCATGAAAGATCAATGAAACACAGGCACTAAAAAACACTCTATCTATAAAGTCCAAATTCAAAAAATGAGTGAACTAGTGTTATGTGGAACATGGCATCATGAAAAATAGCAATAAAACTCAATATTCCTTAAAATCATAAATTTTGAAAATACGAAAATCATCACAAATTTTAATATATGAAAATCATCAAAATTATATTTCATAGCATATGTATGTTTTGACAAGACATTAAGTATACATACATATCCCCAAAATACAATTGAGTCCTTATAAATAGATTTGCATGAAAAGCAAATGACTCAAGGGTTATCCATGTATATTTTATGTTTTGGCAAAGAAACTTATACATGAAATGAAACCACATGATCAAAACATAAATTCAAATGGGAATACAAGTTTAAGAATGTAATGATCATCAACACAAGGCTATACTAGTACATCTAATAGGCACAAATAAGCATTCAACCCAATCATATATAGATTTATTTGTGGTCCATAAGGTGTACAAGTATAAATCCAAATGTTGACAAATACTAACATCTAAACTAATATTCAATACAATGTAGCATCAAAAAATTTGAAATCACAAAGAATTTATCCATAAAAATAGAATCATGTGCAATACTTGAAGAATAGATAACTAGTTTAAATGGATTTTTGACAAACTAGTTAAGATCCTTAAAAAAAATATAAGATCATATGTATTTCATGAATACTACTAAATACATAAAAGTTCAAGCACTCATATTCCATAAAGCTCCAAATATATATTTTCTTAAAGATTGAGTGTTCAAAAGTTATGTAAATAGTATCTACATGAAAATAATCATTGAAGCCCAAAACGATCATAAGTCAAATTTTTAACAACAAATCATGAAAAATCATTTTCACTAAAATCAACAATTTTCATGGTATATGTATGGTTTATACAAATCTAACAATATGCATACATATCCCAAAAATAAAAGAGTCTATTAAATGTTTGCATGAAGGCAAGAGACTCACGGGTATACATGTATATTTATTAGATTTGAATTAAGCATGCATATACATGAAGTAAATCACAAAAATTGGCAAAATGTATATATGAGAATTATCAAACTAGATTATACATATGCATAAGTGGATACAAGTGAGCATGAAGTTCAATTATTTAAGAGTCAAATTGTAATTCACTATTTGTATATGTATACATACAAGTTTGATATATTCTACATCTAAGCATGTAAATACCACATGAAGCACAAATCAACAAAATCATGAACATGCTATGAATGTATGAAATAAGTAAAAAGCATGTATATAAAAATAGGAGTTAAGAAATTGTTACCAACTTCAAAGCTCCAAGCATGGTGGTCTTTTCCACCAAAATTTCCTTGATAGCAATGCATCTATAAGAGTGTCCATCATATCCATTGCATTCACTACCAAGGCACCAATCCTCTCACGTTTTGTGAGAGCCCTCACCTACATCAAAATCAAAGGGTGGGGGTTTTGGTACCCATGTTTTCTTGGGTCCTTTGGGGTTAGCATTGTTGTAAGGAACCCAAAATCTATTATACTTAGCAAAATATAAATATGGTTTCTTATCAAAACAATATCTTGCTAGATGGCCTTTGCGGCCACAATGTGTACAAATGTACACCTTAGCATGATGCTTATGAGTGTGATTGTGATCGTGATGTGCACCATAAGCATGAGCATGATGTGTATGTGCATGAGCATGGGGAACTTGTTTCTTTTGAAACAAAGATTCAACTTAGAATGATTGAATGCACATGTGCTCAAATTAGAGCTCAAATTATCTATCTTATTTTTCAAATTATTAATCTCACTAGTGGAGGCATGTAAAGCATGGTGAGATATATGATCAATTTTCTTTTTCTTTTTACAAACATCTTCTTTTTCTTTTTCACAAATCATTCTTTTCAAAGTCTGTTTTCTTGAAAAACAACTTCTTTTTGAGTTTCACCAAAATAATCTTTTCCTTCAAAATAGTGTTCCCTTCACATAAATCATTTATTTTAGACATAAGGGAAACATTCTCATTTTTCAAATCATTATTTTCTTTTTCTAAACATGCAAGTTTATTTCTAAAAGAATCATTTTCTACATGCATGCAATCAATGTTCTTTTTCAAATCTTTATTATTCTTTTCTAAGCATGCAATGTTATCTCTACATGAATCATGTTCATTATGCATGCAAGCAATGTCCTTTTTCAAAATTTTATTTTCTTTCTTAATTATGTCATATCTTTCAAGCAATAATTGGCATAAAGAATTTAGCTCATCATATGACATACTAGCATCCTCATCATCGATTCGGTATTACCTCAAGGGGGTCATCCCCTTGGACCATGTAGCACTTGTTGGAGGTGTCGCTTCCAACATCCGAATCGCTCCCCGCATAGTATAGATCTTTCTCGCCAAGGGAGATGAGGGTGTTCCATACTACAAAAGCCGATTCAATGTTAGAAACCCTAGATAAATAGTCATTATTTAGGGTACATTTAAGAGCATGAAGGGCTTTAGCATTAGCCTCAATATTCTTACCATCTATACAATATGCATTATTTAGTAGTGGCAAGATAGACATGAATTCCTAAGGCTTTGAGGTACAATGACATCTTAACCTTCCAAATTTGGATGTTAAGGATGTCAAAGGTGGGTGGAGACATGAAGTCCATGGTGTGTGTACAAAATATTGTGATTAGCCTAAAAGTAGGATCTTTAACTCTAGGTTGTTAGACCCTTATCAAGAGCACTAGCTCTGATACCAATTGTAAGATCACCTAGAGGGGGGGTGAATAGGTGATGGCTAATCTAATGGTCACTTGTGAACAAATAATACGGAATTAAAACTAAGTTGACCAAATTAAAATTTCTTTTAATTAAACACTTATGTAACTCAAGAGTGTTGCCGAATTCCCCTTGCGAGGCTCTGGACAAGCTCCTCTAGATTCCCCTGAATGGGTTGAGGTGCCGCGTTGGCTCTCTTGGTTGAATACTAGTGTTAACAAGCAATCCCACGCAAGTATATAACAATATAAGCACAAGGGTATATCAAGCATATACAAGTGAAGACAATGAAAGTAAATGCAAGATATAAAGAGACAAAGAGAGAGAGAGGGAAGAGTAAGCAATCGCAAACACAAAGGGTTTGTTTCGAGGTTCGAGCACACTTGCTCTACATCCCCGCCTTCGACACACGAAGGATTTCCACTATGTAAGATCCCACCGGATCTCTCCTCGGTGCCGTACACCTACAAACCCTCGGACTCCCAAGTCCCGTACACACGCAAGTCCACCGACTCGCCGAGGCCGTCCCTCTACCAAAGAGTTCACAACCGAACTCCACACCACAACGAGCACACTTGCCCGTCTCCTCAAAGTAACAAGAAAAATCTCTTTGATGATCACAACACTTGATCACCTAAAGAGCACTCTCACTACAAACACACCTATAGGAATATCTAGCAATGGATAGCTCAAGTGTGGTGTGAGAAAATCAAGGAAAGAAAGCTATGGAGGAAAACTCAAGAATCACTTTAACACTCTCTTGATAAAAACTCTTCCTTTTGATTGGAAGTATTTGCACTTAAATCTTGTGGAGAAACTCTTCTAAAAGTATCAGAAAAACTGCTCAAGAAATCTCCAAAATCTTAACCTCAAAACAGTTGACAAGACCCCCTTTTATAGGCTGCCAGAAATAGAGCCGTTGGGGTTCTGTCAGTGCTGTCGGTCGACCGCCGGTCGACCGGCCAACGGTCATTTTTCTGACCGTTGCAGCCACCGGTCGACCGGCTCGGTCGACCGATAACCTGGAATGAACTGTCGGTCGACCTATCGGTCGACTGGACATTTCCAGAGAGCAAACTCTCTGGGTCGGTCGACCGACCCGGTCGACCGGCCACTGTGCTGACAACGTGCACAGGGCTGTGCACATCGGTCGACCGGACCGGTCGACCGGTTTGGCCTGTCAGCCAGTCTCCAGGTCAGAAAACAGGATTTAAAAATCTTTATAAAATCCTAAAAATACATAGAAATTCTACAAAAATAGTTTTAACCAATATACTTGAAAGAACAAACATGCTTGCACAAATCAAGACATGTATATATGTTTTTGGTCTATTTTTGTAACTTGGAAATATTAGCTCAATAACCAAAATGTATTTTTCCAAAACATGTTTTTCCAAACTTGTTTTTCTAAATCTTCATCAAATACAAAAACAAGATATTTGAGTTCATTTTAAAGCATAGTGTGTATGGATATGATCCACTACACAATCAATAAGAAATATCTATGTTTTTGATATAAAGCTCTAATCATGATTTTGGTTTAAAAGATATGAACTATGAAATACCAAAATCTAAGATAAATATTTTTCTAAATAAAAATTCTTTTCTAAAAAGAAATCTTTTATGAAATCAATTAAATCAAGAGTTCTATCAAGAGTGTGTGTGTGTGATATAACTTGAGCAATCCACCAACTATCTATCCTTTACATTTTTACTAAAACAAAAATACAAATTCTATACCTAGACCCAAGTCTTCAACTTCTTGAAGTCTTCCCTTGAAGGCTTCTCATCTTCTTGACTTGGTCCAAGCTTGATCCAAAAACTCCTTGGATCACCACATGCAAGCTCCAAATCTTGTTCTTTTATCCTTTGTTGAGCTATGCACCTACTAAGATCTTGATCATGAATCTGTCACTAATAAACACAAGATCATTAGTAACTATAACTACATGAGTTGATCATCATCAAAACTAGGGTGAAGGGCCTTTGGGCCAACAAATTCTAATCCGCTGTAGCAATGGCTATGCGGGTCGTGATCCCCAGGGAGGGACTAGCGATGGAAGCTTGTTTAGCAAGTTATCTCTTTTTTATTTATTTTGTTATTTACAATGGTATTTACAATGAGAAGTGTGGTATTTACAATGAGTTGGAAAGAATTTGGAAAGATATGGAGTTGGTGATCTAAACTAAAATTACAAAGAAAGAAAGAAAAACTAAAAACACATACCTACCTCTTCTGCCCTGTTTACCTTTGATCTGTTGCAACGACTTACCTTGTCTTTGAAGGCATTCAAGCATGGCGTATAGGATCTTCCCCTTCTCGATCTACACTACGAAAGAAAAAAAACCAAACTACACTTGCAAGAGAAGGCTTGTTCATCACCATAGGCCATCAAGGGCACTTCTTCGGCTAAGCAGTCTCTAAGCGATCAGATCTCATGGTTTGCAAGACATCAGAGAGAAACAATAAAATAAACAAGAATAGAAAACAATGAAATAAAACAAGAATAACAAAAAACAAACCTTGAGTAGATTTTATTAACAATGGAAGAAAAGTTGACTTACACCGATGTCACTCAGTACAAGCATGAACTCCTTCCTCCATGAAAGCATCCTCCATTCTCAGTTACATAAAAAAAATAAAAGTTACAAAAATAAAAACCTAAACTACAACTAGCCTAAAAACCCTAGGTTTTGCTCTGTACTGCGCTGTGTGCCCTTTCTCTGTTGCTCTGCAGGGTATTTATAGGAGATATAGGAAGTAGAGTCTCAGTACAACTCCTCAACGAAAAGCATCGCCAACCGCCTCTGGATTGCCGCGGAAACGGGAAATTTGCCGCGGAAACGCGGCACTTTTGTAGCCAAATGCCACGCGCTTTCTCGCGTGGCATCCTCTGGTCCGTCTCATCTGGGTTTATCCTTCTGGAAATTGTATCCTGACTCTTTATTTTGAGATTTCGGGATAACTTGGGAAGCAAGTTACCCTAAATCCAAATCTTATCAACGAATTTGTGATTTTGAACTCTTCTTCTTTGGCTTTTATCCTCATCCTGCAAGTATTTAGGGTTGAATAGAAGTCTATTCTTCCCTCTTCTTTTAGTATTGCAACTATTGCCCTTAGTAATTGCAATTTTTGCACTTGGGCTTGGACAGGGGCTTTTTGGCTTCTTTTAAAGTTATTCCTTTATTTTTATTACTCAAGGCCTGCACACAATAAATAATAAAATATTAGTAATAGGGCATGATTATATGAATAATATGAAAATGTGATAGTAAATGTGATGATAAATATGCACTTTTTACTACCTATCACACTGTCCCAATATTATGAACAATACTGGAATAATTATCATCTTCACTCTTCTCAGAGTCAGTGGGGATATACTCCCCGAGTCATATCATCAACAACCTTACCAACATTCAGCTTCAATACTCATTTTTTCGAACTACCAATAGAAAAATCAATTGACTGGGAAAAGAGGATGGAAGCCTAAAAGAGCTCAAGCGGCGAATTCAAAATCTAGAAGACTCGAAATCTAATCAAAATTTTTAAATCCAAGATCTTTACTCCATTTTCAAATCCCACAACAAGAAGAAAAACCTACAGACTTAGGAAAAAGTATGGAATTCATGATTCAGTCCCAAAAAATTCCTTCAATAGGCTAAAAGCACTAATGAGTCAATTGAACAATACTTATAGGGAAGAAAAAACTCTCCCTTATCAATATTTGATCAATTCTAATTGCCCTAGCCATATTGATAGGAACCAAGAATCATGGTGTCTTGAAACTTTAATCAAGATTCTATTTCTTCACACCAACTTAAACTTGACCAATCCCAAACTTTTGACAACTTGGCAAGTTTTTCATTCAAAGAAATTGAACTTGACTGTGAATGTGAACCCGATCCCCAAACTTGTGATTCAGTTCCCATTTTCAAATCTAAGTTGACTTCGATATCGTTAACTGATTTGGACCCATTTCTCGAGCTGAAATTGATTCCTGTATCCATAATCTTGAAACTGAGTCACCTATTTTGGATAGTTACATTCCATTGATGGGAAATGAATGTGAATTATAATTCTTTGATTTGTAACCAACTATTGAACCACAACCCGACTCCGGAAACTAAACTTGATTTTGTCGAATCAGTATTGGTTCCCGAACCTATCTTTTTTTAGCCCAAATGAACTACTCTACCGAATCACATCTTTTGTTGGATCTAGGTATTGAACAAAATGACTCCGAGATGATATTTCAAGATTGGTTATATAACCGGGATGATTTTAATGTTAGGGTCATTCATGATCCTATTCACTTAGGGGGTTGTAATACTGTAAATAAAAAAGAGGTCATCAAAGGTGAGTTCCCTGATAATCCATATTATTTAGATGGGTAGCAATGCTTGGCCCAATCCGACCACCATCGGATCCATCACCTTAAGGTAACATTTTCCTTCTTTTTCATGCATATATGCATTTATTCATACATTGAGGACAATGCATAAGATAGGTGTGGGGGAGAGTTCTAACACTTAGCAAGCAAAGTGTAAGAAAATGATTTCAAAACCTACACTTTTTTTACTCTTTTTATTTCTTTTCTTTAACTTAGTTTTTTATTCTCCAACAGCATCATCTTCTATCTACCACTCTTTTCTAAATTGACACAGATTTCTTTTCTTTTTCTTTATAAAATAAAAAAGAATTTTTAATCATTTTAAGTGAACTAAAAGAGAACTTACAATATACTTCCATCGCAAGTCCCTCCTTGTGATCACAATCCGCATAGCCACTTACTATCACAGTATAATTGAGAACCTTGCACTTCTATTCTTCATTTTTAAAATTCTGTATTTTCTGTGTAGATTTTCCTCAATCAATAGATCACTAATACTGTGTTTTATACCATATTTTCCCATTTGGGTTTAATGATATATTAAATTTTCTCAAGCTTCAGTTCATAAACGACTTGGTAATAAATTCAAGATTCTTCTTTTACTAACATCAAGACACTATTTCAATCACCTCATAAGTGACAATTTTCACCAATAATCTCGACCTATAGGGGGGTGTACATGTGTGTGTATGTGTGTGTGTATTATGTATGTGTGTGTGTGTGTTATGTATGTGTGTGTGTGTGTGTGTATTTATGTATGTATATTATCATGCTATGTAATTTACATCATTTTTGGGGAATCTAGATTGTGAAACGAGCCGAGGGTTTTCTGATATCATGATAAATGAGTTTATATAACTTATATCGTGATTATCAAGCTTACTCAATTAACATCACGGTTAGCAAGCTTTTTTAATTAACACTATAATTAGCAAGTTTACTCAATTAACACCACGATTACTAGCCTTACTCAATTAACACCATGATTAGCAAGTTATCTCATTTAACACCATGATTAGCAAGCTTACTCAATTAATACTATGATTAGCTAGCTTACCCAATTAACACAACGCTTAGCAAGCTTACTCAATTAACACCACAATTAGCAAGCTAGCTTAATTAATACTATGATCAGCAAGCTTACTCAATTAACACTATGATTATCTAGCTTGCTCAATTAATACTATAATTAGATAGCTTACCTGATTAGCACTATGATTAGCTTGCTTACACACCATTATTAGCTAGTTTCTGATAAGATATTGGGAATAAAATTATTAAAGTTCAACCACAAAAATTTAGCGAGAAAGAGAAGAAATGATTTTTTGATATCGACAAAGCTCGTACAATCACCTGTGTAATGCCCGGATCATTTTAATCAGGGATTAGATGCCCTACTTCTGATTTTGGGTTTATAATGTGATAATTATATGGTAATCTATGTGATTATAATTTTAGTATGATTATTGGGATGATAAAATAATAATCCCTAATTTAAGTATGTGTACAAGAGGGTGGGTACATTTAGTGGATGAAAATTTAAAGAGAGATTTGAGAATTTATTTGTTTCTTATACATATATGATGAAAATATAAGTATTTATATATAAGAATACCTTGGTCTACGTGTATAAATCCATGTATGTATTTTATAAATTTAAATAGTGGAATGCATGAATTTTGGTGTATATTGTAGGTATATTCATATATGTTTAGTTGTACATAGATTGTATACAAATATTATGCTTAGCATATAATATACAACAACAACTAAGCAATTTATCCCAAGTATTTGGGGGTAGGTTACATGAACCAAAGGAGAATTACGCCGGATCGGGCACATAGATCAGCTTTTTTCACTCATTCTTACCGAGCAATTTGCCTTCGCTAAGACCTTTAGCCTATGTATCTTATCGTATTATCTCCATCCATGTTTTCTTTGGTCTCCTATGCTCTCTTTTAACTTATCTTAATTTGATACAATCTACTCGTCGGGCTGGTGCATCTGTAGGTCTACGTCACACATGACCAAACCATCGCCTCCCTCATCTTCTCTTCTATAGAGGCTATGCCTATCTTAGTACGAATATTCTCATCACCTTATCTCTCCTTATGTTACCACACGTCTAATAAAGCATGCGCATCTCTGCTACACTCATCTTCTGAACAAATTTTGTGCCATATAACAAAGCTGGCCGAATAGCGGTCCGATAAAACTTTTCCTTTAGCCATAACGGACTATTACGATCAAATAAAAGTCCTGTTCGCTCCTCCATTTCAACCATCCAGCTTGAATCCTATGGTTGATATCACTGTTGATCTCCCCATCTTTTTGGATAATAGAACCCAAGTATTTAAAATGGCTGCTCATCGGTATTTCTTGACCATCTAGTGTCACAACACTATAATCTCAGATTCTCTATTTACTGAATTTATACTTCATATACTCTGTTTTGGTCCTACTTAATCTAAAAGTTCGAGACTCTAGAGTCTGCCTCCACAACTCCAATTTTGCATTTACCCCAACTCTCGTTTCATCGACTAGGACAATATCATCAGCAAATAGCATACACCATGATATCTCATCCTGAATAGCTCTAGTGAGCTTAACCATTACTATGATAAATAAGAATGGACTCAATGCGGACCCTTGATGCAATCCAATTGTGATAGAAAATCACTTGTTATGCCTCCACAAGTTCTGACATTTGCTAGTATTCCATCGTACATATCCTTGATTATGTCAATATATTTGATGGGGACTCCCTTTTTCATCAATGTCAATCATGATACCTCTCTTTGCACCTTATCATAAGTTTTTTCTAAATCAATAAAGACCATATGCAAATTTCTCTCTCTCTCGAAATCGCTCTATAAGTTGACGAAGTAAATGAATAGCCTCTGTCGTCGATTGCCCTAGCATAAACCAAAACTGGTTCTCTGATATTTTAACATTCTGCCTTAACTTGTTTTCAATTACCCTTTCCCAAAACTTCATAGTGTGACACAAGTTTTATTTCATGATTATTTGAACAACTATGAATATCACCCTTGTTCTTATAAAAGGTAGTAGAGTACTCTTCCTCCGCTCATTTGGCATCTTTTTAGTTAGCCAGATCTTATTGAAGAGGTTTGTTAGTCATCTTATGCCCACCTCTCCTAAGCATCTCCATATCTCAAGAGGAATTCCATCCTGGCCAACAGCTTTCCTTGACTTCATCCTCTTTAAGGCCTCTTTAACTTCAGATTCACTAATTCTGCGCATATAATTACGGTTCATATTTTGGCACTGAATGGTAAAGTTATCCAAATCTTAAGTAGAACTACCATTGAACAATAACTATATAAGTTAATCAATTAAGCCATTAATTATAAATAATCCATGATTAAGGGAGAGAAGAGGCAGTTTGTATGTGCATGGCAGTGGAGATGAGGGTGAGGTGGCACTATTTGATTGGACCTTGCAAAAGTATATATATTATATGAAATGAGAAGATAATTCTCATAATAATTCAATCCTCTCTCTACCTCTGTTCCACAAGCCCTCTCCCTCTCCCTCTTTTTCTAGCTGGTGGCCAAAGGCTGACCGACGGTGGCAGGGTAGCCGACAGCGGTGGTGGATAGAGCCAAGTCGACAGCAGCCCTCCCTTACTCTCTTTCTTTATTTTTTTCCTCCCCCATCTATTTATCTCTCACCTTTTTTGGTCTGATCGGCGACCAAGGATAGCCGGCGGCGGCACTAGAGACCTAGCCAATAATGGATCTGGCCGATATTAAGGTTAGGCTGGCTTGAGGCCAGGCAGCCCGCAAAAGAGAGCAACAAATGTTGCTACTATTGTTGAGCTAGGAACTCATATTGGATTTCAAAAATAAACCCAACCTAACCTACTATGGACCCGACCTGACCCGATTCACTTAATAAAAGGTAAAAATGTACTCAACACCCTGTGGATAATATTGAAATCACTTAGAGGGGATGAATAGGTGATATGCTAATCAAATGCGAAAATTAAAACTTAATTATCACTTCTACACAAATATGAGCACATAAACGATGTTAAACTCACAGCCAAGAAATGATGTTGTATACCAGGTGAAAGGATCTAAACTTCTCCTCGTGATTCCACTTACATAAAAGTTAAGATGCTTAACTATTTTTCTGGTTTAAACGAGTGCAAGCATATAATGATAAGCAAGTAAGTGCAAGCAAGATATATAAACAAAAGTAAGATGAAAGAGAGAAAAGCAATCGTAAACACGAGAGATTTGTTTTGATGTTCAACTAATTTGTTCTACATCCCCACCTTCACCACAATGAAGAATTTTCACTAAATACGATCCCAAAAGATCACTCGATGTCGTGACACTACAAGCTTCCTTACTTGTTCCCGCAAGAACTTGAACACATGAACCGCAAGTTCGAACGAGGCAGCAACCTCCAAACACTCAATACAATAATTAGAAACAACTTGTGATTAATTGTTGACCACTAACAAAACTCTCTTAAAAACCCAACTTATAGAATAGATAAGAATTTGAAAGCTCAAGTGTGGGTGAGAGAAAACTAGAGATTTGGAATTGAAAAACTTCAAGAAAAACTTTTTTATAAAAGATTTAGAATGAGAAACTTGAAAACTCTTTACAAAACTTAATTTTTCTCTTAATTTTCTTAATGCAAAAGCATCACTAATCTCTTCTATATAAAGGAGAAGGATAGAGACCAAAACTCAGTAAATCTAGCAATAAAAAACATATTTAAACATAGAATAAACATTAGAAATGAATTTGAATATGTTTACACAATAAAATAGCCCTTGGGGGACAAAAAATGAAAGTTGACTACTTGGTTGTCGACAACTATACATGCTTATCGACAGGCATGGTTGTAACAATCACATTATTTAAAAACTATATAATACATGTCGACGATCAAGTGTAGTTGTTGACAGACTGAGACAGACTTAGTCTTTGTTAGACTGGCTGTCGACAGATTGAGCTCAAACTCAGTTCTGTTGAACTCTCCGTCGACAGTTATAGGAGGCTGCCAATAGCTGAGTTGCACTCAGTCTTACGCATGCCAGTATCAGGAGTCTACAGCAGCGTTTAGCTATCGACTGTTCTGGTACACTGGACAGTTATAAATTTTATTTTTAAAATTATTTTGTAATATATTAAAATTTATTACTTTAAACATAATTTTTAGTACAAATGTATATGATCAAAACATGTTTTAGACATTTGAAAGTACTTAAAATATTTGTGTAAATGGTTAAACTTAATTTTTCAAAATATAAAACCATAAGCTAAAAATAATAAAATTGTTTTAAAAAATCTTTGTACGTGTAAGCTTGAGTAATCAAATCTAATCTAAATTTTTGAAAACTTTTAAATTCTTACAAACTCTAATAATAAACTTCAAATCTTCTTATTGAACTTGATCTTCTTCTCGACTTGATCCAAACACTTTGCTTTTTTTGAGCTTGACTCCTTGAGTGCTTAATATAATCTTTATACTTGAACTCTTGAATCAACATTTGTTAGTTTCAAACATTATTTTGAATCTTTTGTTGAAACTAAACACTAGAAGTAAGTGAAATCCCCTAGAAGGGGTGAATAAGTGAAATTTTAACTAGTGATTCTACAGAAATATGATCACATAAATAATATCAAATTCACAATCAATAAATGAAGTCATATACCCCATAAAGGGCTCTGAACTTTTTCTCGTAATTCCTCTTAAATAAGAGTGAGGTGCTTAATTGTTTTCTTGGTTAAAATGAGTGCAAACACATAAATTTCTTGGTTAAAATGAGTGCAAACACATAAAATAATATCAAGCATAAAGATAAGCAATTATAATAATGCAAGATATTAAATAAGAGTGAATATGAGAGAGAGAGAGAGAGATAAGCAATCACAAATGTGGGAGATTTGTTTCGAGGTTCGAGCAACTTGCTCTTCATCTCGACTTTTCACCGCGATGAATGATTTTCATTATAATCGATCTCACAAGATCATTCGGTGCAGCAACACCTACAAGCTCTCTTACTTATCCCCGCAAAAACTTCAACAATGAGCCTGCAAGCTCGATAGAGGCCCAACCTCCAAACACTCAAATATAATGATTTAACACTTGTGATCAACCCTTGACAATAAACAAAATACTCTCACATACAAGGACCCTATAGGATAGATGTAGAGATGATAGCTTAGGCTTGTGTGAGAAAACTAGAGAAGAATAGAACTGAAAAGCACTAAAAATTTTCATAAGAGATTTTAGAATTGAACACTTGAAAATCTTTTTCGTAACTTGTGTATGAAACACTCTCTAATCAGACATATTTATAGAAGAAGGTTAGAGACCATTACTCAGCTAATACAAACAATAAAGACATATTGAAACACAAATAAGCATTGAAAATGGATCTGGACAAGTTTAGAGAAGAAACTAGTAGTTATAAGGTAAAACAAGCAAGTTGAACTACTGGCTGTCGACAACTTCATATGCCTGTCAACAAGAATTGCTCTAACGATCACATTTTTCAAATTCTACACAAGAGTGGTCTGATTGAGTTCTACCTGCACACAAAAAATACAGAATTTCAGAACTTAATAATAAAGTACAAGGTACTCAATGCTATCACGATAGCAAGTGGTCATGCGGATCGTGATTTACAAGGAAGGACTTGCTAAGGAAGCGTGTTATAAGTTCTCTTTTAATTCACTAAAAATGGTTAAAAGTTCTTCTCTTGTTCTTGTAAAGAAAATGAAAATAAAGTCTAAGGTTAAGTTAAGAAGAAAGTGATAGATAGAGAAGGAGAAGAAAAATAAAAAGTAAATTTATACAAAAAAAGTGAAAATAGTGAATAGAGTTGAGAGTTGGTGATAATGGTGATCTAAACTAAAAATTAAAAGAAAAGAAGAAAAACTTAAAAATACTTACTTAACTCTTCTAGTTTATGATTACCTTGAATCCTTGGTAAAGACTTATCTCGTCTTGAAGGCAAGCAAAGCATGACAGATAGGATCTTTCTCGTTCTCGGACTTAAACTATGAATTCAAAAACAAGCAGAAAATATATAAAAACAACTATCCATCATCCTAAGCCATCAAGGGCACTTGCAATGGCAAGGCGTGTTCGATACTATAGGTTTCATTTAGATTACTATTAAAAATTGGTAGAAGAAGAGTAAGATAAGAAGAAGAATATAAACCATAATTTTGATTCAATTCAAATAAAAATGAAAGAAAAGAAGAACTTACATCGGTGTCACCCTCAGTACAAGCTTCACTCTCATTCCTCTATGAAACTCTCCTCTCCTCTCAGTTACATAAATAAAATGAAAGTTATATAAAAGAAAACTAAAAACCTAGGTTACAAACTACAGAAGAGCCTAACCTATGCTCTCTGCTAAGTCCTTCCCCTGTACTGAGAATTTACATGTATTTATGGCAAAATATAGAACAGAAAGAGTCTGACGATAGGGGGAGCAAACACTGCCCATATCTCAACAGAATGGCAGAAGAAGTGTAGCTTTTGTCCGCGTTTTCACGGCCTGGGTGTGGCTACACCTGGGTAGTGCAGCTTTTAGTTTTAATGATTCATCAGTTTCTCCAACAGGTTTCTCGATTTGAGCTATGAATTTGACGATACCAGTGTTGATCTTCAGCTAACCGAAATGGACTCATAAAAATTCGAATTTAACTAGTTTTTATTTGGTGTTATCTCTAAGATTTCCTCTGATATTCAGCTAAACATTTGCCCTCATCATTGATTTTGATTTAATCTTAATTTCAATGGGCTTTTGGGCTCGTTTTCTCCCTTCTTTTATTTAGTAGAGGCCTTGCAAATAATTAGACAAAAAGATAATTAACTAGCAGAGTTTATTAAACAAATAATATGGGAATGTGATGATATATAAGCAATATTAGCGACCGATCACACCCCCACACATATATTTTGCTCCTCGAGTAAAACAAATAAAAAATAAAACAGAGCTAATCTGATCTAACTCACTTTCGTAGGAATCGTGATTGCACTTAGCATTTGCGATAAGCTATTAAAGCTCTAGGTTACCCTAGAGAACGAGTTTTGTCTTGTGAGAGTTTTCAGTGGATTACACCCACAAAATCCATAAAGAAAAAGATGTAGGTCACCTAGAGGGGGTGAATAGGTGACTAGCTAATCTAATGCAAATAATGTAGAATTAAAAACTAATTATGCAAACCAAATAAACACACTTTGTATACCCAAAGAGTGAAGCCAAATTTTTGGTGAAGAGTTATGGACTTCTCCTAAAGATTTCTCTAGACTAAGAGTTGAGGTTCTACTTTAGCTCTCTTGGTTTGATACAAGTGTGCACACAAGCACAATGGCAATATCAAACATGTAAGGATATGATCAATACAAGAGCATGAAAGATATTAACACAATCCAAGCACGTATATCAATAAATTACAAGTATATCAAGCATATGAGAATGTAAACAATAAAACCATGCAAGATATATTAACACATGTGAGAGAGATAAGCAATCGCAAACACGGAAGATTTATTTTGAGGTTCGAGCCACTTGCTCTTCGTCCCCACCTTCACCACTATGAAGGATTTCCACTATAATCGATCCCGCAAGATCACTCGATGTCGCAACACCTACAACGATCTTCCTCAAGAACTCTTGGACCCACAAATTCCTCACTTGTTCATGAAAGAACAACACACGCGAACCCGCAAGCTCGCTGAGGTCGCAACCTCTACAACTCCTCCAAATATAAAGGTGAAACACTTGGTGATCATTTCTCTTGATCACTAATGAATACTCTCACAAACAAGGTTCCTATAGAGGATGGATATAGCAATGGATAGCTTAAGCTTGTGTGAGAAAATAAGATAGACGTAGAGATGAAAAACTCGAAGAAATACTTTTGAAAACTCAAGAGAATCACTCTTGATTACCTCGCTTTTGATGTGGCAATAAAGCCCAAAAAACTTGTTGAGAAAACTCTATTGAAGATGGGAAAATAAGCTCTTGAAAAACTTGTGTAAAACTCACCCAAAATTTCCATATTTATAGGTCAAGAAAAACTAGCCATTATGGTTCAAAAACTGTCAGAAATGGCCTGTCGGTCGACTTCTCGGTCGACCGACCAACGGTCAAATTTTTGACCGTTGGAGTCTGGCGGTCGACCGGGCGGTCGACCCACCACAGACCCGACTGTGCAATAGTTTAAATTTCAGCATAGTTTTAAGGCCTAAAACTTTAGAATTTAGAAATAAGTATATAAAAGAATTTGTAGATCTTTACATCTTCTTTCTAATGCAACTTAAATCAAATCAATATCTTTTCGGAGTCAAACGTTATCAATAAAATACTAAAAAGTATCAAACCAGAAACTGCAAACTGTTTTCAAAACAAGAACAGACTTCAACCCAATATTTGACATCTTTAACACTTGAATCAGAAATTGACTATTGAATAAGAAATGTATCCCTAAAAGTTATCTTTGAAATAAAATTTAAATTATATTGATTAAATATAAGATAAAAAGTTATGGCCAAAAAACTACAAGGGTGTTGAACAAATCAGGAGAACGATCGGCAGCCCGGTCGACCGAGAAAACCCAAGAGCTCTGCAGACTCAGTCGATCGATCAGTTGGTCGGCCGATCTCTACTGCGGTCGACTGGTCAGTCAACCAATCTCAAGTCATATGGGCTTGTGCACGTCTTGTGCACTTCAGTCGACTGAGCCTTGCTTCGGTTGACCGATCGTTCGACCGCCAGAAGCCCAAAAAACAGTTGTAATAACTTTTTAAAATACATCTTAAATTTCGTAAAATCTCCATAAAATTCAAAAAAATAAGTTCTTATAAATACTTTGAATTACAAATATGTATGATCAAAAATCAACACATATTACAAACAAGTGAACTATTTTTGAGGCATCAAAGTTAAAGCTTAAAACCAAAACGGCTAAAACTAAAATCGAAAACTTTTCTTATGAAAACACTATATAAATTTTGTGTGTGTGTGTATGAGCTTGAGTAATCCATAAATAATATATCCTTTACATTTTATCCTAAAACAAAAATCTTAAACTTACAAACTCTTAACTCAAGTCTTCTCTTGAAAATCTTCTCCTCCTTCTTGACTTGGTCCAAAATTTTGATTCGACAAGCTAAACTCTTCTTGAGTACTTGATGCGATCTTGATTAAAGCTAGCTTCAAAACTTGACTTCAATCTTTTGTTGAAGCTAAATACCGACTAAGATCTTGATCAAATATCTGAAACTATATAAACACAATATCATTCGTACTATAACTACATGAGTTAATCATCATCAAACTAGAGTGATGGGCCTTTGGGCCAACATTCTCCCCCTTTTTGATGATGACAAAACTCATGGAGTTATATATGCTGGATTAAAGAGAAGCTTCATAAAAGCTCCCCTTAACTCATGCATAACAAATAAACATATAAATATTCAATGAAAGCGCATAAGCAAGCATATCTACATAAACAAAAACACATAGCATCATATATAAACTCTCTAAATTCTTCTCCCCCTTTTATCAATTCATCAATAGAGGAGTGAAGACAAACAAACAATATAAAAGTATTGTGATATACATTCATGAAAAGCAGAGACGTTAAGTTAACTCCCCCTGCATACATGTATTACATGGAGAAGGAATGACTAGACCCTAACCCACATAGTATAATATATAATGTATAGACGGAGATGTTAAGCTCCTCCTATACACGTGTATCACATAAAGAAGAGAGACCAAGCTCATCAATATGTAGAATACACTCAATATGAGTCTATATATATATGAGATGTTAAGCTTCCCTTGCATATAGGCAATATATATCGAGCAAATTTTGAAAAATTTTGAAATCATTTTTAAAATAAATTTTAAAATTTCTTGAAGTCAACAAAATGAATTATGATATCAATGAAATCAAATTGTACTTGACAAAATATATATTGGTACCACTTGTAAATAAACAAAATTTTTAAGATACCAATTGTAGATTTTGATACCAATTGAAGGTGAATAATGAAGTACATTTTGATATAAAAAATACCAATTGAAATCAATGCATAAGCTTGTAAAGATACAAATTAACATTTAGAATTAAATCAAGCATAGCATAAAATAATTTTTGTGCTTTAAAAAATGTGTAAAGACATTGTAAAACAAGCACAATCAAAATCATATATATGTTTGTATGAAAATGAAAATGTCAATTGAAATTTGAATCATACATATATGAAAAACACATATGAGTATATAAAAATTAAATAACATGAAGATCATGCGTATAACTCATATCATCCACCCTTATCATGCACATGTTTGAAAGATATTTTCATTAAAGAGCACACAAGGCATGATCGCCTATCCAAATGTCCTTGGACGGTAGGAGTTTTCAAAAATAAGATTTAAAATTATTTTAACATATTTGAAAATTCTACCAATTGAAAACTACGAAACTAGTTTTATGATAATTATGAAAACTAGTACGAAATCCTTCAAGTAAGAAATAAAACAAATATATATTCTATAATATAGGAACACTATACGAGAGTCGACAATAAAAAAATCTATAAATCTCATATAGGCTCATAAATCAAAACCATGAGTAAACAAAAGATATATAGAGTGTACAAAAATCATGTAATCAACAAAATCATAGAGATAAGTCAATAAGGCTCAAAATAAAACTAACATGAAAATTCTTTTTCACAAAAACATGATATATCATATAAACATGCAAGAATCATCAAACCTAAGATATTGTCACGCCCCGCTTCCCAAAATATGGAATACAAGTATGTGACGATGGCCAGCAGATACTCACGAAGAGTGAAATCTCTTCCATGAGTACCTTAGGCTGTCAATAAATTAGCAGGATAGCCCACATATATGCATATACAACCAAGCGCAGGGATAAAATCACATATATGAAAAACTAAATCATAAACAATATCATTCACTATATCTGAATAAAACAAGTCAAGAAAGAAAACTAAACTCACCGAGAACAGTTGAACCAGAATATAATCTACGAACAACTCTCTATTCCGGCATTCTGATCTAAATACTGAAAAAATAATAAAAATCCGTCAGAAGCGGACTAGCAAGAGTACACGAAGGGAAAAGAACGATAAAAGAGAGAATATGAAAATGTAGTAACAATAAGTGGCGCATAAGTACAATATGTTTGACAGTATCGAGAACTGAAGGTAATAATAATAACAGGAAAAATCAGGAAGATGGATCATGTACAATAAGATCGTGCATGCATGATGTGACATATATATAATGGCATAAGACGTCCTGGACAAGTAACTGTCGTGTAACATAAGCACAAGAACTCGAGATCACAAGATAAAATAACATGGTATGTCCAGGAATGTCATGTAGTCAAGATAATGCATGTCACATAAGTCTTAGGTATCAGTATCTTAAAAATATGTGTCAGGTACTAGATCACTAAAGACAATGTAGGATATGATGCAAGTGCATATGTCTAGCATGTTTTATTATCCTAACTAATGCAACCATCCTGTGCCCCATCCCACAGGACAACTGCATATCAAACAAGTGATACGTTAGTGGATCCTCACAGCATGGAGAAACAGTTCACTGTACTCAGGTATTATGTAACATGTAATAACAGGAGCGCGCATAAATAACAAGATCACGTGTGGCATCCAAACCCACAAAGGGTCGCCCTTCCAAGCACACCTCTTTGGATTTACCCTGCTATAGTCTCCCCCAATAACCCCAGCTTGATTAATTTTATTAATCAATGCAAATGCAAAATAGTGTGTGACTCAGTGTATATGATCCAGAAACAGTATCAAGGATATCAGTATCACATAGTGAAAACAATATGCATCAAGATCAAGGGACGATGTAGACAGTGATCATATCAAGTGACAAATATATAGTTGTGCAAGTGATACAAAATACATGCAAAGTAGTGCAAGTGATGTCGTAATCTAAAGGTCATAATAAGTCGGTCTCGATCATATATCCATAATCCAACAAGTATCTTCGAATAATTTCTCATACTATAAAAGTTAATTTCCTCAATTAAATTTCAGTAATATCAGGATCACAATATCAATCGATATACAACCTTAACTATCAATCTTGCTTCATTATTATCCAGTTATCCTCAAGATCCAGATCAAAGTATTTATCATGATCAGTAAAATTTTATGTCAATAAATCAGTCTATCACATACAAGTAATCATGTCAATTTAAGTTTGTTGCATGCATGAACGAGATACAAAACATGATACATAAGACAATATAATCAGATCATGAAATAATATCGAAACAGAAGAATTATTTGTGTAATCAAAGAAAAGAGTGGTTAACGGGATTACGAGACAATACCGATAATAACGAACATACTATTGAGAGATAAGAGTTCAAAGATAATTTCTCGATTAACAGAAAAGTCAAAAGAAAGGGAATCGTGTACACTTGCCTGATATCGTTGGAATCTGAATTCCCGTAACTGCAACCGGCTCTTGGTACAATTCGCGGCCTAAATATTACGTGAATTAATTAGAGACTTGACATGTTCTTATTCAGTGATAAGTTAAATAAGAAAGTAATTTTTATTATTTATTATAATTTTGGTTGGTTAATATTTCCAAATAATTCAATTTCTGAATTTATAGCAACTATTTAAAAATATATTTTCATGATAAAATATATGCATAAAATAATAAATTGATGTATAATGTTTACATATTACTGAATTATGAATTTTATATTTTTGTGATATTTAGAAATTTATTGGCAATTTTTAAATAAATGATCATTAAATAATAATTACAAAAATATTTAATTTCATCTTATTCTAAGTAATATTACACTTAAAATAATTAACAGAGTCCCAAATTTAGTTTGTGATTTTCTGTGAAATTTCTGAAATTTTCTGGGAATTTTCTGGAATTTTTCAAATTAAAATAAACCTAAAAATCAATAAAAATAAATAAAAAGCTTAACGGGTCTGTTTGCTATAGTAAGGGGTCTGAGTCTTGATCTGCTACAGTGTTTGGTTTGGGTCTGGGTCTGGGCCTGCTACAGTAATATTACTATAGTATTATTTCTGTATTTTATTTATTTTCTTTTCTTTTCTTTTTCTTTTTCTTTTTCTTTTTCTTTTTCTTTTTCTTTTTTCTTTCTTTCTTTTTCTCTTTTTTTTTTGTATTGGGTTGGGTTCGGGTCTGTGATCTCGGGTCTGTATCCACAGACCCGGACCGGGTCTGTGCTGGGCATAGACCCAGTAGGGTCTGGTCTGGCCCGACCTGGCCAGGCTGGGCCTGGTCTGGCCTGACCAGACTCGGGTCTGGTCTGGCTCAGGCCTGACCTGGCCTGGTCCGCACTGTGCTGTGCACAGTGTAGTGCACAGCACAGTCTAGCCTTTTGATTTATTTTTTTCGATTGAAAATAAATTTCTAAAAATAAATTAAAAATCATGGTAATTAGGAGGCATATCCTAGGTATTCTACAAAATATTATTGTGATTTTAGCATGTGTTTTACATGGTGAAATTAAAGCTAACATGTAACGCATACTACGTGTTCGAAGAAATGCCACAACGAACTAAATTCTAGGAAAATGCAAAATAAAATACCTGGAACGCTTCCCTTCAGTCTGAATCTTCTTCCCCTTTTCCAGCACCACGTCCGTCGACGATGAAGCTCGTGGACGGCGCTGGTGGTTTGACGGAGGTCGCGGAGATCGTCGGAGATGTCGTGCTCTACCCCGGCGGCACCGCAGGAAGGAGAGCACGGCCATGCTGGCTCTAGGGAATGGTCTGCGGAACTCGCCGAAGGGGATGGATCATGAAGTCTGGTCATGGGAAGGTGGGACGGCAGTGATGGCTGCGACCTGAGGAGGATGTGTGGTTTGTAGGGCCAAGTGAAACTCGACAGCGCGTCGAATATAGGGGGCCGTGGCTCAGTTGGAGATGGGAGCTTGGTGTTGTTGACAGCGGCTCATGGTTGGGTGGTGCCGCGGCTCTCTCTAGGAGGAGAATGACTCCGAGGTGTTGGTGATGTGCGGCAGCAAGGGAACGGCCTGCACGTGTAGAGGAGGAAGAGGGGTGGAGCTCGTGTTCAAGGTTGCGTGGTAAGTTCAGAGGAGAGGGTCCAGACTTATATTTATAGGCGAGAGATAGAGAGAGATAGTATGTGAGAGAAAGGGAGAGAGGGAGGGTGGGAGTGAGAGAGTGGGCGGACATGAGTGAGAGGAGAGGGGAACAGGTGGAGAAGTGAGGGAAAAGAAATGGGTTACAGGTGGAGAATGTGTGTTAGTTGGGGAGAAGAAGATGAAATAGCGGATACTTATAAAATTGACGTGCGAATTCTTGCATCAAATGAAAGTGGCCAAGTGGTGTGAGCAGTGAACCTGGGAAACCAAGTAATTGGTTTGAGGATTGGAACGAACAATTAAAAGACGTTTGGTTTTTGTTGTAATTTGGAAGAATAAAAGGGGTAAGAGAGAACGTTCAAATTGAATGACTATCAACTAATTATTACAAGTTAGAGTTTGCAGGTGGTTAGAGCATCAACCCTATATTGCATTAGGCTTAGGTTCAAAACTTGCTACACATGCGGATTTTCTAATTTTTATTTTATTTCATTTTCATTCTTTTCCTTTTGAACAAATATTTAAACAGTATTTGATTGGATTAAACTTTATTAAATTAGGAAAATCCTCAAAATTTCTCAAAAATAGAAGATGTCATCCTGAATATTGTTGTGAAGTCAGATTTCTAAAATTCATCCCCCATTGCAAATTAAAAATCCATAAGTCAGCATGTAACACCAATCGACCCCGAATTGAGATTATTCTCCAATAATTCCCAAAAAATTTTCAAAATTCTAGAAAAATTCAAAATAATGGGAAATAATATCTTGAGCTGAAATGGTCTCAATCTAACTATCATGATGATTAAATCAATATCAAATATCAGTATTGACATACGTATATCGGGAACTGAGAGTTACAGATATACAATGTACAATTAAACATATGATTGAATACACAAAGAAATGGAGCATGAAAAGTATGTATCTCAAAAATTGTACATATATAACACAAGTTTCAATAGAATTTGCATAACAATACATAATATAGGCATGTAAGCATTTAAAACACTTTAAAAATTTTCAAAAATACATGTATAGCTAACAACCAATCAACTCAATATTAAGTACAAAATAAATATAATTGAGTCTAGATTACTACACTAGCATATAAACATTAAAAGCATTTTAAAGGTAGAGGATGAAATGTTACCAATACGATGTAACCAATTCATTTTTTCAAAATGAGGCGGTCCTCCCACTATGCTTTCTTGATAATGATGCATCAAATGGGTGTGTTTTTCAAGCTCCAATGCATCCACCATCAAGACACCAAACCTCTCACTTCTTGTGAGAGCCCACACCTACATCAAATTTAAGAGGGGGAGATTTTTGTATCCATATCTTCTTTTTGGGTCCATGATGGTTAGAAACAATTGGAACTCAAACACTTTTATTAGCAAAATTTAAATGATTTATTCTATCAAAATAAAATTTTGCTAAATGGCGCAATGTGTACAATTGTACACTCTATCATACATATGGTTGTGATGTGTATGAGCATGGTGTGCATGAGATGTATGCGGTAGGGTATGTGTGTGAACATGTGAAACTTATTTCTTGCGAAATATAGACTCCAATTTATTGTGATTAAATGCACATTGGCTCAAAGTGGAGCCAAACAATCAATTTTCTTTTTCAAAACATGAATCTCATTTTTATCAATAGGAGGTGCAATATTATTAGCATGATAACATGACAAGAATCAACATTATTTTTCTTTTTAGAAATCTTTTCTTTTTCTTTTAAAATAATTTTCTTTTTCAAAGAGTTTTTTCCTTTAAAACAACTTCTTTTTCTTTTTCCACCAAAATAATTTTATTCTTCAAATATTCATTTTCTTTTGAAATAATTTCAAATTCATTTTTAAAAGAGTCTTTTTCTTTTAAAATATAATTATTTTTATTTTTCAATTTTTTATTTTTCATTTTAAGCAAATCATATTTTCAAGAAGTTGTTGACAAAATAAAGCAAGCTCATCACATGACATGTTAACATCTTCATCTAGCTTGGATTCAAAGTTTACCTTAAGGGGGTCATCCCATTGGACTATGTAGCACATGTTGAAAGCATCACTTCCATCCTCCGAGTCACTCTCTTTTTTATTTGGCGTTTGTTCCCCAAGAAAGCAAAAGAGTGTTCCAAACTACAAAAGCCGATTCAATGTTAGACACCCTAGATAAACAATTATCATTTAGGATACTCATTATAGCATGGATGACTTTTGTGTTAGCCTCAAGATGGTTGCCATTAATAAAATATGAATCCTTAATAGTAGCAAAATAGACATGAATTCCTAAGGCCTTAAGATACATATGTTGGCCCAAAGGCCTATCACCCTAGTTTTGATGATGATCAACTCATGAAGTTATGTTTACTAATGATCTTGTGTTTAATTAGTGACAGATTCTTTATCAAGATCTTAGTAGGTGTAGAACTTCAACAAAGGATAAAATGTCAAGTTGGAAGCTTGCACCGGTCGATTCACGAGCCTATGCATCAAGAACACATCTAGAGATGAGCTCGGTGGATTGCATTTGGACCAAGTCAAGAAGATGAAGACTTGTGTCTAGGTATAAGATTTTGTTTTTGTTTAGAAAAAATGTAAAGGATAGATAGTTGGTGGATTGCTCAAGTCATATCACACACACACTCTTGATAGAATTGTTTTCATGATAAAAATTTCATTTTATAAAAGATTTTCTAGTTAAGAAAAGATTTTCATTATGACAAAATTCTATTTGGTTCTTGGTATTTCAAGTTTACATATCTTATATCCAAAACCATGCTTAGAGCCTATTGTCAAAAACTAGATATTACATCTTGATTGTGTAGTGGATCATATCCATACACACTATGCCTTAAAGTATATCTTGTTTTTGTATTTGATAAAAATTTGGAAAAACATGTTGATTTAGAAAAACAGTTTTTATTATGAGCCAATATTTTCAAGTTACAAAAATAGTCAAATCTTTAATAACATGCCTTGATTTTGGCAAGCATGTTTCTATATTATAAATCTATTTTTTGTAGAATTTCTAAGTATTTATGGGATTTTTTATTAAGCCAAAAAGACCAATCTTTAAATCCCAAATTTTCTGGTTCTGGCAGTTCTGATTTTTCAGAACTGACAGTGGCCGGTCGACCGGGTCGGTCGACCGGACGTGCACAGACGTTCACGCCTATGAGCACTGGAGAACGGTCGACCGTGCCGATCGACCGCTTCAGAGAGTCTGCTCTCTGGAAATTCCGATCGACCGCACCGGTCGACCGACAGAGAAGTAATTCTCTGCTCCAGGTGCGCGGTCGACCGGGCCGGTCGACCGGAGGCTCCAACGGTCGGATTCTTGACCGTTGGCGGTCGACCGGACCGGTCGACCGGCAGCTCTGACAGAGCCCAACGGTCAGATTTTTCTGGCCTCTATAAAAGGGGGTTTTGTCATTGTTTGAAGCTAAGATTTTAGGAGAGCTTTTATCCAGTTATTTCCATTCTTTTAGCAAAGTTTTCTCCACAAAATAGAGTGCCAATATTTCCTATCAAAAGGGATTTTATCAAGAGAGTGTTTATTGTGATTTCTTGAGTTTTCCATCAAAGTTCTTTCCTTGATTTCTCACACTACACTTGAGCATCCATAGTTATATCTATCCTATAGGAGAGTGTTGTAGTGAGAGTTTTGTTAGGTGATCAAGTGTTTAGATCACCAAGATCTTTCTTTGTATTTGAGGAAGCGGGCAAGTGTGCTCGCGGTGTTTTGAGTTCGGGTGCGGACTTGTTGTACGAGGTGCGGCCTCGACGAGCCGGTGGGCTTGTGGTGTGTAAGGGACTTTGGGAGTCCGAGGGCTTGTAGGTGTTGCGGCACCAAGGAGAGATCCGGTTGGATCGTGCATAGTGGAAATCCTTCGTGTGTCGAAGGCGGGGATGTAGAGCAAGTGTGCTCGAACCTCGAAACAAACCCTTTGTGTTTGCGATTGCTCACTCTTGCTCTCTTACTCATTTTGTCTCACTTATATCTTGCATTACTTTATAGTCTTTATCTCTTATATGCATGATATACCTTTGTGCTCATAATTGCTATACTTGCTTGGGATTGTTATTAACACTAGTATTCAACCAAGAGAGCCAACGCGGCACCTCAACCCATTCAAGGGGAATCTAGAGGAGTTTGTCCAGAGCCTCGCAAGGGGAATTCGGCAACACTCTTGTGTTATACATAAGTGTTCAATTAAAAGAAGTTTAATTTGGTCAACTTAGTTTTAATTCCGCATTATTTGTTCACAAGTGACCATTAGATTAGCCATCACCTATTCACCCCCCCCCCCCTCTAGGTGATATTACAATTGGTATCAGAGCCAAGTGCTCTTGAGATTAGGTCTAACAACCTAGAGTTAAAGATCCTCATTTTTAGGCTAATCACAATATTTTGTACACACACCATGGACTTCATGTCACCACCCACCTTTGACATCCTTAACATCCAATTTGGAAGGTTAAGATGTCATTGTACCTCAAAGCCTTAGGATTTCATGTCTATCTTGCCACTACTAATAATGCTTATTCTTTAGATGGTAAGAACATTGAGGCTAATGCAAAAGCCCTTCATGCTATTAAGTCAACCCTAAATGATGATTATTTATCTAGGGTTTCTAATGTTGAATCGGCTTTTGTAGTATGGAACATCATCACCTCCCTCGGCGAAAAAGATCTATACTATGCGGGGAGTGACTCGGACGTTGGAAGCGACACCTCCAACGCATGCTTTATGGTCCAAGGGGATGACCCCCTTGAGGTAAATTCCGAATCCGATGATGAGGACATGTCATATGATGAGCTCACTTCATTTTGCCAAACAATTCTTGAGAAATATGACATGATTAAAAAGGAAAATAAAAATTTGAAAATGAAAATTGCTTGCATGCATATAGAACAAGATTCTTTTAAATCTAACATTGCATGTTTAGAAAAGGACAACAACAATTTGAAAAAGAATTTTGATGCCATGATTAATGAAAAAGATTCATTAGAAAATAAAATGGCATGCTTAGAAAAGAAAACAAAGTTTTAAAAAATGAAAATGTTTCCTTACTTACAAAATTGAATGATTTATGTGAAGGGAACACTATTTTGAAAAATAAGATTGATTTGGTGGGAAAACAAAAGGAAGTTGTTTTTCAAGAAAATAAATCTTTAAAAAGAAAAATTTGTGAAAAAGAAAAGGAAAATGTTTGTAAAAAGAAAAAGAAAATTGTTCATATATCTCATCATGCTTCTCATGCACACATTGATCAAAATGAGATTAAAAATTTGAAAAATAAAATTGATAATTTGAGCTCTAATTTGAGCTCATGTGCATTCAATCATACTAGATTGGAATCCTTGTTTCAAAAGAAACAAGTTCCTCATACTCATGCACATTCACATCATGCATATGCTTATGATGCACATCATGCTCACACTCCCACTCATAAGTATGCTAAGGTGTACACATGTACACATTGTGGCCGCAAAGGCCATTTAGCAAAATTTTGTTATGAAAGGTTAAATGTTCTTATTTTTGATAAAAATAAAAATGCTTGGGTTCCTTACAAGACTAACCCCATAGGACCCAAGAAAATATGGGTACCAAAATCCCCACCTTGTGTATTTGATGTAGGTGAGGAATCTCTCAAAACGTGAGAGATTTGGTGCCTTGATGGTGGGTGCATTTGAACTAAAATGACACATACTTGGAGCACCGCTATCAAGGAATTTTGGTGGGTCAACCACCATGTTAGGAGCTTTGGAGTTGGTAACGATTTCTAAACTCCTATTTCATTTATGCACATGCTTTTAATTTCATGTAGCATGTTCATATTTTTTTTTGGTGCTTCATGTGGCATTTACATGCTTAAATGTAGAATGTGTCAAAACTTGCATTTATACATATATGAATAGTGAACTACAATTGACTCATACATATTTGAACTTCATGCTCATTTGTATCCACTATATGCATGTGTATAGGCTAGTTTTGATGATTCGGTCATTTATACTTGTTATGCCTATCTTTGATCTTACTTCATGTATATGTGTGTTTAATTCAAATCTAATAAATATACATGTATACCCTTGAGTCATTTGCCTTTATGCAATATATATTGGACTCTTTTCATATTTGGGATATGTATGCATATTGTTAGAATTGGATAAATCATACATATACCATGAAGATTAGTATTTTAAAATAAATAATTAAAAAAAAAGATTTTTCATGTTTTTGATTTGTACAACAAAATGTGATTTATGATCTTTTTGAGCTTGAATGACTATTTTCATAAAAATGCTATTTACATGATCTTTTGAACACTCATCTTTATGATACAAAATATTTTGAGCTTTATAGACCATGAGTGATTAAATCTTTATGTATTTAGCAATGCTTTATGAAAAATATATGATTTGTTTTAAGATGAAAAATAAGATTTTCATGAGATTCATGCTTCACTTTCTATTTTCATGAAAATACCATTTACATAACCTTTGAACACTCATCTTTTATGATAAAAGATAATTTTTGAGCTTTATGGACTATGAGTGCTTGAACTTTTATGTATTTAGTATTATTCATGGAAAACATTTGACTTTGTATTTTTGAAGGATCTTTAACTAGTTTGTCAAAAATCCATTTAAACTAGTTATCTATTCTTCAAATTGATTCACATGATCCTATTTGAAATCATATGGATAAATTCTTTTGTATTTTCAAAATTTATTTGATGCTTCATGATTTGAATATTAGTTTAAATGTTAGCATTTGTCAACACTTGGATTTATACTTATACACATTATGGATCACAAATAAATCTATATATGATTGGGTTTGAATGCTTATTTGTGCCCATTAGGTGTGTTAGTATAGCCTAAGTTTTGATGATTATTACATTTTAAACTTGTATTCCCATTTTGGATTTATGCTATGATCATGTGCTTTCATTTCATGTATATGTTTGTCTTGCCAAAATATTAAGATATACATGGATACCTCTTGAGTCATTTGCCTTTCATGCAAATCTATATATAGACTCAAATGTGTTTTAAGGATATGTATGTATACTTAATGTCTTGTCAAAACATACATATATCTTGAAATATAATTTTTGTTTTTAATAAAAATTTTGTAATTTTTCAATAAAATTTTTGTGATGGATTTCATGATTTCAAAATTTTAAGGAATATTGAGTTTTATTGCTATTTTTCATGATACCATGTTCCACATAACACTAGCACACTCACTTCTTTTTGATATGGACTTTATGGATAGAGTGCTTTTTTAGTGCCTTGTGTTTCATTGATATTTCAAGAAAAACTTTTGACTTATTCCTTGGTTGAAGGATTCCGTACTAGTTGTTAAACACCTTCATTTAACTAGTTCGAATTCTTCATGTGGAAGATTTTATGATATATACACTTAAGCTTAATTTTCAATTGGTATCATTGGATAGTTTCAATTGGTATCAATATGACCTCTTATTGTGTATACTCATATGTTGTTCTTTCATATATGCATGTATCTACTTAAATTGGTATACTCTTTTCATACATATATATGATTGTTGTGTGCTTGTATTAAAATGGATTTATATTTTAAAGCACAATAGTTGTTAATGCTAAGCTTACTTCAAATCTTATTTATTTTAAAGCTTATGCATTGTATTTCAAAATTGGTATCAAAATTCAAAATTTGATTGTTCTACATTTGGTACCTTAAAAGAAAGTTGTGTATTTTAAGATATTTCAAAATTTTGTTTTCATAAGAAAAGTTCAAAATTTTGTCTTGTTAAAGAAATATTCAAAATTTTTGATTTGTATTTCCTATATGCAAGGAGAGCTTAACATCTCTCTTACATATGGATTCATGTTGAGTATATTATAAATTGAGGAGCTTGACAACTCTTCTTTATATGATATACGTGTGTAGGGGGAGCTTCACATCTCCTCTTATGCATTACATAATATGTGTTATGTGAGTTAGGGCTTGTCATCCCTTCTTCATGTAATGCATATGTGTAGGGAAGTTAACTTAGCGTCTTCCTCTTCATGAATGTATATCGCATATAAATCTTATTGATTGATTTGATTTTACCCTCCTTGATTTCCTTATTTTTGACAAAAAAAAGGGGAGAAAATTTGTTTGATGATTTGAACTTTGAACCCTTTGTTGATGATTGACAAAAAGGGGGAGAAGTATTTGAGTATATATGCATGTTTTCATTGCTTAAGGAGAAGAAGTAGTTGTCTTCCTTGTTAGTTATGCATATATGTTTTGTTATTTGCAAATAGGAGAAAAAGATTTGATTTATGATTTAAGATTTGATTTATGCTTTGATTACATGTTCTATCTCCTACATTTGCATACATGTCATATGCTTCATTGCCATATCTTATTACTTTTGTCTATGCATGAGTTAAGGGGGAGCTTCTTTGAAGCTTTACTTTAATCCATGCATATATAACTTCATGAGTTTTGTCATCATCAAAAAGGGGGAGATTGTTGGCCCAAAGGCCTATCACCCTAGTTTTGATGATGATCAACTCATGAAGTTATGTTTACTAATGATCTTGTGTTTAATTAGTGACAGATTCTTTATCAAGATCTTAGTAGGTGTGGAACTTTAACAAAGGATAAAATGTCAAGTTGGAAGCTAGCACCGGTCGATTCACGAGCCTATGCATCAAGAACACATCTAGAGATGAGCTCGGTGGATTGCATTTGGACCAAGTCAAGAAGATGAAGACTTGTGTCTAGGTATAAGATTTTGTTTTTGTTTAGAAAAAATGTAAAGGATAGATAGTTGGTGGATTGCTCAAGTCATATCACACACACACTCTTGATAGAATTGTTTTCATGATAAAAATTTCATTTTATAAAAGATTTTCTAGTTAAGAAAAGATTTTCATTATGACAAAATTCTATTTGGTTCTTGGTATTTCAAGTTTACATATCTTATATCCAAAACCATGCTTAGAGCCTATTGTCAAAAACTAGATATTACATCTTGATTGTGTAGTGGATCATATCCATACACACTATGCCTTAAAGTATATCTTGTTTTTGTATTTGATGAAAATTTGGAAAAACATATTGATTTAGAAAAACAGTTTTTATTATGAGCCAATATTTTCAAGTTACAAAAATAGTCAAATCTTTAATAACATGCCTTGATTTTGGCAAGCATGTTTCTATATTATAAAACTATTTTTTGTAGAATTTCTAAGTATTTATGGGATTTTTTATTAAGCCAAAAAGACCAATCTTTAAATCCCAAATTTTCTAGTTCTGGCAGTTCTGATTTTTCAGAACTGACAGTGGCCGGTCGACCGGGTCGGTCGACCGGACGTGCACAGACGTGCACGCCTGTGAGCACTGGAGAATGATCGACCGTGCCGGTCGACCGCTTCAGAGAGTTTGCTCTCTGAAAATTCCGGTCGACCGCACCGGTCGACCGACAGAGAAGTAATTCTCTGCTCCAGGTGCGCGGTCGACCGGGCCGGTCGACCGGAGGCTCCAACGGTCGGATTCTTGACCGTTGGCGGTCGACCGGACCGGTCGACCGGCAGCTCTAACAGAGCCCAACGGTCAGATTTTTCTGGCCTCTATAAAAGGGGGTTTTGTCATTGTTTGAAGCTAAGATTTTAGGAGAGCTTTTGTCCAGTTATTTCCATTCTTTTAGCAAAGTTTTCTCCACAAAATAGAGTGCCAATATTTCCTATCAAAAGGGATTTTATCAAGAGAGTGTTTATTGTGATTTCTTGAGTTTTCCATCAAAGTTCTTTCCTTGATTTCTCACACTACACTTGAGCATCCATAGTTATATCTATCCTATAGGAGAGTGTTATAGTGAGAGTTTTGTTAGGTGATCAAGTGTTTAGATCACCAAGATCTTTCTTTGTATTTGAGGAAGCGGGCAAGTGTGCTCGCGGTGTTTTGAGTTCGGGTGCGGACTTGTTGTACGAGGTGCGGCCTCGACGAGCCGGTGGGCTTGTGGTGTGTAAGGGACTTTGGGAGTTCGAGGGCTTGTAGGTGTTGCGGCACCAAGGAGAGATCCGGTTGGATCGTGCATAGTGAAAATCCTTCGTGTGTCGAAGGCGGGGATGTAGAGCAAGTGTGCTCGAACCTCGAAACAAACCCTTTGTGTTTGCGATTGCTCACTCTTGCTCTCTTACTCATTTTGTCTCACTTATATCTTGCATTACTTTATAGTCTTTATCTCTTATATGCATGATATACCTTTGTGCTCATAATTGCTATACTTACTTGGGATTGTTATTAACACTAGTATTCAACCAAGAGAGCCAACGCGGCACCTCAACCCATTCAAGGGGAATCTAGAGGAGTTTGTCCAAAGCCTCGCAAGGGGAATTCGGCAACACTCTTGTGTTATACATAAGTGTTCAATTAAAAGAAGTTTAATTTGGTCAACTTAGTTTTAATTCCGCATTATTTGTTCACAAGTGACCATTAGATTAGCCATCACCTATTCACCCCCCCTCTAGGTGATCTTACAACATAGACATCTTAACTTTCCAATTTTGGAAGTCAAGAATGTCAAACAAGGGAGGTGTCATGAAATTCATGTGTGTGTAAATAAAATATTTTGATTAGCTAAAATAAGATCTTTAACTCAAGGTTGTTAGACCTAAATAAAGACACCATGCTCTGATACCAATTGTAGGTCACCTAGAGGGGGTGAATAGGTGACTAGCTAATCTAATGCAAATAATGCGAAATTAAAAACTAATTATGCAAACTAAATAAACACACTTTGTATACCTAAAAAGTGAAGCCGAATTCTTACTGAAGGGCTCTGGACTTCTCCTTAAGATTCCTCTAGATTAAGAGTTGAGGTGCTACTTTAGCTTTGTTGATTTGATACAAGTGTGCACACAACTACAATGACAATATCAAGCATGTAAGGATATGATCAATACAAGAGCATGCAAGATATTAGAACAACCCAAATAAGTTTATCAAGCATGTGAGAATGAAAATAATAAAAGCATGCAAGATATATAAACACGTGTAAGAGAGAGATAAGTAATCGCAAATACGGGAGATTTATTTCGAGGTTCGAGCCACTTCTCTATGTCCCCACCTTCACCACTATGAAGGATTTTCAGTATAATCGATCCCGCAAGATCACTCGGTGTCGCAACACCTACAACGAGCTCCCCCAAGAACCCTTAGACCCGCAAGTCCCTCACTTGTTCCTGTAAGAACAACACACGTGAACCCGCAAGTTCGCCGAGGTCGCAACCTCTAAAACTCCTCCAAATATAAAGGTGGAACACTTGGTGATCACTTCTCTTGATGACCAGCAAATACTCTCACAAATAAGGATCCTATAGAGGATGGATATAGCAATGGATAGCTCAAACTTGTGTAAGAAAACAAGATAGATGTGGAGGTGAAAAACTTAAAGAAAAACTTTTGAAAACTCAAGAGAACCACTCTTGATAAACTCTCTTTTGATATAGCAATAGAGCTCTAAAAACTTATTGGAAAAACTCTATTGAAGATGGGAAAATAAACTCTTGAAAAACTTATGTAAAGCTTACCCAAAAACTCCATATTTATAGGCCAAGAAAAACTAACTGTTATGGTTCAAAAACTGTCAGAAATGGCCTATCGGTTGACTGCCCGATCAACCGACCAACAGTCAAATTTCTGACCGTTGGAGTCTGGTGGTCGATCGGGCAGTCGACCGACCACAGTCCCAGACTGTGCAATAGGTCAAATTAGAGCACAGTTTTGAGGCCTAAAACTTTAGAATATAGAAATACATATAAAGTAAATATTTGTAGATCTTTACGTTTTGTTTCTAATGCAACTTAAATCAAATCAATATCATTTCGGAGTCAAACTTTATCAATAAAATACTAAAAGGTATCAAACCAGAAACTGTAAACTATTTCGAAACAAGAATAGACTTCAACCCATATTTGACATCTTTAACACTTGAATAAGAAAATGATTATTGAATAAGAAATGTAGCCTTAAAAGTTATCTTTGAAATGAAATTTAAATCATATTGATGAAATATAAGAATAAAAAGTTATGACTAGAAACTATAAGAGTATTGAGCAATCAGCAGAACGGTCGGCCGCCCGGTCGACCGAGAAAACCCGAGAGCTCTGCAGACTCAGTCGGTCGACCGATCGGTCGGCCGATCTCTACTACGGTCGACTGAGCTCAAGTCACATGGGCTTGTGCACGTCTTGTGCACATCAGTCGACCCTGGTCGGTCGACGGCCAGCAGCTAAAAAATAGTTTTAATAACCTTTTAAAATACATCTTCAATTTCGTAAAATTTCTATAAAATTCACAAAAATAAATTTTTATCAATACTTTGAAATACAAATATGTGTGATCAAAAATTAACACATATTACAAATATGTGAACTATTTTTAGGCATTGACATTAAAGCTTAAAGCTAAAACGGTTAAAACTAAAACCAAAATCTTTTCTTTTGAAAACAATAAAAAATTTTTGTGTGTGTATATGAGCTTGAACAATCCATAACTAATCTATCCTTTGCATTTTATCTTAAAATAAAATTTTTAAACTTACAAACTTTTGACTCAAGTCTTCTCTTGAAAATCTTCTTCTCCTTCTTGTCTTAGTCCAAAACTTTGATTCAATGAGCTGGACTCCTCTTGAGTACTTGATGCGATCTTGATGTGTGAGCTCTTGAATCAGCACGTGCTAGTTTCAAAACTTAACTTCAATTATTTGTTGAATCTAAATACTGACTAAGATCTTGATCAAATATCTGAAAATATATAAACACAAGATCATTAATACTATAACTATATGAGTTAATCATTATCAAAACTAGAGTGATGGGTCTTTGGGCCAACAAAAGAAACAAAGTGTTAGTACATTTGAAAAGCATTTTGAAAATGAGAGAAAATATTTGAAGTATTATTGTAAGAGTTCAATAATCTATAAGTTATAAGAAAACTAAATTTTTCATTCCTAAACTTAGTCTCTATTAAAAAACTTTGTTATTAATTAAGGTAAAGAGTCAAACTATATTTCTCATCTAGTCTATTACTTTACTCTAAGTCATATGCATCTTTGTGAAAGTGAAATTTTGACTCGAGATTCTTTAACTCTAACTCTTATACCTGTGTGTGTGTGTGTGTATTATTCCATAGTTCTATTAGGCTTTCTAATCTGCCCGTGTAACAAGCCTTTAGTTGGTGACTCCCAAATCAAGGTCTTAGGGCACCGAATGAGAAAACACCTCAAAGACTTGAGGACCCGAGCAAACAAGGCCACAAAATTAAGAATTTTATTTATTATATAAACCACTTTTAGGCGTGAATACTTATGCTTTATGAGGCGCAAGTACATAACTTAATGGGAGGATTTTTTTTAATATATATATTTTTTCTTTTTCTTTTTTTATAAGGCATAAGAATCTTTATTTTTGAAACCTAAGTGTATAAGTGTATAAAGTATGCATATTTCATTAAGGTAAAAATCAAGACTTAATTACTTATTCAAATTTTCTTCCTAAGCCTAGAAATCAAACAAATAATTTAATTTGGACTAGGTATAAGAAATCCTAATTATCATTCGCCTATTCCTTAAAATTAACTTAATTTCTTACAAAAAGTAGGTTAAAATATTATTTCTCTTTTCAAAAAGTTTTTAAAAGAAAAGAAAATATTAATTTTTTTAAATTAAAAAAACCTATGTTTTGTTAGAACCCTCCCCCATATCTATCTCATACATTGTCCTCAGTGTATGAATGCATGCATAAATGTATGAAAAAGAAGAAAGGGATGGAAAATATTACCTTAAGGTGGCGGTTCCGGTGGTGGTCGGATTGGGTCAAGCGTTTCTACCCAATCAAGATCATGTGGTGGTTCACGAAATTCATCTTTATTGACCTCTTTTCTATTTACATATTTACAATCCCCAATATGAATAGGTTCATGAAAGATCCTATCATGAAAATTATTCTCTTTACATGACCAATCTTGAAAAATCATCACGGAGTCATCATGGTCTATACCTATGTCCAACAAAAGAATATGACTTAGTCAAATGGTTGACTTGGATTCAAGAGTGATAGGTTTAGGAACCATTATTAACTCGAGAAAATCAACTTTGGGTTCGAAAGTCGGTTTTGCTTCAAGAGTTGAGTCCAAATCAAAGAATTTAATTTCACATTCTTTTCCCATTAGTGAAACGTGACTATCCAAAAGAGGTGTTTCAATTTCAAAATCTATGAATACAGGAATCTAAGTTGGCTCAGGAAATGGGTCCAACTTGGGTGAGGATATCGGAGTCAATATAGAATCAAAAATTGAAATTGAATCACAAAGTTGTGGGTAGAGGTCACATTCATGTTCAAGTTCAAATTCATTGAAATAAAAACTTGCTAATTTGTCAATGGGTTGATTTGGTCGAGTTCAAAGTTTTGTGGTAAAATTGAATCTTGATCAAAATCTTCAAGATACCATAATTCTTGGTTTTTATCAATATGGTTAGGGCAATCGGGAATAGTCGAACGTGTGTTAGGTAGAATTTTCTTACTTTTATCTTACACTATATTGATCAATCGACTTATTTGTGTTTCTAGCCTATTGAGAGATTGGGAAATATAATTTTCAGACTGAATCAGGTTTTTCATACTCCTATCTAAGTCCCTAAGTTCTTCTTGTAGTGGGACTTGAAAATAGAGTAAGGATCTTGGATTTGAAAATCTTAATGGGCTTGTGAGTCCATAGGATTTTGGTTTTGACGTGTGGACTCAAAGAAGGCTTCATAACTCTTTTCTAAATCTGATTTTTCTTCTATGGGTTAATTTTGAAAAGGAGTATATGAAAGTGGATGTAAGTATGGTTTTTTACTATATGACTCGGGGAGTTGTATCCCCACTGACTCTGTGAAGAGTGGTGATGATTGTTCCAGTTTTGTTCATAATATTGAGACTGGGGCTTATATTGATTCGAATAAGATCAATCCGACATACGTTGCTAGTTAAAGTTATGATATACCGAGTTGGTAATATCTGAGTCAAAAGAGATCGGTGTAAAGTATGGATCACTATATGCATTGGAATAATTATAATTGTAATCCATATCACAAAGATATCAAAAACAAAAACAAAAAGAAGCAAACAAACAAGAGTATAGATCACTAAATTGTATTTTCTTGGACCATCATCTCTTCTTGAAAATGAGGCAAAATCCTAACAATCTCCACATTGACTTGCTTTTCAAGCCTTTAGTAAAATAACTTGAGACTTTAGATTAATATCTTGATTCTATTCTTGATTGTAATTGTGCCATGAAGCTTTAGTTCTTGCCCCTCTCCCTGGGTCCTTTGGCTGATTTACCGCCATAGCTTGGACCATCTCGGGCCTTACCCGAATGCACTCTTTCTCCTTTTCGCAACACTTTGACCTGATTCACGTCTTATAGCAGTCTATGATAGGTAGTAAAAAGTGCATATTTATCACTACATTTACTATCACATTTTCATATTTATTCCTATAATTTTGCACTTTACTAATGTTTTATTATTTATTGTGTGCAGGCCTTGAGTAAATAAAAAATAAAGAATAAAGCCCAAAAGAAGCCCAAAAGCCCATGTTTAAAGCCCAATACAAAAGTTGCAATTATCAAATGTCAAAATTGCAATTACTAAGGGCAATAGTTGTAAATACTAAAAGAAGAGGGAAGGATAGACTTCTTTTCAAGCCTAAATACTTGCAGGATGAGGATAAAAGCCAAAGAAGGAGAGTTCAAGATCACAAATTCGTTGATAAAAGATTTGAATTTAGGATAACTTGCTTCCCAAGTTATCCCGAAATCCCAAAATAAAGAGTCAGGATATATCTTCCAGAAAGATAAACCCAGATGGACGGACCAGAGAAGGCCACGCGCGAAAGCGCATGGCCAGCTGACACGACTTCACCGCGGAAACGCGGCCCAAGCCGCGTTTCTGCGACATTATAGATGATTCCGGGCAACTGCTTTCGTGGAGGAATCGTAACGGGACTATACCTCCTTCTGCACCTATAAATACCCCTGCAGAGCAACAGAGAAGGGCGTCCAGCGAACTACAGAGCAAAATCTAGGGTTTTTAGGCTAGTTATAGTTTAGGTTTTTATTTTTCTTCTTTTGTAAAGTTTTATTTTTTTTTATGTAACTGAGAGTAGAGGATGCTTTCATGGAGGAAGGAGTTCATGCTTGTACTGAGGTGACATCGGTGTAAGTCAAACTTTTCTTCCATTGTTAATAGAATCAACTCAAGGTTTGTTTTCTTATTTTATTCTTGTTTTATTTTTGTTCTTCTATTCTTGTTTTATTTTATTGTTTCTCTCTGATGTCTTGCAAACCATGAGATCTGATCGCTTCGAGACTGCTTAGCTGAAGAAGTGCCCTTGATGGCCTATGGTGATGAACAAGCCTTCTCTTACTAGTATAGTTTGTCTTTTCTTTTCGTAGTGTAGATCGAGAAGGGGAAGATCCTATATGCCATGCTTGATTGCCTTCAGAAACAAGGTAAGTCGTTGCAAACGGATCAAAGGTAAACAGGGCAGAAGAGGTAGGTATGTGTTTTTTAGTTTATAACTTTCTTTTTTTTCTTTAGTTTAGATCACCAACTCCACATCTTTCCAATTTCTTTCACACTTCTCATTGTAAATACCATTGTAAATAACAAAATAAATAAAAAAGAGATAACTTACTAAACAAGCTTCCATCGCTAGTCCCTCCCTGAGGATCACGACCCGCATAGCCATTGCTACAGCGGATTAGAATTGAGCATCTTGCACATCTTTATTTCTAAATCTAAAATTCTGTATTTTTGTGTGCAGGTAAAATCTCAATCAAAATTTCGGCGCCGTTGCCGGGGAGGGACGGTAAGTATTCTCTTTAAAATAAAAAATTAACTAATTCTTTTATTCTTTCTGTTTGCAGGTTTGGAGAACAGGAAAACTAACAGCAGTAAGGACATATAGTAACTTTGTGCCTCTGCCCTTGAAGGCAGAGCAGCAGAGCCTACTATAGTGCCGCGCAAACGCGGCAATAGCCGCGTTTCCGCGGCCTTAGTAGTGAACTACTCACTAAGGTTTCTGCAGGTTGCTGTAAATTGAAAGATTTGTTTACTGCTCTGTTAAAATTTACTCTGTGATAAACCTGTACACTGCTAATTAATTAACAGTAACCTATTTGTTGAAAAATAAAAAAAATTAGACTCTTGCATATAGGCACGTGTCTATTTAATTTTTTTTAATTTCTATTGAAGAGTGTTGGAGACAAGGTACGTTCGCATTGCATATAGACTAGGAAGTACCCTTGACTGATTTATCTGCTTTGAGTGAATACTTATCTATTGCTTTACACGTGCACTAAATTGATTTAAGGGCTTGTCTTATAAATAAGATAAGGTGGGGATTTCATCACCCTTCCTTTACCCACAAACAATCTCCTCACTCACTAACCCAAGCCTAACTAAAAATTAGTAGACGTTGGCCCTAGGGACATCTCGAACTCAATTAGGAGATTATCCTAAGGGGGAACGGTGTTGGAATTTGACTCCTGCCAAATCAGTGTTTAGGAAGGGGATTGAGGGCCGAAAGCCCGAAGATTGGTGGTTATTTAATTAAGGAACGTCTTTGACGGAAAACCTCCTACCAATCTTGCCCTGACCTGGCTGATTAACTTGTGGTCAAAGTCTACATCCTACCTCCCGTGGACAGTCTAACCAGTTAGGAGTCGTCTAGGTTATAAGTCTACCCTAACTTAGGTTAGAATTTTTTTCTTTTTTGTTTGCTTATTTGTTTGTTTTCTTTTTATTTGTTTGTGTTTGTGTGATATGGCATATAACAATAATTTTTTCAATTTTAATCCATATTACACACAAAACTCTTTTTCGGATATTACCAACCCGGCATATCATAACTTTGACCAACCTAGTGTGCCGGAATGGTCTTATCCGAATGAATATAACCCAAGCCCCCCATCTTATGACCATAATTTCCACAATAATTTCAACTCTTCACAGAGTTCATGGGGTTTCGCTTCCCCCGAGTCCAATTTTCAACCAACTTGTCCTCCTTATCCACCTTGTCCACAATATTTCCAAGATTCATACTCAGATCCATCAGTTCAAAATAGAAAACCATCTATCTTGAAAATGTTGAGTATGCATAAGTCCAAGCAACAATCACCATCAATCTTAGACATGATGATGCATGAGTCCAAGCAACAATCACAGAATCTGACGGACTCACAATTTCATCACAATTGTCCCAACAACACTTCCTCTTTTCAAGTTCAATCACAAAATGATGCACCAATCGACTATGAAAAGATGCTTGAAGCCATGACTCAGGCTAGATTAGCTCGTGATCATGAAATAGATATGATGGTTCAATCTTTACGTTCTCACCATTCGGCCATTTCTGATATCGCTAACCATTCTGTTAGAGCCGACGAGCCACGTTGTTTTGGACAACAAGATTCTAATTCAGGACCATCATTTGAACTTGCCGAAACTCTAATTTTTGATAGTTTGGCAAGTTATTCCTTTCCTGAAATAGAACTTGAGCATGAATATGATCATGATCTTCCACTTGGTGATTCAATTCTACTTCCTGATTCAATAATGACTCCGGTGTTTTAACCTGATTTTACTTTTCCCGAGTCAACATTGGATCCTGTGCCTATTCATCATGAAATTGAATCACCCATTTTTGATGATCATATTGAACTTGACCAATTTTATAATTTTGAAAGTCTCATGGATAAATTGGCAAGTTCTCATTTTTATGATATTGAACTCAATGAGATATGTGACCTAGATTCTCAAATCTGTGATCAAGTTCAAATTCCCGAATCATTATTGACTCCTGTTTTGTTACCCAACTTAGGTAATATTTTAGAGTCAGTTTTGATTCCCACACCTATCATTCCTGAACTTGAATCACCAATATTGAGTCACATTCCATTGTGGGAAAATGATTGTGGACTTGAGTTTCAACTTCTTGACTTGGACACACTTCTTGAACCAAGCTCGACTCCTGAACCCTTACTTGATTTAAGTTTCTTTCCTGAGTCGGTATTCGTTCTCATACTTCTGACATCCAAGTCAATCATTCCATCTTTTCACACTCCATTTTGGGACAAGGCGGTTGACACAATTGTCTCTGAAAATAATTATGAAATTTGAAAATTTGATGGGGTGGAATTGTTAAAAAATGATCACACATACATTTTAGTGGGTTATACTAGAGAAATTTCTGGTGGGTTCCTCCGAATACCACATTATCTTGATTGGGTAGCAACGCTTGGCCCAATTAGACCACCACCGGAACCACCACCTTGAGGTAACATCTGCCTTCCCTTTCTTCTGTTTCATGCATACATGCATTCATTCATACATTAAGGACAATGCATGAGATAAGTGGGGGGGAGGCTTTACTAACATATTAACATAGGTAGAAACTAACAAAAAATTTTGCTAATAAAATAAATTTGCTTAAAAAATTTTTTTTTTTTTTAAAAGGACAATATTTTGACTTATCTTTTGAAAGAAATCTAAGTTAGTCTTAAGAATTAGGAAAATCATGATTAGGATTTCTAAAAACTTGGTCAAAATAAATAAATTGTTTAATTTTTAGGTATAGGAGGAGAAATTGAATAAGTAATTAGTCTTAATTTTTACCTTAATGAAATGTGCATACATAATGCATATCTAGGATTTTAAGACAAAGACCCTTGTGCCTCATATAAAAATAAAAAAATAAAAAAATAAAAATAAATAAATAAAAATATATCACCAATTAAGCTGGATACATGTGTCTCAAGAAGCATAAGTATTCACGCCTAAAGGTGAGTTCTAAATAAAATAAATTCCTTAGTTTTGTGGCCTAGTTCACTCGAATTTGAGTCTGCAGGGTGTTTTCTCACCTGGTGCCCTAAAGCCGACCGGTTTGGGAGCCACCGACTTTAAGTTCGCTACATGGGTGGATTAGAAAGCCTAAGGAAACTAAGAAAAATTACTTTTATATGTACTAACATATCTAATAGTCAATTAGTTAGGTATAAGGGCCTCAAGAAGCCTTGATACTTACACGAAAGAAAATTAGATGAGTTATACATATTATTAAAAAAAAGAGAAAAAAATAATCATAATAATAAAGAGGCATGAGAGTCCAAGTTAAGGAATTCCTAGTAAAAATTCACAAGGATGCATATGACTTAGGGTAACGAAAAAGACTATACAAAAATTCAATTTTGACCCTTACCTAAAAAGGAAAACAATTTACTATATAAAGACTAAGTTTAAGAATGAATAAAAATGAGGATCCTAAAACTTATAGACTACTTAGTCTCTTCAAATATATTTCAAATATTTTCCTTTTTATGGATTTTGTGGGTGTAATCCGCTGAAAACCCTCACGAGACAACACTCGTCCTTTAGGGTAACTTAGGGGTTTAACGGCTTGTTGCACGTGCTAAGTGCAATCGTGATTCCTACGAAAGTGAGTTAGCTACTTTAGTTTTTCTTTTTCTTTTTGATTTTTACTCGAGGACGAGCAAAAAGATAAGTGTGGGGGTGTGATAGGTAGTAAAAAGTGCATATTTATCACTACATTTACTATCACATTTTCATATTTATTCCTATAATTTTGCACTATTACTAATGTTTTATTATTTATTGTGTGCAGGCCTTGAGTAAATAAAAAATAAAGAATAAAGCCCAAAAGAAGCCCAAAAGCCCATGTTTAAAGCCCAATGCAAAAGTTGCAATTATCAAATGTCAAAATTGCAATTACTAAGGGCAATAGTTACAAATACTAAAACAAGAGGGAAGGATAGACTTCTATTCAACCCTAAATACTTACAGGATGAGGATAAAAGCCAAAGAAGGAGAGTTCAAGATCACAAATTCGTTGATAAAAAGATTTGGATTTAGGGTAACTTGCTTCCCAAGTTATCCCGAAATCCCAAAATAAAGAGTCAGGATACATCTTCCAGAAAGATAAACCCAGATGGACGGACCAGAGAAGGCCACGCGCGAAAGCGCGTGGCCAGCCGACACGACTTCGTCGCGGAAACGCGGCCCAAGCCGCATTTCTGTGGTATTATAGATGATTCCGGGCAACTACTTTCATGGAGAAATCGTAACGGGACTCTACCTCCTTCTGCACCTATAAATACCCCTGCATAGCAACAGAGAAGGGCGTCCAGCGAACTACAGAGCTAAATCTAGGGTTTTTAGGCTAGTTGTAGTTTAGGTTTTTATTTTTCTTCTTTTGTAAAGTTTTATTTTTTTTTTAATGTAACTGAGAGTAGAGGATGCTTTCATGGAGGAAGGAGTTCATACTTGAACTGAGGTGACATCGGTGTAAGTCAAACTTTTCTTCCATTGTTAATAGAATCAACTCAAGGTTTGTTTTTGTTATTTTATTCTTGTTTTATTTTTGTTCTTCTATTCTTATTTTATTTTATTGTTTCTCTCTGATGTCTTGCAAACCATGAGATCTGATCGCTTCGAGACTACTTAGCTGAAGAAGTGCCCTTGATGGCCTATGGTGATGAACAAGCCTTCTCTTGCTAGTATAGTTTGTCTTTTCTTTTCGTAGTGTAGATCGAGAAGGAGGAAGATCCTATACACCATGCTTGATTGCCTTCAGAAACAAGGTAAGTCATTGCAAACGGATCAAAGGTAAACAGGGCAGAAGAGTTAGGTATGTGTTTTTTAGTTTATAACTTTCTTTTCTTTCTTTAGTTTAGATCACCAACTCCACATCTTTCCATTTCTTTCACACTTCTCATTGTAAATACCATTGTAAATAACAAAATAAATAAAAAAGAGATAACTTACTAAACATGCTTCCATCACTAGTCCCTCCCTGAGGATCACGACCCGCATAGCCATTGCTACAGCGGATTAGAATTGAGCACCTTGCACATCTTTATTTCTAAATCTAAAATTCTGTATTTTTATGTGCAGTAAAATCTCAATCAGTCTACCTTGAAGCTCCACCTCACCATGAACTCCTCTCCAAGTTTATCCTTAAAACTCCATCTCGAATTGAGTTTTCTTCCTTCAGTTTATATAACCCTCCACACTTCTCTCCTTCTAGGATTACCCTGTCTCCTTGGCTAACTGTAATGATGCCTTGATCTGGCATCCTTCTTTGTCGAGTACCCTTATGGATATTAGATTGTAGCGTGCCTCTAGGATATACCGGACCACCTCCAGAGCACGCACCGTCTCATCTCTTTATGTAACATTGACTGTCCTAGGGCCAATGATCTCGCAAGCCGAGCCATCCACCATTTTAACAATCCCTTCCTCCTTTACAACTAAGGAGTTGAACAGCTCCTTTTGGGAACATACATGAACCGTATTACCAGAATCAAATATCCAGCTTTTACCTTGAGAAGTGTTATCTTCATTGAAAGCCATTAATACCTCGATTTTCTCTAAACTTCTTAATGCTACGCCTGCCTCTGCAAGTTGCCCCTTCTTCTTCAACTACTCTATCTGATGCTTGCAGTCATTCTTCTAATGACCTTCTCCATGACAAAATGACATGTCTTTGATGAGGCTAGACCTTTCTTTCCTTCTCCTCTTCCTTTCCTTCTTGTGACTACTAAACTCGATCATGCATGCTCCTCTTAATTTGGCCTTTTTCTAATCTCATTAGATAAGAGAGTTAATGTGACTTCCACCAAGATGAGAGTTTCATTATCGCAGAGCATAGTGGTGACGATGTGATATGCAACTCAAGCTGCGAACTGAGAAGTATCAACGCCTTATCCTCCTCATTGATCTTAACATCAACAGCTAGAAGCTCGTTGATGACCTTGTTGAGGAAGTTTAGATGCTCCAACACTGTTGTTCCTTCATTCATACGTAGCTCATATAGTTGTTTCTTGAGATATAACTTATTGGAAAAGCTTTTCGTCATATACACGTCTCTAACCATGACCACAATCCTGGAGCCATTTCTTCATTCATCAAGTTTTACATCATCTCACTTGCGAGACAGAGTTGGATCGTGCTTGCAGCCTTTAAATCAATCTCCTCTCAATCCTCGTCTGACGTACCTATAGGTTTTGCTGACATACTCTGTAAGGTCTTGTGAATATCTTACTGCACCAGCAATGTCTTCACCCTCTTTTGTCATAAGTTGAAGTTTTCTTTACCATTGAACTTTTCGACCTCGAACTTTGTCGTAGAACTTTCTATCTTCGACATAGCACCCTTCGTCAACCTTGAGCTCTGATATCAATTGTTGTGATGAAAATTAATATTCTACAATACCAATTATTACCTTCAGGATCGACGTTTGCGAAACTTGGCGAAATCAGTACTTGCAAAAGAAAATTATTGTAAAGCAAACTAGCACTACTTAGATAAAAGAGTAATAAGAAAGAACACGAGGACTTAACATGGTTTGGCCCAAACTTGGCCTACGTCCACGGGGAGAGAACTTGAGAGTGCTTTATTAATAAACTTGATATAAGGAGATCTAAACTTTCTCTTGAAGCAACAAGAGTATTCACCTTCCTCCTTAATCTAGATCTAAATTACAAGAGTATTTCTTTATCTCTATGCACCTTCACCTTGCTCCTCTCTTGTCTTGCCTTCTTTCTGATCTCCTTGGTGTTCTCTAACTTTTTTCTCTAAAATCAGCTTAGTTAAGGTAATTACAATGCTGCATTATAATCTTTATTTATAGAATTTTACAATACAACTCTTATTTGGACTATGAGATGATCTTGGCTTTTAGATGGTCGAAGAATCTTGATTAATCCTTTTAGAAGTTGATCTCTTTGATCTAGAAGGATTCTAGACCCTTTAATCTTTAAAAACAAACCTTCATTGAATAAGAATTGAATCATATTAGCATCTTATCAGAATAAGGAAACTCGCAATCGCCTAAAAAGGAAACTGTTTCATCTTGATTTGCTTCTTCTGCTTCAAGTCATCGTCTTCTCCAACTCAATTAGATTTTCTTGGACCATCATCTCCTCTTAACAACAAGGCAAAATCCTAACACCTTCTCCTCCTTGTCTTTTGCTCTCGGCTGGAAATTAGCCTAACCAACTTGGTATCGAGCTCAGTCTGGTCGAGCACCAAATAAGGAGAAAAGAAAAGAAAAGGAGAAGAAAAGAAAGAGAAAAGAAAAGAAAATAAGGGGGAAAATAGGAGAAAATAAATTTAATTGAAGAAAAATTTTGGAGAAGAAAAAGGGGTTTCTATGGTTTTTGTCAATTTGGGAAAGTAAGAGAGAGAGAGAGTTGGGAATTTTCTTGGATGAATAGTAACTCAAGGGAGGAGATAAATGGGTGAGAAAACTCCTCAACTCTCCATAGACTCATGCCTTCATTTATCTATTTGTTTATATACATACATATATATATACACATACATACACACACACACACATATACATATATACATATATATACACATATACATATATACATATGGGGTTACTGTACCTCAGCCGACGGCTGAGAGAGTTTCTCAGCCCGCGGTGACGTGGCTGAATATATGCCACAGATCGGCCGCAGAGTGTAGGCGCCAAAAAAATAAAAAAATCCCGCCTAAACATTCGTGAATCAAAATGACAAAAATACCCCATTTTTACTTCCTAACTGCCATAAACTCATCCACAAACAAAAATTACCTAAAATAATTTTCAGTTGAATATATCTACAGTTATAAAATTCGTAATTCTACTATATCGAAAATATAATAGAAAAAAATTGGATGAACATAATGTGAAATAAACAGAAGCATGCCTTCTGTAACAGAATTCTCACCGTTTTACAAATTCCGCGATCATAGTCGCAGTCATAATATAATAAAACTTTCAATCATTGCGACCATGGTTGCAGACTTAATACAAAATAACTTTCAATTTTAAATGACGACTGCGACACTAGTCGCAGTCATAGTATAACAAAAACTTTTTTATATCACGCATGACCATAGTCGCATTCCTTATAACATAAAAAATAACAGACGAAAATATGTTATCGTACAGCACTGCGACCTCCTTCAGCACTGCGACCAAAGTCGCAATCTTTTTTCGCATGCCTTATGTAAAAGATTTTTTATAATTTTACAAGGTAGTTTAGCCATGCGACCATGAGATCAGTCGTGTATATCACATCTTATAAAAATACTATATTAATTACACTGAATTTAATGAAGTAATTAATAATTTATCTACCGTGATACAACAACAGTCTAGAAAAAAGAGATGCACTAATGTTAATCACGATAAAGGAAAGATGTGCACCATACGTAATCTAAAGATATAGGCAAAACATTCTATAACAAGTTTATTTGTACTTCACGTAGTAAACCTCTAGAAAAAAGGAACTCTTCGGATTCTCCAGCCATAACTCTTCAATTAAATATTTAATTTTTTTTTACCACTTCTAACCATACTCAACCGTCACCTATAACAATTATTATTACTATTCATGTTCTTTCACATTATTGACCTTTATATAGTGCTTGTAACTAATATATTATCTCATATCTAAAAACTATATTTTTGCTCCTTTTCAATTTGATTTCAAAAACTTCCAGAAGAATAATTCATTCTTGAATCATGTCTTCCCCATCTTCTTCATCTGAACACTCAGAATTCAACTTCAATCAATCCCCCACCGGTCCTCTTTCTTCAGGGTATTCTAGTGAATCTGATACCAGTCTGAACTTCACTCCTTTTGACTATCTTACTACATCAAATAATATTTTAACTGATCCTCCTATTCATGATGATGATGAAGTTTTCATGTGGGTTAGTGAGGAGGACATTATTCCTCTGCCACTTGATGGAGGCATGCTTGATGAAAGCATGTCCTCTGATGCTATAGGCTCTCTTTCTCGCAACGGATCGGACGAAGAGCTTGATAGAGACGATCCATTCTGAGAGTTTATCGATGAACCAAAAAAACCTCAAAAACAAGAAGATGATGAGAAAATAAGTGATGAACAGGAAGACCAGGAGAATGAAGAAGACGAATCTGCTTATGATGGTGATGATGACGAGGATTAAGATTTCCTGATCTTCTGATATTCAACGTTATTTTGTCTTCTCTTAAAAGCTTTTAATGCTCTTTTTTTGTAAGGTCTCTTTCTCACCATATTATGTTATAAATAAAATTTACTTCTATCTGTAAAATAATCTTTCACATTTTTAAAAACATATAAAGTATACCGTATAGGTATTAATTCTGCATCTTATCTGAGATAATGGTCGCAGTACTCATATTATAATTACATATGAAACTGCGACCACGGTCGCTATCCAGTCATAAACAGTTTGATCGTTTTGCATTCAATAAAGTTATAAATAGCTACCATGGTCGCAGTCCAAAAATAAATTATAAGAACAGATATTACTGCGAACATCATCGCAATCCTCTCAAATCAGTATATTTCACTGTATATCACAAATTAGAAAATTGCGACTGTTGTTCTTAAACACTGCGACCATAGTCGCAGTCCTACTTCGCATGCAATAAGTTACAATGAAGATCAAACATATAAAACCATACGTAAACTGCGACTATAGTATCAGTCCTTAGACACCGTTATTACATATAACTTAGCAAAAAAACTCACCCAAAAAAAATGTTGTCGTGAGTACTGCGACCATAGTCGCAGTACTACGACTTGCTCTCGTTAAGCACTATGATCATAGTCGCAGTCCTTATTCGAATTCAATATGTAAAAAAAATAATAATTTATAAATTACATGCGAAAAAAAAGTAAACTGCAACTATATTAAAAATTATAAATTTCAAATCAGATAACAAAATAAATAATAAAGAAGCATTCAAATTAGTTTCGTGATTTGATAAAAAAATGTTTGCAGTTTGGCCGCAGTTATAAAAGATAATTGTGACAAAATTGAGTAACGTCAGAAAATATAAAAATAAAATAAACTATACAGATCTACTGTCTTTTACAGCAGGGCTATTTAGTAATTTCAACTATTTCGATAGGCGGGCCGTCCTTTCTAATGTGGCAAATAATGTGCCACGTCACCGCAGGCTGAGAGGGTCTCTCAGCCGTCGGCTGATATACATTTTTCTATATATATATATATATATACATATATATATGGGGTTACTGTACCTCAGCCGGCAGGCTGAGAGACTTCTCTCAGCCGGCGGACGTGGCAAAATCACCGCCCCACATCTGTAATCAATTTTGGCAGACTAATCTTGAAAAATCCCGCCCAATTTAATGCCAGTCACCTCAACATTATATTTTTCGAAAATATCCTCCCTCACAACTTTCTACCTTATGTAAAAAAGTTGGCTTCCAAAAAAATTTACAGCTCTAAAATTTCAACCGGCGATTCTGATCCAAAATAGTTATTTTCTTTCACAAATTTGATACTTTTTAAAAAAAATATATTTGCAACTGATGGCGCCTAAGAAATCATCCGTGGAAAAAGGTACTACAAAAACTGATATTTTCAAAAAAATTTAGCGTTTATGTATTTTAATAGTTTTAAATTTTTTTCCAGATTTATTTCCGAGGTCGCATTTTTTTATTTTTTATTTTAATCTTGGAACCATGGTCGCAGTTAAGAAAGAGATTTTGAAACTTTAGATGTCGAATACATTTTTAAATTTATAAATTTTGTAACATGACGATAAAGGTCCTATTTTTTTAAATTTTTTTTATTTCCTTCTATTTTTACTATGTCGCATTATTTTCGAAAAATTTATCTGCATACACTGCATGCGACCTCGGTCCCAGTTGATAAAATTATAGTTTCAGATTTGTGCGACTTTGGTTTTTTTTCTTTGGACCTTTCCTTGTAGCCGAATGCGACGTTGGTCGCAGTATATGAAACTTACTTTTTATTTCTTACATACTGACGACATGGGGTCGCAATTGTTTAAATATGAGTTGTCGTCTCTTGCGACCAAGGTCGCAGTGTATTAAACGTCATTTGTTTTATCATACTTGGGTCGCAGTTATTTCTGATTGCAGTGTAGTCTTATGCGACCTTGGTCGCAGTGTCGAACCGGGTCGCAGTTGTTTCTGATTGCACTGTAGTCTTGTGCGACCTAGGTCGCAGTGTTGAACCGGTTAGCAGTTTTTCTTATTGCACTGTAGTCTTATGCGACCTTGGTCGCAGTGCGGTAATGTGGTCGCAGCTGTTTTTATTGCAGTGTAGTCTTATGCGACCTTGGTCGCAGTGTCGACCCTGGTCCAACTTTATGTTTGCAATGTATGATTGCGACCGTGGTCGCAGTTTATAAAAGAAAATATGCTTTTTACAAACATTGGTCGCAGTGTATGATCGCACTGTAGACTTATGCGACACTGGTCGCAGTGTCGTCCGGGTGCAAGTTGTTTGTGTTTACATTGTATGACTGCGACCGAAGTCGCAGTTTATTAAAAACAAATATGCCTTTGACCCCCTTATAATTTTTAAATGATCATTGGTCTGAACTGTTTAATTTTTCTTACTATGTAGGTAAACAACAGATAAAGGTTCGTCCTCTGAGATCAAGCCTGAAACCTATGTGCGAGTTCATGAAGAAATTTAAAAAGTACATTCACGCAGATTTCGTAGAGGCGATGAACAATACCCCATTTGGCCCAATCTTCATGGCGTTCTACAATGAAGAATTTGGGGCTGAAAAGGGTCTAAAATCAAACGTTGCTGTATTGCGTATTTTAGACCAGTATGATAGGGATACAAGGACATTTAGAATTGGGGGCAAACAGATTGAGTTAACAGTGGAGGATGTTGCCCTCACATTTGGTCTACCTATCATTGGGGCAGATTTTGTGATGAATAAAACATGTACAATGAAAGATAGAGGGGTGATAAAACATTATTTCCCCAATATAAAGAAGATCACTAAAGTATCCATTGAAGATGCTTTGGATGATCTTCTTGTCAAGAAGAGGTGGAGAGGTGTATTGGATGTGACAAAGGATGAACAGCTTGAGCAGCAAATGACTTTACATGAAATTATAAGAGACATGCACAGACTTGCAGCTCAAGACTTTACCACATTAATCATCCTATACATGTCAGCCACTCTTTTCTTCTCTGGCAGTAAATGCACGGTGCCGTGATATATTGTGGAACAGATTGCCAATATGCAGCTGATGAGGACAATATGCTGGGCAAAAGCTGTTTGGCAATTCCTAATTGAGTCAATAGACATCTTCAGGCAAACCACGTACGAGCTGCAAGGATGCTCCGTGCAAATAATTGTAAGTACAAAATCTCATATTTGGCCAACATTGTATGAAATTTAACCCAAAAAATTGTGAATATTTGTGTAAACTAATTTAATTTTCCTTTTTTGCAGTATTAGCTATGTGAGAGAGCTCCTATTTTTGAGCCGAGGTCTGGTTTGGAGAACGTAACCCTACGCGTTTTAAGATGGGACCTCCAAAATATTAGTAAATCTCTACTTGAAGTTGATCTAAATGAGATTGATAGCAATATTGTAAGTTAGACTTCTTTTTATGTTCAGTACAAATAAAATGAGACCATAGTCGCAGTATTGAGCTGCACCTTTCGCAGTTTTGTGCCTGACAAACAATGTGCGACCATGGTCGCATTCTCCTGAAAATACCTTCTACAAGGAATGCGACCATGGTCGCAGTGTTAAGCTGCATGGCTTGGCAGATAATTTGGGAATGACAAACATACTGCGACCATGGTCGCATTCTTTTCAAAAATACTTCATAAATAATGGTCGCAGTTTCATTATTTCATTGTTTTATTTTTAGCTTACCTTTTTCTGTTTATTTTCAGATTTTCAATCGAATGGCCAACATCTCTATTGCTGAAAAAAATATGGTTGGCCTTCCTGTTGAAGGGGAAGAGGAGGAGGAAGAAGAAGAAGCAGAAGATGAAGATGAAGATGAAGAAGAAGAAGAAGGAGAAGGAGATGAAGGAGACCATACATATAATGAAGCTTACATCCCGGCAGAAAAGGAGCCAGAACCGGCTGAAACAAGTGAGCAAGAACCAGTTTTTGAAGGTTATTTGCCACCTCCACCGGATGTTCAAGCAGAAGAAATAAAACAATTGAGGTCTCAAAATCAGTACTTGAGAGAATATGTTTCTCAGCTTGAAAAAAAAATTGAAAATATGGAGACTGAGAACAGACTCAAGGCTGAACTAAAATTAAAAAGGAGAGAAAAAAGAGAGAAGAAAAAACAAAAAAGGCAGCAGAGGAAATTAAAAGTTAAAGAAGAGGAAGAAGAAGAGCTGCTGAGAGCAGCCGCTGCTGCGAAGAAGGAGAAGGAGAAGAAGAGGGAAGAAGAGAAGGAAAAGGAGAAGAGGAGAAGAGAAGTGGAGGAGAAGGAGAAGGAGAATAGAAGAAGGGAAGAGGAGGAGAATGAAAGGAGAATGAGGGAAGAAGAGGAGAAGGAGAAGAAGAGGAGGGAAAAGGAGGAACTGGAAAAGGTGGAGAGGAGGAGGGAAGAGGAGGGGCAGGAGAGGAGGAGGAGGGAAGAGGAAGAGAATGAGAAGAGGAGGAAGGTGTTGGAGGAGTTAAAGAAAAAGAGGGAGAAAAAGACGAAAGTGGCGGAAGAGGAAATTAGAAGGAAGGTTGAAGAGGAAAAGGAGCACAAAAGAATGAAGGAACAGATGGAGAAGCAGGCTGAAGAGGAGAAGAAGAAAAAACTGAAAGAGGATAAAATCATGGGTTCTGAGTCTATTTTAAATATTACTAGAGAAGATATGCCAAGTTTTTCTCTGAATATAACTCAAATGACTCAAGAAATCCAAAGAGATAGAGCTTCTGAAGAAGAAATTCAAGAACATACTCCACCTCAGAAGCAATCCTCAAAAGAAACTGTTTTGGAATGCTCTAAAGGAACTATTGAAAGGGGAGTCAAAGAACGCAAGCGCGCAGAAAGAGATCGCGATGACTCCGACTTCGTATATCCAAAACAGAAGAAGAAAAAAAAGGAACATCCTCTTCCACAGCCTGCGGCTGTGAGTTCTGCCACTGGTTTCGGCGACAAAGAGATTTCCTCTACTGAGCCAAAATTGAGAGAATTGAACGAAACCAGAGCACACAGAATTCTGCAGCCCCATCAACAAGCTCTTATAAAAAATTTCTTCGACAAGTCCTTCTCTGAGTAAGTTAATTCATATCAAAAAATCTGTTATACCTTTATATAAGAACATTTAAATTACTAACTTTGTTTTGAATATCTTGCAGCTCTACTGCGTATCAGGATACCGAAAACGGAATCATTATTACAAGGAATGACATTGAGGACCTGATATTCAGTAGAGACTTAGATGCAAATATCATTCATTTTTACATGCAGCATCTAGAGAAGGGAAAAGGATTAAAAAGCATATTCTTCCGGAGCGAAGCTTGGGTAAAAATCTACTTTCTCCTTTACGATTTACTGTAATATCAATTGTGGAACAGATTACTTATATTCTCTATCTCTGTGTAGGAGTGTACTGCGACTGAGGTCTCAGCTGCGACTAAGGTCGCAGTTTATAATTAAAATGTACTGCTACAACTATTGTACTGCGACTAAAGTCGCAGTTTATAATTAAAATGTATTGCGACTTAAATCATGTTCTCTATCTGTGTAGGCATGTACTGCGACTTAGGTCGCAGTTTATAATTAAGATGTATTGCGACTAACTCATGTACTGCGACTAAGGTCGCAGTTAAAAAATATGCTAATAAGAAACGCTGCGACCTTGATCGCAGTGTCTTGTCTTGACTTAATGACTTCTTATTTTAATTAATTTTTTCTTATATTTTAAATTCATTTTGTATTTTATTTATTTTTTTCTTCTTGTCCGCAGCACGGTGTTGTAAATAAAAGTGAAGATTTGGAAGATCATTTCATCAAGCAGAAGCTGTTGAAAACTGGACAGCTGATGTGCAGTACATGTTCTTCCCGATCAATCACAAATATAGTGCCGACGAACCCGGATTTCACTGGACCTTGTTGGTATTTGATGCCGATACACAAGAGTGGATTTTTTACAACTCTTTGGTTCCAGCTGACAAAAAAAGTAGTATATTACATCTTTACCAAAAAGATGCAAAAACAATGGTGAGTTGAAATTTAATATTTCGATTACTGAAAACTGGCATTTAATTTTATTAATACTAATTTTTGTTTCTATTGACATTGCAGAAAGAAAGATTAATAAAGATTTTTCAAATTGATTTCAATAAATTAATGAGAAAAATAAATATAAAATACAGAAGATGCCCCCAACAAACAAACAGGTATATAATTTTTTGACATCTCCTTACCTTTCATATTTTCTACCTTTCATATATAATTTTTTGAAATCTAATTTCATTTAATGATTACTCTGTGGAATTTTCAGTGTTGATTGCGGTGTATATGTATGCAAGTACATGGAAAGCATAGCGTCTGGTAGTCCATCAGCCGTTGATGATGTTACGGATGCTGATGTACAGAGACTAAGAAGTGAGCTTGCATACATGATACTTACAGATAGAGAGAAGAGTTGGGATGAAGAAACAGAAATTATACGAAGGACAGTATTTAATGATTAACAGTTGAGAATTTATTGGTATAGAACAATTTTTTATTTTATAAATGTAAAAATAATTGCAATTGCAATTCATTGCATAATTTTTTTGTTTGTATTGATTTAATTTATAAACATTTCTATAGATTTATTTATAATAAGTTCCATTGATTATTTCCATTCTACATTTGTTTCAACTTGGAATTTACTATTGCGTACTGATGTTAGAAACAAACATGCGTTCAGTAATTGTATTGCGACCAAAGTTGCAGTATTGACCTATTTGAGATACAGCAACAAAACTGCGACATTTGTCGGAATTGCTGGCGGGAGTCTTAATAAAAAACAACACTGCGACCTTGGTCGCTATGCATGTTAATATAAAGGAAATGCCTAACTAACGTACTGCGACCTTAGTCGCAGTCCATGTAATCCGACCCTAGATTGCATTTGATGGCCATCTTTATCAATAACAACACTGCGACCTTGGTCGCAATTAACCATGTACACTGCGACCAAAGTCTCTGACTAACGTCGCAGTTTAAATGTACGCTGCGACCAAAGACTCTGACTACATTATATACAAAAAAATTAAACTATAGAGTAGAATTTTGTAGCAGTAAAACTTTAAAGTACAACTACATACAAAAAATAATACAGTAGAAATCAAAAAATGATAATAAATCTGATTATAATGACACGCCAGTGGCGGACTGCGACTTAATCTCTATAAACTGTGCGACCATGGTCGCACTTCATAAAAATTGAAGTCTTTGTTCCTTAGATATGGAGGCAACCCAAACTTACTTCTTCTGCCAATAAAAAAACAAATAGTAAGAATTTTAAAGATTAATCGGTATAAAAAAATGATTAACAGGTTTAATGTAATACCAGTAACGGACAACCAGTCCTGTAATGGCCCAGCTCTTGGCAGTTACCACATCTTCGATGCTTAACTTCCTTCTGATATAGAGAATCTTCAAAACCAGACTTAAGCCTGGATGCAGCTCTAGGCCTCCCCTTGGTTGGTACAGGACCAATTGGATCACGTATATTCAATTCTTCACCATCTCGCAATACGACAACAGATCCACTGGAACCAACCGCAGTTTTAGGCTGTGATGAATGATCATTTCCTAACATGGCTCTGTATTCTCTAGTGGTATCTTGGGCAAAACTTTCCAAAACTGCCTCCAACTTTGAAAGATGGATATCAGAATCAGCGACCATCTCAAGAATTGAATTAAATTTTGAACGAATTGTCCACAATCTAGCCGTCCGTGGAGTGCCCTGACTGGGAAAAGGATTCATGCCATTTTCAATTGCAACATTTTTGTAACGAGCATCCAACCTCCATCTCTGAAGTATATATGATTCCGGTATATGTGTAACGTGATTGCGCCACAAAATACACAGAATATGTCTACATAGGATACCCTCTGTTTCAAATAACGAGCAACTACAAGAAACATGAAGTTCCTCGCGCTTATCATAACTGACCTTTTCCCAGTTGTCTTTTGATTCTGAAAAATTACCAACCAAATATATTGATCCAGGTTTGTCATGTTCCACCTCTTCTGAAAATAGTGTCATTACAACTTCCCATTCCTTCTGGAACAACTGAAAAATCTTCGGTGTATACAACTTCGAAACCTGAATCTCATATGGGTTGGATGTACAATTGGGCACAGAATTCAAACCCCGAAAATCTTGAAGAGATTCAGATGTACGACGGGAAGCAACAGCTTTATCATATTGGTGAACAAATTCCACTAGTTTCGTGTTTGAGTTAACAAAACCATCAAAAAGGAATTAATACTCTCGGACCTCTGACTGGTTGTCATTCCAGCACAGAAAATATCCTTGAGATATGCATTAACCCAATGTCCACGCAGCCTGTACATCTTCATCAACCAACTGTCATCTTCTTCTTCTAACTGATATTTTTCATTCATCAGACGCCATCGTTCCTCACAAGTGCTTATATCACGGGAGGTGTACCAAACATGGAAATCGGAGACCATGTCTTCTCCATACTTGTTTGCCATTGGGATTTGTTGCTCGGCAATATGTTTTCGCACATGCCAGAAACAGTAACAGTGCCGAGAAGTTAGAAAAACAATCTTGATGGCGTCACCAATCTACGCATCCTGATCAGTAATAATCAGCTTTGGTTCAACTCCATTCATGCACTTGAGCCATTTTTGGAATAACCAAACAAAAGTATCCCTCTGCTCATCAGCAAGCAATGCACAGCCGAACAAAATTGACTGCCGGTGATGATTTACTCCAGTGAATGGAGCAAATGGCAAGCTCAAGTGATTAGTCCTGTATGTTGTGTCAAAAACGATCACATCACAGAACCTCAGATACGAGGAAATAGCTCTTCCGTCAGCCCAAAAAATGCTTCTAAGTGTGCCCGCGTTATCGACTTCACTTGAAAAGAAGAATTCTGGATCGGTCTCGGCTTTCTCTTGAAAATATTTGATAATAGCAATAAACTCATGATCGCAGTTATTTCTACGTTGACGAGTGAAATCAATAACTTGTTGAGGGCTCACTTCTTCACAGCCTTCTCCCTGGCTCATTGCATTAACAACGCGGGAAATATTTGAAGGCCACATTCCAACATCAACCAGATTGCTCATAATGCTTCTGTTAATTTTTGAACGATGATTCTGGTGAGAGTAATGGTGATGTACCTTATCCGGGCTTGACAATTCATGTGAATGAGTATCAACAAATTTGTGATAACCCAATGTCTTTTGTCCAAAAAAAACGAAGACTGATATGCATCTCAGCAGGACAAGCTACTCTAGTGTTAACTCGACGATGCACTGTAAGCCCCTCTTGTCTTTTGTCACACAACTTCTTCAGACCTTCCTTGTTGCAGTAAAATTTTCTGCAAATAATCTCATAAGGAGGCTTCCGTGACTTATCTGTACCTTTTCTTCTCACGCTAAAACCTCTATTCCTTACAAAACAATTGTAGAAATTGTATGCTTCCATATCCGACAGGAACTGTTTCCCTATAAACTTATCTGAGCTTCCAGACGTTTCTCCATGTGCATTCATATCCTACAAAAAACAATTACACGAATTAAATGAATATAAATATTTTTTAGATATCACTGTATTATAAAATATAAGTTATATAAATGCGACCAAGGTCGCATAAGAGATGAAAACTATATTACTTCTTATCAAATACTGCGACCTTGGTCGCAGTTATCCGTATGAGAAGAAATCTATATTACTTCTTACTAAAGACTGCGACCTAAGTCGCAGTAAATAAAATTAAGATTTCACATACGACATGAAATCTATAATACTCCTTTAATGAAGATTGCGACCTAAGTCGCAGTTATCCGTATGTGAAGAAATCTATACTACTCCTTACTAAAGACTGCGACTTAAGTCGCAGTTATCCGTATGTGAAGAAATCTATATTACTCCTTACCAAAGACTGCGACTTAAGTCGCAGTTACCCGTATGTGAAGAAAGCTATATTACTCCTTACAAAAGACTGCGACCTAAGACGCATACCCAAAAAAAAAAGATTTCACAACTGGAGATTATTTTCAAATAAGATTGCGACCGAATATTAAAACGGTCGCATTTCTGAAACTTTAAATCATTTGTTATAGGTCGCAGTACCTCATAGACTTAAAGAGAAAAATTCAATATTAAGAAATTGTTTTTAAAAAAATGAAACAATTAAAACCTGTTGATCGGCATGCAAAGATGTCAAACCTTCAAGATTTTCAATATTCTGAGAGAAACTAGAACCAGATGCAATATCTTCCATATTTAGATCGCCAGTAGACTGCTCAGACGTCGAAATTAAATATTTTGAAGAAAAAATTGATCTGAAAAGATTTTATATTTTCAGAAAAAAGTTTATCGCAGACTGAAAAGGAGAAACTAGATCTTTCAAAAAGAGGTAAGGAAATAGGGGAAAAGTAATTCATATAGAATAACCTAAAACCTATAAAGAGCGGCAAAAAAAGGGGGAAAAATAATAATAAACATAAGGAAGATTACCGAAAGAGTTGCTTTTCATAAGGGGTATTTGGTAATTTAACTTCTTCCTAAAAGCGTGCCGCAAGTCAGTGAAGTGACAAAGTGAGGCACGTCACCGCAGGCTGAGAGAGTACTCTCAGCCCGCAGGCTGATATACATTTTTCTCTCTCTCTCTCTCTATACACACACACACACACACACACACAATATATATATATATATATATATATATAATATATATATATATATATATATATATATATATATATATATATATATATATATATATATATATATATACACACACACACACACACACACACACACACACACACACACCACACACACACACACACACACACATATATATAATACTTGCATTTATATATAAAACTTTGTATTTATCCCTTCTCACTAGGATATAAAGCTTGCCAATGTAATTGTATTATGTGTGCGGTTTTCTGACCAAAAATTGACTTATAAAAGTTAAAAAAGGCGAACTCTATCTCACTTTGCTGCTCTTGTAATCTGATATCTGATAGTATTGATGTAAAGTATTCTTTCTTTTCCTTTCATTTGTAATTTTATGAAATATGCATAGTTAAGTCTTCTTCCTTCAATCGGGTCACCCTAAATCTCTACCTCCTTGTGATTTTTCTTCTTTAAAATCATGTCTAAGTTGACCACTGCTGACTATCTTTGGCATTTCTCATCACTAATCAACACATCATTTCTTTCTTAACCTCAAATAACAATAGTTCCTCAAGTAGTTTACTTTTAGTCTCATTTATACTATAAAACTATTCTTTGGCGCAACCCTTAATCATCCTTCTTAGCTTCCTCAATTTATATATCTTTCTAGTGATTATAGAATATAAAACCATAAGCTTGACTTGAAGACTGTGTTGACTGAATAAAAGGTTTTAAGAGTAGACTCAGTAAGCCATATTTTTTTCAAACTCAAAAATCTTTTTGTAACTGCTAATCTCACCAGTATATAAGATAATTAGACTGTGACGGTTGACTAGCTAACGTTTTCTGAATTATATGAAGAATTTATCACCCCACTCTGAACTAAAAAACATCTATCAAGCTTAGCAAAAGAAGGAATGTTTCTCTTGTTGGTCCAATGTATTGTCCACCACACAAAGGACAATCAACCCATTCAAACTCTCTTACTATATCTCTAGATTCTTCAAAATCTTTATCCTGAGATCTCAAACATTTTTTTTCTAGCTGAAATCTAGTTAGGTTAAAATCTCTAGCAACATACCATATTCCTTGAAAGGAATTTCTAAAATCTCTCAGTTCTTGCCAGCTTTGTCTCTCTCTGGCTGAATGAGGTCCATAAAAATTGAAATAGCCCATATAGAAGAATTTGCATTATGTTTAAACACTACACACAAAGACTGATACCTCTTGATCTCCGACTTCCATGTCCATTTTTGTGACCAATTAACAAACCTCCTATTGATTCTTTAGCTACAACAAAAGCCAATGATGTATCTAACTGATTACAAGTGATCTCAAGACAGCTGAAGATATATCTAATAGTTTTACTTCTTGAAAACATATTACATCTGTTGGCCCAAAGACCATTATCCCCAAGTTTTGATGATAACAAAACATATGTAGTTAGATATTAACAAGATTGCTTAAATGAGTTTCAGGTAAAAACATAAGTTGACTGACGGCTCCAACACAAGACTCACACATTTGGAAGCCGCGAAGATTTAGATACCAGAGCCTAGCACACTAGAAGAACTCAAGGATCAAGGAAAATTGGGAAGACTATAATACAAGATTGTATCTTTGCATTTTTCATTTTAGTTAGGATTTATAGTCTATTTGTCAAAACCGAGATGATAGAGGTTGATAACCTTGGGATGTCACACACACAAACATTTGATATTGCTTCATGTCTTCAAGCAAAATTTTATTACAAAATTTCTTACTGAGGGTCTGTTTGGTTGTCGTAACTGGTCGTAATTCGTAGTTGTAATTAGTAAAGTCTTTTACAATTGTAAATGAGTTACATGTATATAAATTTTACGGTGTTTGGTTGGTAATATAAAATTGTAAAGTGGGAAAGTGTATTGTACTTTATGGTGTTTGGTTGTCGTAATGTATATAAGTCGTAAGTGAAAAAGTTGACCACAAAATTAACTATTTGGTCATTTTAAAAGTTTTAATACTGCGAATAAATATTAAAAAGTTAAATATTAAAAAAATTTAATATTAATATAAAAAATAATACAAATTTGTATGACCACAAAATTAACTGTACCTGGGCTGTAAGTGAGTGGTAACTGGGTTGCAAGTGAGTGTTAGTTGAGTTACGTAAGTCTTTTACGAATTACGGTCCAAACAAATGCCGTAGTTGTAACTGGTTAGTAAGTCATTTACGAATTACGGAGTTTTACGCGAAACAAACGGCCCCTGAGTTTTAGAAAAACGAAGTTTCGAAAAAAATCAGTTTTTGGAAACCAAGTTTTTGGAAAACGATTTTTATAGTGTTGATCTATGATCACACTCTAGTCATTCCAAGCCCTAAAACTTTATTTTGTATCTGCCCATCTAAGAAAATTTATCGGAAAAATTCTGACTTCAAAAAGATTTACATCCTGTGTTTTTGGCTTTTGTCCGGTCGACCGCACGGTCGACCGCTGGCAGAGCAGAATTGCTTTGTCGGTCGACCGCGTGGTCGACCGACATGCACCAATGTGCATGTGTTCACATCGGTCGACCGGCAGAAAGAGCAGAGCTCTTTGTTTGTTCTGATCGGCTGGCACGGTCGACCAACAGAGAGTTTACAACTCTTTGTTTGGGAACTTCGGTCGACCGTCCGGTCGACCGCTTTCCCAACGGTCAGAAATCTGACCGATGGCGTCAACCGGCCTGGTCGACCGGCAGTAGAAAAGTCTGCTGTACTGCCTGCCAACGGCTATATTCTGTTTTGTTTTTTTGTTAGGACTTCTCCCAACGGATCTATTAGCTTTTCTAACTCAGTTTTCATCCCCTATAAATAGTGGGAGTGTTATACAACTCATATACAAGATTTTACAAGTTTAAAATCAAAGTTTTTCAAAGTTTAGCCTTTTAGCAAAAGATTTTCCCTTGAGCCATATATTTTCAATCCTTGGTGTTTTAGCTTGAAGCTTTCCCCTCCACTTCTCTACTTGGTTTTTGCACTACACAATCTCTAAAGTTTCATCTCCTCATCTTGGTTGTAGGATTGTGCATGTGAGCTTAGTTTGTGGTCAAGTGTTGATCACTATTTCCTCAAATTGAGAAGTTGTAGAGGTTGCGGCCTCAAGCGAGCTAGTGAGCTCTAAGTTAGTGTTGCGGCACCGTGAGAGAGAACAAGTGCGTCCGAAGAGTTCTAGTAAGAACTTGTATTGACGATCCGGTGGGATCAAGCATAGTGAAAATCCTTCATCTTGTTGAAGGCGGGGACGTAGAGCAGTGGCTCGAATCTCGAAATATATTCTCATGTTTGCGATTGTCCACATCTCTCTAAACTCTACTCTCTCTTTTACTTGCACTATTATTTGTCTACTCTCTTGCAAGTTTTAATATTGTTATTGTTTATTGTTAATTAGTTTTTAATCCGCATTATTTGTCACTAAGCATAGCCATCACCTATTCCCCCTCTAGGTGATTTCAATTGGTATCAGAGCCTAACCCAAGCATTTGATTAACCACCTTAAGGAGATCCTCATTGTTTGCTATATCTGTTTGTTGCATTTATTATTTGTTGTGCACTATACTTGTATTCATGGCATCAGCTGACTTTTCAAGCATCAAGTCCCCACCCAAATTTAATGGGTTGAACTTCCCTATTTGGAAGGTCAAAATAAACCTATTCCTAAAGTCTCTAGGAATTAGAGTTGCTAAATCTATTACCAAAGAATTCATTGAACCTCACAGTGATGAGAATACATGGTCCGAAGCAACTGCTAAGGACTATGAGGCCAATGCTAAAGCCCAATATGCACTCACTCAAGCTTTAAATGAAGATGATCTTTTCCGCATCATTAATTGTAAATCTGCTTATGAAGTTTGAAATGTTCTTATCATTACTCATCAGGGGACGTCGCAAGTCAAGAGATCTAAAATTGACTTGCTCTGTTCTTAATATGAGAATTTTTATATGCTTGATAATGAAGGTATAGATGAAATGCTCACTCGTTTCACCAAGATTACTAATGCATTATTTTCTTTAGGTGACAATATCGACATTGACCAAAAGATTTGGAAGGTCATTAGAGCTCTTCCCAAGTCTTGGGAAGTCAAGGCAATCACCCTCAAGGAGCTCAACGATAGAGAGGAGATGGACTTCTCCGGCTTAATCGGAAATCTCAAAACCCATGAGATGGAGATGAAGGTAAGAGAAGAAAGGGAGGCACCAAAGAAGAAAGCTCTACCTTTTAAGGCGACTCCATCCTCCTATGATGAAGAGGATTCATCAGAAGACTACGATGAAGACTTTGTCATGCTCATAAGAAAAGTGGGCAAAATATTTTACAAGAAAGGTAGACAAAGCAACTTCCGAAGAGGAAGACCACAAGGAAGATTTGAAAAGAAAAGGGAGAAACTGGGTCCATATTTTCATTGTAAGAAAACGGGACTTCTAATTGTGGATTGCCCCTCTCTACAAGATACTACCTCCAAGAATGTGCAAAAGAAGAAGGCAATGGTGGCCACGTGGGACGACTCCGAGACCGAATCCGAAGAGGAGATCGACACTGCACACATGTACTTCATGGCACGTGATGGTGAAGCTTCTAAGGTCAATTTAGAAAACTCTTTAGAAGATGAAGATTTAACCATGGATGAATTAGCACAAGTTTTTGAAGAATTACAAAGTAGATATGAAATTTCTTTAGCTCAAAATAAAAAATTGAAAAAGAAAAATGAATTTTTAAAGAACAAATTTGAACTTGTTTTAAATGAGAAAATGAATTGTCAATTTCTTTTGAGAAAATGAAAATGGATTTTGAAAATATAAAACTACTTGTAAGGGTAAAAGCCCAATCACTACCTGTAATAAAAATAAATTTTTAGAAATATAAAAACGCATTAAAATTTAGATTCTATCTTAAAAAAGTGTGCATTTGATATGACCAAGTTTGCATCTATATTTTCTAAGGGAAAAACCCAAAGGAAATACACTCCTCATGCATCAAACACACAAAAGCATGCACACTCACACAAGCATGCATTTATGTATGAAAAAATTTATACATGTGCACATTGTGGCCACAAAGGCCATTTAACAAAATTTTGTTATGCTAAATTAAACATGTCTAATAAGAATGTTTGGGATTGAGAAACACTAACCCCATAGGACTCAAAAAGATTTGGGTACTAAAATACACGCCGAATTTAATTGATACAGGTGCGTCGTCCTCCTCCAAGACTTAGGGAGAGATGGTGCTCGGGTGGTGGATGCATCAATGCTTAACGAATACATCGTCACTTGCATCGCTATCAAAGAGGCACCCATTTTGGAGATTGCCCATAGTTTGATAATTTCTCCACCTAAAATTTTTTTATATGTATAGGATTTGCTAGTTGCATTTTTGTGATAATATGCCTTACATGTGTAAACTTGCATATCCATATTTTTGTATCTTAACTATGATTGGATTGTGTATTCAATTTATTTTGATTTCTATCACTTGCCATGTTTTGTTTGTCCATATATCAATTTTTTTAAAATAAATATTTTATAAGAGTATTGTCAAAATTCAAAATTTATTTAACCAATTAAGCAAATAAGTAGAGATGGCAATTGCGCTCCTCAACTCTTATTTAGAAGAATGTCGAGGAGAAGTTCAGAACTCTTAAAGGGGTATTCAGCTTTAACATCTCGTATTTATAGTTTAACTATTAAAAGTGTTGGCCCAAAGGCCTTCCACTCTAGTTTTGATGATGATTAACTCATGTAGTTATGTTTACTAATTATCTTGTGATTTTAGTTACAGATCATTGATCAAGATATTAGTTGGTGATTGTTTCAAAAAGAGGAGTTTGGAAGCCTTCACTTGGTGATTCCGGTGCCCGAGCATCAAGATCATACCTTTGCACTCCGTGGATCACGTTTGGGATCGAGTCTACTTGAAGATGGAGATCGTCAAGAAGACTTAGGTATCCTAATGTTTAGTTTAGTGTGTTTAGATCCATTTGTAAAGCTTAGAATAGTTGATATGCTCAAGTGCACAACACACACACGTTTTTATGTTTGGATATTGGTTTTTTGGTTTTTAGTTTAACCGATATTTGTTTTCATGAATAGATTGATCAAAACAAGTTTTAAATGGTTTATATGTATAATAGATGTATTCTAGTTATACATGCATGCTTAAACATCTTAAACAAACTTATTTTGACTTTTCTATGCATGTATTGAAAAATCCAAGTTTGATAAAAATACTTGTTTGGTGTTTTTTTGGTAAAAATGTTAAGACACAAAATAGTTTCATATGCTTGATATTTGAGTTGAAATTTTTATCACATGTTTATATATCAATGCAAAATGATAAAACTATTTTGGGTATTTTTACAAGACTTAAAAAGATTTTCTAAAATATTCTTTACATATGTTTCTGACCCAAACCTGTCTATCAGGCCAGGTCGGCCGACCGCATGGGTCGACCGAACCATAGGCCGGTCGACCCGTATGGTCGACCGACGTGCACAGAACGTGCACGTCTGGCACACATGGGACGGCCGACCGGGCGGTCGACCGTAACTGAGAGCAGTGCTCTCTGTTTATTTCGGTCGCCGGGCGGTCGACCGGGTTGTCCCAACGGTCACATTTCTGACCATTGGCGGTCGGCCGGCCCGGCCGACCGTAGCCTGTCAGGCTGCCAGATCAGCGTAACGGCTAGTTTTCTGATGGGCTATAAATACCCCATCTCTTCATGGTTTTAGCCAAGATTTTGAAGAGCAAAAATTTTCTATTCTCTGGTTTTAAAAATAAGTTTTTAAAGTGTTTTAGAGCCTAAAAGATTTCATCTTTATTATTTTTCAAGGGTTTTAAAAAATCAAAGAAAACTAGGTTTTTGGGATATTGTTTTGGATTTTCAATTCTATCATCTACAAGAGATTTCCCAAGTAGTTTTTCTTTGTTATTTGCTTTCCAAAAACACCTTGATATCCACTTGAGCTGTATCTTCTATCCTAATCTATTAGGATCTTTGTTTGTGGAAAAAGAGATTGTTTGAGGTTGTTGAGCCTCCAAGTTGTAACCCTCCTTTTATTTGTGTATCCCTCTTTGGTAGAGGTTGATCGGAGTGGTATTGGTTTGGATCCCTCTTCGGTAGAGGTGATTGAGTTTGTTGTTGGCTACGGGCCTTATCCCTCTTCGGTAGAGGTAGATTGTGGTTGTATTGCCTCGGTGGCATTGTTGGTTGAGAGAGGAGTTCGGTACTCCTTTTAGTGGATTGAAAATCCTTCACGGTGGTGAAGGTGGGGATGTAGAGCTAGGGGCTCGAACCTCGAAACATATCTTTGTGTTTGCGTTTGATCCATTATCTTTAACTCACTCTCTCTTTTATTTGTGCAAAGCATTATTCATATTGCCATATCATTCATAGTGCTTGTACCTTGCATATTTCATATTGCTATATCTTGTGTATGCTTGGTTATTTGTGTGTGCCTCACTTATACTTAACCACAAGAGCTTCACATAGCACCTCAACCCATTCAAGGGGAATCAAGAGGAGTTAGTCCAGAGCCCTTCACGGGAAATTCGGCTACACTTGTGTGTGTACTAAGTGTGTAGCAATATTTGTTTAAGCTTTCGCATTTAGAGCATTTAGTTTCTAGATTAGCACATTCACCTATTCACCCCCCTCTAGGTGATTTACAAAAAGGATATATTTTGTTAATAACAATAAAATTTAATTCAAAATTTGTTTTGAGTTTGTCATGCCAATAAAGATTTCGACATTTTTATGTTTATATAAGAAAATTATATATTCTTTTTAAAATAAATTAAATTTAAAACAAAATTTAAAACAGTTTTTTGAACTGATTTCAGCAGTTCCGGTCGACTGCGCGTCGACCGAGTTGGCCTGTCATAGGCCCGGTCGACCGAGCTGGAACCAAAAAAAAATTCTGCCTGTAGTCAGTCAACCGAGCGGTCGACCGACTGAAAACGACATTGCTCTCGGTTTCCACCGGTCGACCAGGAGTCGGGTAACCTGCTATTTTACCCGACTCTATATATAACCCTAACCCCAATTTTTCTCGTCTCTTCTCCTTCCACCGCCTCCTTTACCTCTTCTCTCATATTCTCTTCATCCTAAACCCTCTCCATCCATCATCTACTCCTCCAAACCCCTAGATCCTTCCATAAAAATTTGAGAAAATTACTTTCAGGATCCAGATCTACAATCTCTCGGGGTTTCTCTTGATTTTCAAGGTATAATCTATTTCCTTTGGAACTTTTATTTTTTCCTTGATTATTCCTTATCTTTCTTGCTTAGATCGTGCTTTCATCTTGATTATCCATCTAAAATGTCAAAAAGATCCCGATCTGAAAAGGGGAAAACCCCCGAATCATCATCCACCCCTTTTGTCTCACAAAATGCATCTTATAGGTATGCCCTAATTTCATCTAAAAATGTTATCTCAGGTAGGACTGTGGTGCTCAGTGATTTTGAGCACCTCAATCTTGCAAATATTCTAGGATCCAGTTCTTTAGAAATTTTGTCACCATTAAGGAACTGTTTATCCTGAATTGCTGCACTATTTTTATTCTAATCTCTCATTTGAACAAAATCATATTAAATCTAGAATCATGGGCAGAGATATATACATATCTCTTCAAAAATTTGCAAGTCACCTACACCTCTCCTGTGAGGGGTAGATGTTTATAACGTAGATTTTTATGACTTTGATTATCCTGACGGTGAGTCTGCTCACACCGCATCTACCCTGCTTCACGATAATGACAACCCTGGCTTAGTTAGAAACGAGGAGGTGAAGTACTATACTCTCACCACCCAGGTCCTATCTAAGATCGTGTTCTATAACCTCCTATCAAAATCAAGAGAGTATAGTCACGCTAGGGGTTCTGCTCCTCTGGTCATTTATTGCCTTCTGAAAGACATTAGAATCAATATCCCTAAACTCATCATCAACTACATGACTTCTGATCATCTTCTTGTCCCAAACTGGCACTTGCCCTTTGGAATGCTCATCACCCGTCTGTTGAAGCAGTTAAAATTTGATCTTTCATCTGAACGGTCATTTGAACCATCAGTAGCGATAAACAGTACCCTCCTCAAGAGGATGCATGCTCGGGAGCGTCCTCCTGCTTCTCAGCCGCAGCCTATCATTCCTACTGTTCATGGATCCTTTTCTGGTTCTTCTGCTCCTTTCGACCCCTACCTAGCCTTATCCACTCAGCTTCGGGAGCACAGCCAGTAGATTTCAGCTGAGATGGTCGAGCACCACCAGCAGATTTCAGCTGAGATGACTGCAAACTATCAGTGGCTGGAGCACCATCTGGACAATGACCTCAACCATATCTGTGACTCCATTCGCTATATGCATGCATGTATCGGCGACATCTACAACAGGTTTGATTGGTCAAGGATCGTGCACAGTCACTTCCTGCTTTCGGCCCTCCGTTCGCTGCATGGGCTCCTCTTCCTGCTCCACCTCTTCGACCTACTTCCCAGGAGGATCCTGATTTTCGGGCCATTGACCCCTTTTGATGATGTCAAAAGGGTGGAGAGATTTTATCGAGTTATTTCTGGGTTATTTTCTATGCATGTATTTGGATATCAGTTTGCTTTTGTGGACAATTTATTTTTTGTGGACATCTTGTGTACTTGGTATGTATCTTATGGACATGTGGACATGTGTTTGTGGACATGTGTTATGTTTCTGGTTTTGAGGTTGGCATGAACCTCCTAGCTTGTATGGACATCCTTTTTATGTTATGGCAGTTACCTTTATTATCTCTCTGTGGTATATGTGTTGGTTGTGTATTATTTCTTGTTCTATTTTTGTTCCAATCATCTACCACGTACTTTGGAGGTTGGAAGAATTTCTGAATGGATGGAGGTAACCATATATACATACATGTTTATATTTTCTGTATCTTTGGTATGCATGGATGGTTGGCATATGTGTTTATTGTCATATCATATATATGCCTTTGTTATGCATTTAGTTCTTTATATCATATTCTTATATATGCATATGTTAAGGGGGAGCTTCACTTGAAGTCTCTACCCAAATATTTATAATACTCCATATGTTTTATCATCATTAAAAGGGGAGATTGTTGGCCCAAAGGCTATTAGCCTCAAGTTTTGATGATAACAAAACATATGTAGTTAGATATTAACAAGATTGCTTAAATGAGTTTCAGGTAAAGACATAAGTTGATTGACGGCTCCAACACAAGACTCACACATTTGGAAGCCGCGAAAATTTAGATCCCAGAGCCGAACACACTAGAAGAGCTCAAGGATCAAGCAAAGTTGGGAAGACTATAATACAAGATTTGTATCTTTGCATTTTTCATTTTAGTTAGAATTTATAGTCTTTTTGTCAAAATCGAGATGATAGAGGTTGATAACCTTGGGATTGTCACACACACACACATATTTGATATTGCTTCATGTCTTCATGCAAAATTTTATTACAAAATTTCTTACTGAGTTTCAGAAAAATGAAGTTTCGGAAAATCAGTTTAAAAACAAGTTTTTGAAAAAAATGGTTTTTACTTTAGAAAAGAATTTTTATCAAAATATAGTTCAAATTTTATTGGTGTTGATCTATAATCACACTCTAGTCATTCTAAGCCCTAGAACTTTATTTTGTATCTAACCATCTAAAGAAAATCTATCGGAAAAATTCTGACTTCAAAAAGATTTTCATCTTGTGTTTTTGGCCTTGTCCGGTCGACCGCTTGGCAGAGCAGAACTGCTCTGTCGGTCAATCTGGCGGTTGACTGACATGCACCAATGTGCATGTGTGCACATCGGTCAACCGGCCCGGTCGACCAGCAGAAAGAGCAGAGCTCTCTATTTGTTCCGGTCGACCCGCCGGTCGACTGGCCCGGTCGACCGGCCCGGTCGACTGACAGAGAGTTTACACTTTCTGTTTGGGAACTTTGGTCGACCGCCCCGGTCGACCACTTTCCCAACGGTCAAAAATCTGACTGTTGGCGGTCGACCGGCCCGGTCGACCGGCAGCAAAAAAAAGTCTGTTGTACTAGCTGCCAACGGCTATATATTATGTTTTGTTTTGTTGGGACTTCTCCCAATGGATCAATTGACTTTTCTAACCCATTTTTCATCCCTTATAAATAGTGGGAGTGTTATACAACTAATATACAAGATTTACAAGTTTAAAATTAAAGTTTTTCAAAGTTTAGCCTTTAGCAAAAGATTTTTCCTTGAGCCATATATTTCCAATCCTTGGTGTTTTTTAGCTTGAAGCTTTTCCCTCCACTTCTCTACTTGGTTTTTGCACTACACAATCCCTAAAGTTTCATCTCCTCATCTTCGTTGTAGGATTGTGCATGTGAGCTTAGTTTGTGGTCAAGTGTTGATCACCATTTCCTCAAATTGAGAAGTTGTAGAGGTTGCGGCTTCAAGCGAGCTAGTGAGCTCTAAGTTAGTGTTGCGGCACCGTGAGAGAGGACAAGTGTGTCTGAAGAGTTCTAGTGAGAACTTGCATTGACGATCCGGTGGGATCAAGCATAGTGGAAATCCTTCATCGTGTTGAAGGTGGAGACGTAGAGCAGTGGCTCGAACCTCGAAACATATTCTCGTGTTTGCGATTGTCCACATCTCTCTAAACTCTACTCTCTCTTTTACTTGCACTATTATTTGTCTACTCTCTTGCAAGTTTTAATATTATAGTTGTTTATTGTTAATTAGTTTTTAATTCGCATTATTTGCCACTAAGCATAGCCACACCTATTCACCCCCACTCTAGGTGATTTCAACATCTACTTGATTAAAAAACATAAAATAGCTAACTCCTGCTTTTACCTGACTTTCCCTGTCCCCTCATTCCAAGACAATATAAACATTGAAAATGAAATAACCCAGAAAGAAAGATAAGCTAACAAGCTTGAGCTCTTTCCTATCTTCAGACACAATAGTAAGAACAGAGACTTTAGCTACATATACCTAAATTTTTATATATGCCTTGAGCTTGAAAGGAATATCATTAGCTGATGTACATTCAATAAGAAGCATTGCATCCACAACTGTGATTCATTCCAATGTCCATAAGATTGTTAAATCCTCTAACATCATAATCCATGTTGTAAAAATTTCACATATAGAGGTAAGGACTTTACTTTGATCCATACTTTGACATGCCTCCCCTCAACTTTATCTCCTTTTAATCCGGACTATTGTCTAACTTTGATTCCATAAGCTCCCACATTAACAACACCCAAAGCCTCAATTTCCTGAATCTTATTAAAGGAAGTCACCATCTCATCCAAAGGGAAAATTTTAACCAAAAATTCATTATTTCTTGCTCATACTCTGTACTAAGTCATTACGCTCCAATTTAACCCTGACTTGTCTAGCGTTTTAACCATTCTTTACTCCAGCGTCTCATACAACTGGCAGCCCATAGTGGGGGTCCCGCACGCCTAGCAGAACTTATCTGAATCATAGCATGCGGGGACCATAATCCGAACGGGGAGTGATCAAATATCATTCGTTTCAAGATCAATCGTGCACGTAAGAACCCACTACCCCCCTTAGACTAGCTATATCATACCACACATGCATACATTCATTCATACCTAATAGACACATATATTTCAATTATTTCAATTATAGCAATTAACCTTACTCCTAGATCAACTATTCTAAGTTTAATCCCAATGCCTAAGCCTAAGCTTTGATACCAACTATAATGGTCCCAGTTATAATAATTCTCGATCAACATAATAATATCTGAATTTCTTCTAAATTTTGACAGCATCTCCTCTGTAATTACTATAATGTCCTATAACATAATTATGCAATTTTGGTCACAACCGGCATATTTATAAATCTTGGAGGTCACAGTCTTGGTTATCAACAATCATAATATATATAAGCTCGAGAATACCCCTCTCAGCATCCTAAATCCAATCACAATAACATCTTCATACAAGCTCGAGAATACCCCTCTCAGCATCCTAAATCCAATCACAATAACATCTCCATACATATCTAAGATCAAACTATCTAGCTCACAAGTCTGACACATATTACATAGCATACATATCAAGTTTGTTTTTTATATACAAGCATGAAACTGTCATGGATGACATAATATAAATAAATTCCACATGACAAGATTCTCTATGCATTTCCAAAAAAATGCCCATGAAGCTTTAAGCCGGGACTTTGCCCTTATAATGACATGAAATTTTTGTTAATATAAAAGGATGAATTCGACAGCCTAATGAGTAAAATCATGCAAAGAATTCACAGAGTAGTATTCATATAACAATATGGAGCGTGATTTATGCACCAGATAGTGAACACTAAATAATAAACATGAACATAGATTGGATAATGTAAAGAGGAGCTTGATGATGCAATAAAGATAAAGCAATCAGAATAGGTATCCCGTGGATTCTATTCATCAATCAGGAAAGTCCAACTCACTCAGCTATTTATTTTTTTAATATCTTGTAATAATATCGTGTATTTAACAAGATATATGAATTACCCAGATTCATCTTAATACTTTGCACATAGAAGTTCACAACATATCAAGTAGTCATTACATTATCTTTTTATCTTACCGAACTCATGATAGAGTACTTTTCATATCATTACTTTTATATACATATATCAAACGAACACAACACACATACCATTCAACGTTGGTAAGCATTTTTCTCCCTTTCTCCTTCCCCACCACCTTCCTCCAATACACACACACACAGAGAAATATGTATATCAGCCGACAGCTGAGAGTCCCTCTCAACCGGTGGGGACATGGCACATTATTAGCTACAGCATTTTACAATCTTAAAGGATAATCTGCTTATGAGAACAACTAAAATTACTAAATGCCCCTGTGAAAAATAATAGTAGATCTATATTGTTTATTATTATTTTTCTCTTTTTTACCTCCGCACGCTATCAGATATAGATTTGAGTTTTGCAGAGAAAGTTTTTCTAAAAATAACGGGAGCAGGATCAGATTTCTTTTTTTAGTTTGCAGAGCTAGATCTTCATCAGCTCTCCATCAGGATCTCAATTAAATTTAGATCTCTCTGTATATTTTAATGTCGACCCCCAACCAGAACTCATCTCCTTCCAGTTCAGGTTATCAACGCCCCGCTCCCTTTCTCCAAATCTTAATATGAATCATATATCATCAGGTTTAACTTCATCACAGAATAAAGAAAATTCATAAGGATTGAGATCTTTGGATGTTGATCAAGAGGTTAGTTTTTTCTTTTATTTATTTTATTATTTTTCATAATTTTTCATCTGAAAATTTTTTGGGTAACCTAGATGATACTGCGATCTAGTTTAAGTTTTATAAAACAAATGCGACTAAGATCACAGTTTTCTAATTAATAATGCCACAGTTATTTTGTAATTGTGACCTTAGTCGCAGTCTTTAATTACGTTAGATATGCGACTTTCAGTCTTTTAATTTATTAAAGTTCATGTTTATCTTATGATCATTAAATTTTAAGAACAGCGATAAAGGTCGCAGTATTTAATAAAATAATTTGTTGTGACATTTATAGATATCTTAACGGATGCGACTATAGTCACTATTTTTAATAAATAATATCACAGTTTTCTTTATAGCTGTGACCTTAGTCGCAGTTTGTAATTACATCAGATATGCGATCCTTTTCGCAGTCCTTCAATATATCAAAGACTAGGACAAAGGTCATAGTAATACAAAAGAACACTTTGTTGTAATATTTATAGACATTCTGAAAGATGCGACTGCGGTCGTATCTTTTAGTCAATAATGTCACAATTATCTTTATAACTGCGACCTTATTCGTAATCTTCAATTATTATATTTTTAAATGTGTTATTTTCAATTATTTTTATTTAATTAATTCAATGTTTATTTTGGTAGGAAATGAATTTATATGGAGAAATGTCTGAAAGCGTAGTTATTTTTTAGGATAGCAATTTACCACAGATGATAAAGCATCAACTTCTATAATGCTTATGCAAGGAACAGAGATTTTGGCGTGAGAAAAAAAGGAATAAATAAGTCATGGAGGATTGTCGCAATTTACTTATGATTTTATATATTTGTTCTTCACTGTGATTGTTCTCTTTTTTATGCATGAGAAGAACTTTGTATTTGTATTATACATTGCATTCGTAGTCGCAGTTTTTAAATTTGTGATATACATAAAATATACTGATTTGAGAGGATTGCGATCATGAGTATCATCTGTTTATATAGTTAACTTTGAATTGCGACCATGGTCACAGTTTTTAACTTGATTAAATGTATAACGATCAAACTGTTTTTGTCAGAATTGCGACCATGGTCGCAGTTTCATGTATCAATATAATTAATTATGGACTGGGATCATAATCATAATTTTTTTAGTTGAGAGTAATTATTATCTGAGTATTGTGACCATGGTCGCAGTTGAGATGCAAAACTAATAACTTTTATTTATAATCACAGAGAGCGGTCATAATTAACTTTTAATAAAAGACTTACATTTTTTTTTATAGTAAATCATTATATTTATTATCGAATAATAACAATATTTTCATGCAATATATTAGGTCTGCAACCATGGTAGCAGTATTTATAAAACCACTCAGAAGTCTGATGATTATTGCGATGCATGAAAGAAACATAATTTATATGTATTTTAAAAGTATGAAAGACCATTTTTTAGATAAAAAGTAAATTTTATTTATAACATAATATGATCAGAAAGAGACTTTACAAAAAAACATTAAAAGCTCTTTAAAGAAGAAAAAAATAAGGTGAATATAAGAAGACTAGAAAATTTTAGTTCTCGTCATCACTATCATAAGCAGATTCATCATCTCCATTCTCCTCGTCTTCCTATTTATTATTTCTTTCCTCCTCTTCTCCCTCGTCGACCGGCTCGATGTCCTCGTTGTCCTCTTCGCTTTCTTTCTCTTTTGATGTGTTTGTTGATAAACTCCTAGAATGGATCATCTATATCAATCTTTTCTTCCAATCTGTATCGAGAGGAGCCTTCAGATAATATGTTCAAAGAAAGCGCACCTTCAGAATCAGAGGACATACTTTCATCAAACATGTTTTTGTAAAGTGGTAGAAAATAAGTTCCTCCTCACTAGGCCCCATGAAAACTTTATCATCCTTATGAAGAGGAGGATCAGATAAAATATTATTTGATGTAGTGAGATAATCAAAAAGAGTAAACTCCATACTGCTATCAGATTCACTAGAATCCCCTGAAGAAAGAGGATCAGTGGGAGAATGATTGAAGTTAAAATTTGAGTGTTCAGAGAAAGAATATAGAGAAGACATTCAAGAATAAATTGCTTCAGAAAGGTTGAAAATTAAATTGAAAAGAAAGAGCACAAATATCTTTTTTAGATATGAGATATTTATAATATATTAGTTACAAGCATAATAAAATGACCAATATTGTGAAACTACGTGAATAGTAATAATAAGTGTTACAGGTGATGGTTGAGTATTTAAAAAAGTGACAAAAGAAATTAAATATTTAATTAAAGCAGTTATGAGAAAGAATCCAATGAGTTCTCTTTTTTTCCAGAGGTTTATTATGTGAACTACAAATTAGCTTTCCCTATGTATTTAGATTTCGTATGATGCACATCTTTTCTTTATGGAGATTAATTTTAGTGCACCTCTTTTTTCGAAACTGTTGTTGTATCACGGTAGATAGGATATTAATTACTTTAATTAAATCAGAGTAATTAATATAGTATTTTATAAGATGTGATATACCCGGACTACTCTCACGGTTGCAGGACTAATCTACTTTGTTGAGTCCGATCGTTGCTAGGACTATGACTTTTTTTTACATTTTATAAACGATCAAAATTCTATTATATATGGCATGCGATAAGGACTGCGACTATGATCGCAGTGCTTAATGATAGCATATTTTGTCTATTATTTCTATGTGAATAAGGAATACGACTAGGGTCGCAGTCATGATATGAGATTAGAATCTTATATTAAGACTGCGACCATGGTCGCACTGTAAAAAGGTCTGCGGTTAGGGACGCATCGTGATATAAGATTGAGAGCTTTGTTATACTATGATTACGACCATGGTCGCATTGCTAACATATTTTTTTGATTGAGAATAAATCATTCTTAATACCAAAATCGATCATAGTCGTAGTTCATTAAAAATTACATGAAATATTATCCAACCAATCTGCAAATATTGTGGTAGTTACAAAAATATCTGATTTATAAATTTTTGCAGAATAAATCATTAACAATTATATTTCATTTTTTTTTACACTGTACATTGTAACATAAAAAAATTTACGGCTGCCCCACATCAAATTTTATTTTTCTGCTTATTTTAGTTTCTTTTATTAAACCTAAATGAATTGAAAATAACACGAAAATAAACAATAAAAAACTATATATTATAACTAATTTTTAGGTTTCACGCGTGTTTTTTTTACTTTTTACTGCTGCTGTTTTTTACTCATCATCTTGATCTAATCTTTTTTTCTCTTTATATTTTCAATGTAGGTGAATCTAGAAATTTATAACTGCAGATAAATTCAATAGAAATTTCTCTATAAATTAAAAACTTTTCGTAAAATTTTGTTGTGGATGAGTTTTTGCTAGGTTAGAAGTAAAAATAGGGGTATTTTTGTTAGCTTGATTGACGGTCTTTAGGAGAGATTTTTTTGGGGTTTTTAGTGTCTACACTCTGCTACTGATATGTGGCATAGATGGGTCATATCACCGCCGGCTGAGGAACTCTCTCAGCTGGCGGCTGAGGTACAGATATCTCATGTGTGTGTGTGTGTTTGTGTGTGTGTGTGTGTGTATATATGTATATATATAAATATATGTTATATATGTATGTATATATATACATACATATATAACATACATACATACATACATACATACATATATATATATGGGCTTACTGTACCTCAGCCTGCGGGCTGAGAGAGTTTTCTCAGCCTGCGGCGTGGCAACATCACCGCCCCACATCTGTTAAAAATTTGGCGGACAAAATCCTGTAAAATCCCGCCCAATTTAATGCCAGTCACCTCAACATTGTATTTTCCGAAAATACCCTCCATCACAAACTTTTACCTTATTGTAAAAAATTAGTCTTCCAAAAAATTTACAGCTCTAAAACTTCAAACGGCGGTTCTGATCCAATTTGTTCTTTTCCTTCAAAAATTTCATCCGTTTTTGAAAAAAATTATTTGCAACTGATGGCGCCTAAGAAATCATCCGTCGAAAAAGGTACTACAAAATTGATATTTTCAAAAAAATTTAGGATTTTGTGTATTTTAATAGTTTAAATTTTTTCAAGATTTATTTCTGAAGTCGCATGTTTTTTTAAATTTTTTTTAAATATTGGAAACATGGTCGCAATTACGAAAGAGATTTTCAAACTTTAGACGATAAAGGTCCTATTTTTGAAAGTTTTTATTATTTACTTCTATTTTTACTGTGTCGCAGTTCAGATCTGTGCGACTTTGAAATTTTTTTTTTTTACCTTTCTTTGTAGATGAATGCGAAGTAGGTCGCAGTATATGAAATTTACTTTTTTTTTCTCACATACTGACGACATGGGGTCGCAGTTGTTTAAATAAGAGTTGTAGTCTCAAGTCTTCACCAAGGTCGCAGTTTATTTAAATAAATGTTTTTATCAAACTTGTGTCGCAGTTGTTTCTTTTTGAAATGTAGTCTTATGCGACCTTGGTCGCAGTGTTGGCCCTGGTCGCAGTTGTTCTGATTGTACTGTAGTCCTATGCGACCTTGGTCGCAGTGCGACCTTGGTCGCAGTACATGTAGTGCGACCCCAGATTGCAGTCTACTAGTGTTTTTTTTTGCAATGCATGACTGCGACCTCGGTCGCAGTTTATTAAAAAACAAATATGCTTTTATTCCCTTATAATTTTTTAATAATCATTGGTCTAAAGTGTTTAATTTTCTTCCTACGTAGGTAAACAACAGATACAGGTTCGTCCTCTGAGATCAAGCATAAAACCAATGTGCCAGTTAATGAAGAAATTTAAGAAGTACATACCGGCTGATTTCGTAGAGGCGATGAAGAATACCCCATTTGGCCCAATCTTCATGGCGTTCTACAATGAAGAATTTGGGGCTGAAAAGACACTAAAATCAAACGTTGTCGTGCTACGTATTTTAGACCAGTATGACAGGAATACAAGGATCTTTACAATTGGGGGCAAAGAGATTGAGTTAACAGTGGAGGATGTTGCCCTTACTTTTGGTCTACCTGTCAATGGGGTAGATTTTGTGATGAATAAGACATGTACGCTGAAAGATAGAGGGGTTATAAAACATTTTTTTCCCAATATAAAGAAGATCACAAAAGTATCTATTGAAGATGCTTTGGATGATCTTCTTGTCAAGAGAAGGAGGAGGGATACATTAGATGTGACACAGGATGAACAATTTGAGCAGCAAATGTCTGTGAAGGAAATTATAAGAGACATAAATAGACTTGCAGCTCAAGACTTTACCACATTAGTCATCCTATACATGTCGGCCACTCTTTTCTTCTCTGGCAGTAAATGCACGGTGTCATGGTATATGTGGAACAGATTGCCAATATGCAACTAATGAGGACAATATGCTGGGCAAAAGCTGTTTGGCAATTCCTGATTGACTCAATGGACATCTTCAGGCAAACCACGTACGAGCTGCAAGGATGCTCCGTGCAAATTATTGTAAGTAGAAATCTCAAATTGGCCAACATTGTATGAAATTTACCCATAAATTGATAAAATTTGTGGAAACTAATTTAATTTTTAATTTTTGCAGTATTGGCTGTGTGAGAGGGCACCTATTTTTGAGCAGAGGTCTGGTTTGGAGGAAAAAAACCCACGCGCAGTAAGATGGGACCTCCAAAATATTGGCAGATCTCTACTTGAAGTTGATCTAAAAAAGATTGACAGCAATATTGTAAGTTAAACTTCTTTTTATGTGTAGTACAAATAAAATGCGACCATAGTCGCAGTATTGAGCTGCAACTTTCGCAGTTCGTTTTATGCCTGACAAATAATGTGCGACCATGGTCGCATTCTCTTGAAAATACCCATTTCAACAGAAATGCGACCATGGTCGCAGTGTTGAGCTGCATGTCATGGCAGATAAATTTATACACGACAAAACATACTGCGACCATGGTCGAATTCTTATCCAAAAATATTTCATAAATAAACTGCGACCATGGTCGCAGTATCATTATTTCATTGTTTTATTTTTAGCTTACCTTTTTCTGTTTATTTTCAGATTTTGAGTCGAATGGCCAACATCTCTAATGATGAAAAACATATGGTTGGCCTTCCTGTTGAAGGAGAAGAGGATGAGGAAGAAGAAGTAGCAGAAGATGAAGGTGAAGAAAAAGAAGAAGAAGAAGGTCAAAGTGAAGGAGATGAAGGAGGCCATACATGTAATGAGGCTGACATCCCGGCGGAAAAGGAGCCAGAACCGGCTGAAACGAGTGAGCAAGAACCAATTTTTGAAGGTTATTTGCCACCTCCACCGGATGTTCAAGCAGCAGAAATAAAACGATTGAGGTCTGCAAATCAGCTCTTGAGAGATTATGTTTCTCAGCTTGAAAAAAAGATTGAAAATATGGAGAATGAGAAAAGAGTCAAGGCTGAATTAAATTAAAAAGAAGAGAAAAAAGAGAGAAGAAGAACCAATAAAGGCAACAGGAGAATAGAAGAAGGGAAGAGGAGGAGAATGAAAGGAGGAAGAGGGAAGAGGAAGAGAAAGAGAAGGAGAAGAAGAGGGAAGAAGAGAAGGAAAAGGAGAACAGGAGGAGAGAAGTGGAGGAGAAGGAGAATAGAAGAAGGGAAGAGGAGGAGAATGAAAGGAGAATGAGGGAAGAAGAGGAGAAGGAGAAGAAGAGGAGGGAAAAGGAAGAGCAGGAGAAGGAGAAGAGGAGGGGGGAAGAGGAGGGGCAGGAGAGGAGGAGGAGGGAGGAGGAGAGAATGAGAAGAAGAGGAGGAAGGCGCAGATGGAGAACAAAAGAATGAAGGAGCAGATGGAGAAGCAGGCTGAAGAGGAGAAGAAGAAAAAACTGAAAGAGGATAAAATCATGGGTTCTGAGTTTGTTTTAATTAATATTGGGGAAGATATTCCAAGTTTTCTCTGAATCTAACTCAAATGACTCAAGAAATCCAAAGAGATAGAGCTTCTGAAGAAGAAATTCAAGAACATACTCCGCCTCAGAAGCAATCCTCAAAAGAAGCTGTTTTGGAAACCTCTAAAGGAACAATAGAAAGGGGAGTCAAAGAACGAAAGCGCGGTGAAAGAGATCGCGATGACTCCGACTTTGTTTATCCAAAACAGAAGAAGAAAAAAAATGAAAATCCTCTTCCACAGCCTGCGGCTGCGAGTTCTACCACTGGTTTCGGCGTCAAAGAGATTTCCTCCACTGAGCCAAAATCGACAGAATTGACCGAAACCACATCATACAGAATTCTGCAGCCCCATCAACAAGCTCGTATAAAACATTTCTTCGACAAGTCCTACTCTGAGTAAGTTAATTCATATCAAAAAATTTCTGTTATACCTTTATATAAGAACAATTAAATTACTAACTTTGTTTTGAATATCTTGCAGTTCTACTGCGTATCAGGATACCAATAATTTAATCATCATTTCAAGGAATGACATTGAGGACCTGATGTTCAGTAGAGAGTTAGATGCAAATGTAATTCATTTCTACATGCAGCATCTTGAGAAAGAGAAGGATTAAAAAGCATATTCTTCCGAAGCGAAGCTTGGGTAAAAAATCTACTTTCTCCTTTACGGTTTAATGTAATATCAAATCTGGAACAGATTACTAATATTCTCTATCTCTGTGTAGGCATAAATCATGTACTGCGACTAAGGTCGCAGTGAATAATTAAAATGTACTGCTACTAACACATGTACTGCGACCAAGGTCGCAGTTTATAATTAGAATGTATTGCTACTAACTCAGGTACTGCGACAAAAATGTAACAGCTGTGACCTGCGACCAAGGTCGGATCTGCGACCAAGGTCGCAGTTTATAATTAAAATGTATTGCTACTAACTCAGGTACTGCGACAAAAATGTAACAGCTGCGACCTGCGACCAAGGTCGGATCTGCGACCAAGGTCGCAGTTTATAATTAAAATGTATTGCTACTAACTCAGGTACTGCGACTAAATGTAACAGCTGCGACCTGCGACCAAGGTCGGAGCTGCGACCAAGGTCGCAGTTTATAATTAAAATGTACTGCTACTAACTCATATACTGCGACTAAATAATATAGTGCGACTAAGGTCGCAGTTTATAATTTTTTGTTATATTTAAATTCATTTTGAATTTGATTTAAATTTTTTTTCTTCTTGTCCGCAGCACGGTGTTGTAAATAAAATTGAAGATCTGGAAGGTCATTTCATCAAGCAGAAGCTGTTGAAAAACTGGACAGCTGACGTGCAGTACATGTTCTTCCCGATCAATCACAAACATAGTGCCGACGAGCAGGGATTTCACTGGACCTTGCTGGTATTCGATTGCACCACAGAAGAGTGGATTTTTTACAACTCTTTGGTCCCAGCTGACAAAAAAGTAGTATAACAAAGCTTTACCAAAGTGATGCAAGAATAATGGTGAGTTGAAATTTAATATTTTGATTACTGGAAACTTGCAATTAATTTGATTAATACTAATTTTTTTCCTATTGACATTGCAGAAACAAAGATTATTAGAGATTTTTGAGATTCATTCCAAAAAAAAAATGAGAAAAAATAAATAAAATACGCAAAATGCCCCCAACAATCAAACAGGTATATAAATTTTTGACATGTAATTTCATTTCATATTTTCTACTTTTTTTTAGTACAAAAACTAATTTCATTTAATGATTGCTCTATGGAAATTTCAGTGTTGATTGCGCTATATATGTATGCAAGTACATGGAAAGCATAGCGTCTGGCTATCATCTATCAGCTGCTGATGCTGTTACGGTTGATGCTGTACAGAAACTAAGAAGTGAGCTTGCATACATGATACTTGCAGATGTAGAGAAGAGTTGGGATGAAGAAACAGACATTATACGACATACGACATATGAAGACTGATAGTTGACAAATTATTGATATACCACAATTTTTTTTATAAATGTAAAAAATATTTCAAGTGCAATTCATTGCATAATTTTTTTGTTGTATTGATTTAATTTATACACATTTCTATACATTTATTTATTATAAGTTCCATTGATTATTTACAGTCTTCATTTGTTAGAACTTGGCTTTACTATTGTGTACTGATGTTAGAAACAAACATGCCTTCAGTAATTGTGTTAATCAACAACAACACTGTGACCTTCGTCGCTATGCGTGTTAATATAAAGGAAACACCTACCTAACGTACAGCGACTTAAGTCTTCACCATCTCAAAAATCTATAAAGAAGGTTGCGACTTTGGTCGCAGTTGATAGCCGCAGCCTTAGTAAAATACAATGCGACTTTGGTCGCAGTTGATGGCGGCAATGTTCTAATCAACAATAACACTGCGACCTTGGTTTCTATGCATGTTAATATTAAGGAAACACATACCTAACGTACTGCGACTTAAGTCTTCACCACCTCAAAATTTTAAAAAGAAGGTTGCGACAGTTGATAGCCGAAGTCTTAATAAAATACAATGCGACCTTGCTCGCAGTTGATGGCGGCAATGTTTTAATCAACAACAACACTGCGATCTTGGTCGCTATGCGTGTTAATATAAAGGAAACACCTACCTAACTTACTGCGACCTAAGTCGCAGTACATGTAGTGCGATCCTAGATTGCAGTTGCTGGCCATCTTTATCAATAACAACACTGCGACCTTGGTCGCAATTAATCATGTACACTGCGACCAAAGTCTCTGACTACATTATGTACAAAAAAAATTAAACTATAAAGTAGAACTTTAAAGTACAAGTACATACAAAAATAATACAGTAGAAATCAAAGAATGATAATAAATCTGATTATAATTACACGCCAGTGTCAGAATGCGACTTAATCTCTCTACACTGTGCGACCCTGGTCGCACTTCATAAAAAATTGAAGTCTTTGTTCCTTCGAGATGGAGGCAACCCAAACCTACTTCTTCTGCCAATAAAAAAAATAAATAGTAAGAATTTTAAAGATTAATCGTTATAAAAAAAATGATTAACAGGTTTAATGTAATATACCATTAACGGACAACCAGTCCTGTAATGGCCCAGCTCTTGGCAGTTACCACATCTTCGATGCTTAACTTCCTTCTGATATATAGAATCTTCAAAACCAGACTTAAGCCTGGATGCAGCTCTAGGTCTCCCCTTGGTTGGTACAGGACCAATTGGATCACGTATATTCAATTCTTCACCATCTCGCAATATGACAACGGATCCACTGGAACAACGGCAGTCTTAGGATGTGATGAATGATCATTTCCTGACATTGCTCTGTATTCTCTAGTGGTATTTTGGGCAAAACTTTCCAAAACTCCCTCCAACTTTGAAATATTTTCATCAGAATCAGCGACCATGTCCAGAATTGCATTAAATTTTGAACGAACTGTCCACAATCTAGCCGTCCGTGGAGTGCCTTGACTGGGAAAAGGCCTCATGCCATATTCAATTGCAACGTTTTTGTAACGAGCATCCAACCTCCATCTATGAAGTATATATGATTCTGGTATATGTGTAACGTGATTGCGCCACAAAATACACAGAATATCTCTACATAGGATACCCTCTGTTTCAAATAACGAGCAACTGCAAGAAACATGAAGTTCCTCTCGATTATCATAACTGACCTTTTCCCAGCCGTCTTTTGATTCTGAAAATTTACCAACCAAATATGTTGATCCAGGTTTGTCTGTTCCACCTCTTCTGAAAACAGTGTCATTACAACTGCCCATTCCTTTTGGAACAACTGAAAAATCTTCGGTGTATACAACTTCGAAACCTGTATCTCATATGGATTGGTTGTACAATTGGGTACAGAATTCAAACCCCTAAAATCTTGAAGAGATTCAGATGCACGACGGGAAGCAACGACTTTATCATATTGGTGAACAAATTCCACTAGTTTAGTGTTTGAGTTAACAAAACCATCAAAGAAGGAATTAATACTCTCGGACCTCTGACTGGTTGTCATTCCAGCAGAGAAAACATCCTTGAGATATGCATTAACCCAATGTCCACGAAGCTTGTACATCTTCATCAACCAACTGCCATCTTCTTCTTCTAACTGATATTTTTCACTCATCAGACGCCATCGTTCCTCACACGTGCTTATATCGCGGGAGGTGTACCAAGCATGGAAATCGGAGACCATATCTTCTCCATACTTGTTAGCCATTGGGATTTGTTGCTCGGCAATATGTTTCCGTACATGCCAGAAACAGTAACGGTGCCGAGACGTCGGGAAAACAATCTTGATGGCCTCACCAATCTGCGCATCCTGATCAGTAATAATCAGCTTCGGTTCAACTCCATGCATGCACTTGAGCCATTTTTGGAATAACCAAACAAAAGTATCCCTCTGCTCATCAGCAAGCATTGCACAGCCGAACAAAATTGACTGCCGGTGATGATTTACTCCAGTGAATGGAGCAAATGGCAAGCTCAAGTGATTAGTCCTGTATGTGGTGTCAAAAACGATCACATCACAGAAGCTCAGATACGAGGAAATAGCTCTTCCATCAGCCCAAAAAATGCTTCTAAGTGTGCCCGCGTTATCAACTTCACTTGAAAAGAAGAATTCTGGATCGGTCTCGGCTTTCTCTTGAAAATATTTGATAATAGCAATAAACTCATGACCGCAGTTATTTCTACGTTGACGAGTGAAATCAATAACTTGTTGAGTGCGCACTTCTTCACAGCCTTCTCCCTGGCTCATTGCATTAACAACGCGGGAAATATTTAAAGGCCGCATTCCAACATCAACTAGATTGCTCATAATGGTTCTGCTAATTGCTGAACGATGAGTCTGGTGAGAGTAATGGTGATGTACCTTATCCGGGCTAGACAATTCATGTGAATGAGTATCAACAAATTTTATGATAACCCAATATCGAGTTGAGTCCAAAAATAAACGAAGACGGATATGCATCTCAGCAGGACAAGATACTCTAGTGTTAACTCGACGACGCACTGTAAGCCCCTCTTGTCTTTTGTCACACAACTTCTTCAGCCCTTCCTTGTTGCAGCAAAATCTTCTGCAAATAATCTCATGAGGAGGCTTCCGTGACTTATCTGTACTTTTTCTTCTCACGCTAAAACCTCTATTCCTTGCAAAACAATTGTAGAAATTGTATGCTTCCATATGCGACAGGAACTGTTTCCCTATAAACTTATCTGAGCTTCCAGACATTTCTGCATGTGCATTCATATCCTACAAAAGTATTTACACGAATTAAATAAATATAAATATTTTTTAGATATCACTGTATTCTAAAATATAAGTTATATAAATGCGACCAAGGTCGCATAAGAGATGAAAACAATTTACTTCTTATCAGCTGTTGCGACCAAGGTCGCAGTTATCCGTATGAGAAGAAATCTATATTACTTCTTACTAAAGACTGCGACCTAAGTCGCAGTAAATAAAAAAAGATTTCACATACGGCATGAAATCTATAATACTCCTTATTGAAGACTGCGACCTAAGTCGCAGTAATCAGTATGTGAATAAATCTATATTATACCTTACTAAGACTGCGATCTAAGTCGCAGTTATCCGCATGTGAAGAAATCTATATTACTCCTTACTAAAGACTATGACCTAAGTCGCAGTTATCCGTATGTGAAGAAATATATATTACTCCTTACTAAAGACTGCGACCTAAGACGCATACCCTAGAAAAAAAGAATTCACAGCCGGAGATTATTTTCAAATAAGATTGCGACCGAATATTAAAACGGTCGCAGTACCTCATAGTCTAAAGAGAAAACATTAAATATCTAAGAAATTGTTTTTAAAATAGATATAAACAATTAAAACCTGTTGATCGGCATGCAGAGATGTCAACCCTTCAAGATTTTCAATATTCTAAGAGAAAGTAGAACCAGATGCAATATCTTCCATATTAAGATCGCCGGTATACTGCTCAGACGTCGACATTAAATATTTTGCAGAAAAAAATTGATCTCAAAAGATTTTATATTTTCAGAAAAAAGTGTATCGCAGACTGAAAAGGTGAAACTAGATCTTTCAAAAAGAGATCAGGAAATAGGGTGAAAAGTAATTTATATCATATAAAGAGCGGCAAAAAATAAAAGGAGGGAAAATAATAATAAACAATAAGGAAAAGTTATCATAAGGGGTATTTGGTAATTTAACTTCTACCTAAAAGCGGGCCGCAAGTCAGTGAGGTGACAAATTGAGCCACGTCACCGCAGGCTGAGAGAATACTCTCAGCCCGCGGGCTGATATACATTTTCTCTCTCTATATATATATATATATATGTGTGTGTGTGTGTGTGTGTGTGTGTGTGTGTGTGTGTGTGTGTGTGTGTGTGTGTGTGTATGTATATGTATATTTATATGTATATATGTATTTATGTATATGTATATATGTATATGTATATATGTGTGTATATATATATATATATATATATATATATATATACATACATACATATACATAGCTGAGAGTCTCTCTCAGCCTGCGGTGACGTGGCACAATATTTACCACACCAATAAGTTGCGGCCCACTTATGGAATAAGTTAAATTACTAAATGCCCCTCGGTAAAAGGTACTTATTGACTATTATTATTTTTCCCCTATATCTTTTACAGCTCGTTGTCAGATTTAAGGTTTGCTTTTTCTTCCATAAAGTTTTTTCTGAAAATAGCGATTTTCGGATCAGGTTTTACTCCTTTTTTATTTTAATGTCGACATCAGAGCAGTCCACTTCCCCTGCCAATTCTGGTCGCAGTCGTAAGAGATCTCTATCTCCCGATCTAAATATGGGTCATATATCATCTGGTTCAACTTTCTCTCAGAATATTGAAAGTATTGAAGGGTTGAAATCTTTTCATGCTGATCAAGATGTTATTATTTTATCAATTTTTTCCCGCAATTTCTTAAATGTAAAAGAATTTGTATGGCATATGGAATTGTGACCTAGATTTAGTTTTACAGAACAATATAATCACTTTTTCTAATGTCTTTTTTCAGAAAGAATTTCACAGTTTTGTTAAATGCGATCTCAGTCGCACCTGTTTAATTTAATACATAAAAATTTATGAACTGCAACCACTAATTTAATACACTAAATTTTACTAATTGTGACCACGGTCGCAGTTTGTATTAAAACATTTTTTCGGTTATCAAAGCTAGCTTTATAACTGCGACCTTAGTCGCAGCCCTATTTTTTAAAGTTCTTAACGTGTCCATGTCAATTATATCTATCTTATACTAAATTTTAAGAACTACAGCTTAAGGTCGCAGTATATACTAATGAGAGAGTTGCACAGTTATTATCACGTTTTTAAAAAATCTGGACATACGAAAAACTGCGACTACAGTCGTAGTCTATTATTTAGAAGTTACAGATTTCTTTACATCTGCGACCTTGGTCGCAGTTTTCATTATTACAGTTCAGATGTGTGATATTCAATTATTTATTTTTATTTAGTTCAGCAATTTGTTTTGTAGGATCTGAATTCACATGGAGAAATGTCTAGAAGCTCAAATCTATTTTTAGGGAAACAGTTTTTCACAGATGATGAAGCATATAACTTCTACAATTCTTATGTAAGGAACAGAGGTTTTAGCATAAGAAGAAAAGGAATAGATAAGTCACAGAGGCCTCCTCATAAAGTTATTTAAGCTCGATCTCATATGACGAACCCTCAGTTCTTATTTACCTATAGAAGCAAAAACATTAAAAATATTAGTATAAAATACCTGATCGAGTACGTTTATTTAAAAGTTAAAAGTAAAAAAGATTGCGACCTTGGTCGTAGTAGCCGTTATTAATCTATAATACACTGCGACCAAGGTCGCACTACAATTTTATAATTAACAAAAAAATTACCATGGAGGAGACTTTTATATCATCATACTACGACCAGGGTCGCAATATTCAATCAGGCTAACTTAGTTAGCAGACCTCGACCATATCTCCAGAAAGGAGAAAACGAACGGCAACACTGCGACTTTCAGTCACAGAGTTTAATTAAAAAAATCCTTAACAAAAAATAGCCGTGAATAATTTTTAAACCAAATAACTTTTAAAAGTCTGCGACCAAGGTTGCATAAATCCAAGTCGCTAATTTAGATAACTGCGACCCAAGTCGACATAAAGGAAAATGGACCAAAAAAATGAATTATCAAGGATAGCTATCAAGGAACGAGTTAGAATAGCTATCAAGGAACTGCGACTGTGGTCGCAGTCATAAAAATTAAATAAGACAAGTAAATCCGTACTGCGATCATAGTCGCAGTACAAATCAATGAAATAAACATCACTGCGGCCATGGTCCAAGTCGACATAAAAGGAAATGAACCAAAACAAACTTTTGACCTAGGTCGCTGTCTTAAAAAATTTAAAAATTAAAAATCTCTAAAATAAAACTCTTTTTATCTTAAACTTTAAACTTGATTTAAAGTTTCAGTTAAAAAAAGAAAAATTTTAAACCGCATAAATATACTTTTTTTTTATGATTACCTCTTTAAATCATAAAAAGCGAATCTTTCTCTCTTATTTGCGACCATGGTCGCAAGTTTTTAAAAAAAATCATTAACTTTTTTTTAAAAAACCAAGAATATTGAAAATTTAGAAAATTTCAGAAAAATTTTGTAAAAGATCAGTTCATCGGACACTGTTAATTTAAGTTAAAATAGGAATATTTATGAAAAAAGTAAAAAGGGATACAAAACAGAAAAAAAATATAACTATTAAAATTTACAAACCCTAAAAAAAATCTAGGTTTCCCCATTATCTTTTTTCGCGAATGATTTCTTTAGCGCCATCTTTAGCACAAATTTTTTTAAAAAACTAATTTTTGAACGAAATGATCGGAAAATTTGGAAAACAGTAGCACTAAATTTTTCTGATTGATCAACTGATAATTTCAGATCTGAAATTTTTTTTGAAAGGAAAGGTTTTACATACAGTAAAAGTTGTGAGGGAGGGTATTTTCGTCAAAGCGATTCTTGAAGTGACTGATACTAACTTGTGCGAAAATTTTTTGGTTTTGTCCGCCAAAATTTATGTCAGATTCGTGGCTATTATGTTGCCAGTCCCGCCGGCTGAGAAACTCTCTCAGCTGTCGGCTGAGGTACAGTAACTCCATATATATATATATATATATATATATATATATATATATATATATATATATATATATATATATATATATATATATATATATATATATATATATATGAGACTTGTGTCCTTCTAAAAGGATTTGAACCCGAATCCTTCCACTCAAATTCAACTCTTCGACATTCTAATACAAGATTCACTCTGTTGAAGTTAATCGATATTATTTTAAGTATTTATAAACTAAAATCAAGTGTTTTGAATACTTTTTGTCCATACATCAAGTTAGAGAAAAACGGACAGCCTATATAGTGAGTTGGTTAGTTTAACGGTGTGAACATTTGAAACCTAACAAAAATTAGTTTGTAGGGATTTTAAATGTTTAGATCATAATCAAATGGTTGGATCAAGAAATTATATGTCTAAATACATAGATTTAACCAACTCACTACTTTCAGCCGTCCATTTTACGTCACTTGATGGATGGGCAAAAAGTATTCAAAACACTTAATTTTTGGTTTATAGATACTTGAAATAATGTAGATCAACGTCAACAGAGTGAATAACGTATTCGAATGTCGGAGGGTTGAATTTGAGTAAGAAGGATTCGGGTTCAAATCCTTTTAGAAGGACGCAAGTATATATATATATATATATATATATATATATATATATATATATATATATATATATATATTGGAGGAAGGTGACAGGGGAAGAGAAAGGGAGTGTGTGTATACATATATCTGTATATGTATATATAGAGATGGACTTGTGTCATTTCAGAAGGATTCGAGGTCGAATCCTTCCCACTCAAATATCAACATCCGATATTCGAATACAAGATCCACGTTGAAGTTATCTATATTATTTCAAGTATCTACAAAAAAAAAATCAAGTGTTTTGAATACCTTTTGCCCAGGAATCAAGTAGGGGAAAAATGAATGGTCTAAATAGTGAGTTGGTTAGTTTAACGGTGTAAAATATTTAAAACCTAAAAAAAAATAGGTTTGTAGGGGGTTTTAAATGTTTAGATCATGATCAGATGGCTGGATCGAGAATTTGTATATCTAAAAATATAGATCTAACCAACTCACTACTTTTGGCCATCCATTTGGTGCTACTTGATGGATGGGTAAAATATATTCAAAACACTTGATTTTTGATTTATAGATAATTGAAAGAATATAGATCAACTTCAATGGAGTGGGTCTTTTATTCGATCAGAGGGTGTATTTGAGTTAGAAGGATTCGGACTCGAATCCTTCTGGAATGAGACAAGTCTATCTCTGTATATGTATATAGACACACACACACACACACATACATACATATATACATACAAACATGCATATATATATATATATATATATATATATATATATATATATACACACACACACACACACACACACACACACACACACACACACACACACACACATACACACACACACACACACACACATATATATTGGAAGATAAATTTCATGGTATTCCAGAGGCGGCCCACCTCAACTTAAGAAATTTGGTAGTCAACTAGCCCGCCAGATTAATCCCAGTATGTCACTGGAAGCGAAATTCGAACAAGCGCTGCTTGAGAGCAAACCAAGCGGCTTACCATCAGGCCAATCTCGCGGACATTGTGTGTGCGCGCGCACGCGCGCACATGTTTATGTGCGTGCGCACACTACGCATGGCGCGCGCTCGCCCGCGCGCGCGCGCGCGCACACACACACACATATTGTAGCATAGCTCAATATATCTTTGTACTATTTGTATTTGGTATCAATAAATTCATTTATTTTTCAAAATATATATATTTGTGTGTTTGTGTTTGTATTATCCCATCTTCCCCCTTCTGGTCCCTTCCTCCGTATACATGTACAACAATTTGTACGCGCAAGTCACATATATTCATATATACATACACTATCCCCCTCCATAACCGTTCCTCCACAAATACACACACACACACATATTCAAACACACACACACACACACACACACACACACATATATATTCAAATGCACACACAGATATTTATATAATAAGTTCCCCGTCTTTCCCTATTCGCAACATTCCTCCATGTTATATAATACACACATGTATATCATGATAACACATCGTTTATTCACATAACACATCAATTAGTACGTTAATACCAATAATTTGTCAAGTTCATAATTTCAGTTTATTGATTAGTTTTCATAATTCACACCTGTACTTGCTTTATATGTATTTAGATCACCATTACTGTGTTTTATACCATGTTTCCATTTGGGTTTAATAATGTATTCAATTCTAGTTCTCAATATTTCAGTTCATAAATGATTCGGCAATAGATTCAAGACTCTTTTTTTATCATCATGATACATTATTTCAATCTCCTCACAATTGATGCAATTTTTATCAAATATATTGTTGTGGCTTGAATGTTGTGAAATTTTATGTCATTGTTTTCACCGCCCACAAATTATAAAATTTGAATTATTTTTTAAATTTTTTGAAAAATAGTGGCAAGAAAAGAGTTGAAACCACAAAGACTTGTAGAAATCCACAGTTTTAAAATCCAAAATTTATTTTTAATCTAGTTGGAATTTTACGAATGATTTGGATTTGGAATTTTGAAATTATTTTAACAATTAAGCTTCAAGATGAATTAGAATTAAAGGGATGAAATGAGAAATAAAAGTATTAACCAATGAGATGCATTAATTGAAAACAAAATTAAGAAAAGAAGATTAAGAGAGAGATAGAAAAATTGAAACCCGAAATTAATACAAAGCCTTGGTTCTCGTCAAGCTCTATTGTGAAGAGGTCAGCTGCCCTACCCCTCTTCCTTGCATTTATATAAAAAATGATTAAAAATTAGAAGCATGAAAACAAACGCAATACAAAAAAAAATTAAAAATAAAAGAAGAAAGTTCTCTATTGTATTAAGCTTTCGGCTTCAAGTTACAGAAGACAACCCACAGTTCTCTCCCTCTCTAAACACAAACACATGTAACCTTTCTCTAAACACAAAGGAATGCCAAAAAATATTTCTTCACTTTAAGCTCTGGTCTCTCTAAGTCTTCCATTGGCCCCTTTCTTTTGTTGATCTCTGCCTTCAATTTATAGCTTCATCTCAGATTTGAGCTGTCGTTCTACAACTCTGAATTCCACCAGCATATAATATTTGAGTTTTACAAGAAAAAACCTTTAAAAATAATCATTGCAAAATCACCATCTCTCATCTCAACAGTCGCATCCTCTTTTTCCTTATATAATAAAGGAGTGTTTACATAAAGACCCTCAACAATAATCTATTATATAATAATTCAGTTCTAACTCAGATAGATTTTATAAATGACCAATACGGGCAGTAAAATACAAGAATCAGTAAAAACTCTCAGCATGAAAGTTATAAATCTTTGAATTCTCTTTCCGTAGATACCTTAGATGACCTAATTTGGAATTTTGTAAAAGAAATTATGGCCAAAGCACTACAGCATATTGGAGAACACACTTCGACCTTCATTGTTGAACTTTTTGTGCAAAATCACTCCATTCCACTTGCTTTTTATCTTTTTCTTGCCGATTGGTCACATGAACTGCAAACACGCTAACACATATCTGAGTAGCATTATTTTGATACATAAAATAGATAAATAAGACTATAAAATAACATAAAATAATGCTTATCAAATACCCCACACTTATCTTTTGCTAGTTCTCAAGCAGAACAAAGAAAAAAAATGAAAAAATTCTAACTCACTTTCGCAGAAATCGCAATTTCACTTAGCACATGCAACAAGCTGTTAAACCTCTAGCTTTCACACCAGTGGACGAGTTGTGTCACGTGAGAGTTTGCAGTGATGGTACCCACAAACATCATTTTTTAGAATAATTTTAGATGCTTTATTACTAAAATTCTAAGGCATAAGATTATAACATATTAGCCCAATTTTCAATTATTTTTCAACTAACTAAGTTCAAATCCTTAAATTACTGTTAGCGGATTTAAAAACATGATTGAGTGTGTAGTGAAAATTGGACTTACGCAATTAAGTTTCATTCATAAAATAATTATCAACACTTAGCAAAAACATAAAACTAGTCGTAGACCTTAATCTGATTCAAAACCTTGCTACTCTATCCAATTCACAAGATGTTTGGATGTTCACTTTAATACTTTATGGGTTTTATCTTTGATATTCCAGCTTGCTTACTTTTTTTTTACACAAATGGCTTTCACACTACTTGACTAAGGTCAACTTAATAATTTTTTATTTTTAATTTCTTATTTTTTCCAAAAACATTCTTTCATTTTTTTAAATTGTTTTTTTTCTTTTTTTGTATTTTCCTTTTCCTTTTCTTTTTCTCTTGTGATGAATTTCACATGTAATGAATAATCAGTCGGCAATTCCCACACCAATTGGCATAAGGTGTCAAAAATCAAGGTTCTCCTACGGACCTATGTTTGAGATCCTCATCACAAGCCCGCAATTAAACCTTGACAATGTGTATCATTTGTTTTATGAACCCGGTTTAATTCACTAGTTGCCTTTTTTTTTAATTGTATACTCCCTATCTCTCCAGAGGCAAATTCAATGAACAAGCTAGTCTTGGTTCATCAGACTTTTGGGCAATTATTAGGTCAAACATTGCTACCTAGATCCTTAAAGTGCAAGTCCGTGCGTCATGAAAGTTCAAATTCAAAATTTTAAATACTCCAAAAGCAAGTTAACAATATGAGCTCATTGTCAAAAATAAACTAACTTACTCATTAGGCTTTAAGATTTTTACCAAGTGCCTTTATTATTCTAAAATAATATGCACTGGAATTAAGCTTTAAAGATTTTATTTGAGAAAAAAATTGAAAAAAAGGTTTTTTATTATTAAAAAAGAATGAAAGAAAAGAAAGAAAGAAAATAGGTATATCATTCTCAAAGCTAAATTTGACATTGTCCTCAATGCGAAAATGTATGCTCAATATGATGAATCATGATGCAAATTTAAAAAGGTGAATGGTAGATAATATATGATAAAGACGAGTGGACATAATCCATTTTTGCCAAGTGGAAAGAGAAACAAAAGAAAAAACACAGAAGAAACAAAAACTACTATAATACAACAATGGATCCCTAGCAGATATAGAGATCAATTCTGATAAACCGATCTTTCAGAAGAATTTTCTCCACTTCTGGGCTCAGATACTCATTATATGATTTTAAGCGATAGTCGTTCACTTGAAAAGTGGTACTATCTATAGCATTGTGGATTTCTACTGCACCATATGGGTGAACTTTGTAAACAATGTAGGGACTAATCCAATGGGATTTCAATTCTGCGGGAAAAGATGTAGATGTGAATTGTATAGCAGGACTTTTTGATCATGCTAAAAATCCTCTTGAGTAATGAGCTTATCATGCATCATTTTCATATGGTCCTCGTACCATTTTGAACATTCATATGCATCATTTTTTATCTCTTCAAGCTCATCAAGTTGAAGTTTTCTAGACTCTCTGGCCTTATCAAGATAAAAATTTAGGCGCTTGATCGCCCAGTGTACTTTTTATTCTAGCTTGACAAGAAGATGGCAAATTTCGCCATAAACTAGTCTATTTGAAAATATTCCAATAGGAGTCTTGAGCACAATTTGGTACCCACAAGTCAACAGTCAACCGAAGGGACTAATTTTTTCTACTAATGTGTTCGAAGTTTTCTTTAAAATGGTCTTAATTACTCGTTGAAAATTTCAATTTGACTGCTAGTCTGTAGGTGATAAGATATGTCTACCCTCTGATTGATGCAGTATTCTCTCATTAGGACTTCAAATGTACGATTGCAAAAGTATTTTTCGTCATCGCTAATGATTGCACGAGGAAAACCAAAACACGAAAATATATTCTCTTTCAGACAATTTACCATAATTTTATGGTCATTGGATCTACATGTTACTGTCTCAATCCATTTAGATACATATATACTGGTATTCATGAGACAAGATTAACAGTAATCATGAGCGTCGCGAAATAAAATGAGCCAATAAAAAACACATTTTAAAACTTTTGCAGTAGTTTTCTTCCCACTGAAATGACCACCCATGCATGGTCATAGCAAAACGAAAGAATATTCTATACTAAGAATCAGGTATGCAACGTAGGATGGTCTGATTAGTGCAGTACTTAAAGAAATATGGTTCATCCCGAAGAACTATTTGACCATAGCTAAGAAACGAAATCATTCTTTCTTAGTTGAAGAATCAGGCATTTGTTCCGTGACAAACTAATTCACATTGTCACCATACCACGGAACAGTCAAATGGGAGATTGGCATTAATTGCTCATCAAGAAATGTCTCAAGAACAGGTAAAGAATTGAATGAAGATTAACCATCAATCTAGATAAGTGGTCTGTGACAACATTCTCAGCACCCTTTTTGTCGTGAATCTCTAAGATCAATTCTTGTAGGAGTAAGATCCATTAAATTAAACGAGCTTTAGCATCTTTTTTTATGAGAAGGTACTTCAAAGTCGCATGATCGGTAAAAATTAAGACTTTAGAACCTATCAGGTAGAGACAAAATTTTAAGAGTGAAAATGACTGCCAACAACTCTTTTTCAGTAGTGGTGTAATTAAGTTAGGCGTCATTAAGAGTTTTTCTAGCATAACAAATGACATGGGGGAAGTTCAGCAATTTACTGGCCCAAAACATCTATCGCGTAATTAGAAGCGTCACACATCACCACATAAGGAAAATTTCAGTCAGGTGGTCGGATGATGGGTGTCGATATTAACTCAGCTTTGAGCCTTTCAAAGGCTGCCAGAAGGGAGTGAATTCAAAGGGAACATTCTTAGCTAGAAGATCACACAAACATTTGAAGATCTTAGAAAGGTCTTTGATTAAGCGGTGGTAAAATCCATCGTGGCCTAAAAAAGATCGCATCTCCGAAATAGTTTTCAGAGATGGTAGTTAGAGATCAAGTCAACCTTGACTTTGTCAACCTATATACCTTTTTCAGAAATAATATAACCTAAGATAATTTCAGATTTCACCATAAAGTGACATTTTTCCCAATAAAAACTAAGTTCTTCTCTTTGCATCTTATCAATACCCGTGTCAGATGGTACAGACTCTCATCAAAATCAAACTCAAAGATAGAGAAGTCATCTATAAACCTCTAAAAATTGTACAAGCATGTCTGAAAATATGCTCAACATACACTGCTGAAAAGTAGCAGCTCATTGCACAGCCCAAAGGGCATGCGACAATAGGCAAATGAACCAAATGGACTTGTGAATGTTATTTTCTCTTGGTCCTTACGAACAATAGAAATTTGATTATATTCAGAATAACCATCACGGAACGAGTATTAGGTATGACCAGTGAGACATTCTGACTTTGGTCAATGAATGAAAGAGGAAAATAATATTTCCTAGTCATATGGTTGAGCTTCCAATAATTTATGCACACTCACCATCCACTTTGAATTCGAGTTGGAACCAACTCATTTTTCTTATTAGCAACAATTGTGGCTTCAGACTTTTTAGGCACAATTTGCACAAGACTGACCCACTGACTATTAGAGATGAGATAAATGATACATGCATCTAATAACTTAATAATTTTTGCTTTCACTACTCTTTCATAACAGGGTTCAAATGTGTCCATGATTCTCTCGAGATTTTGGCATTCTTATTAAGATGATCTAGTGCATCACCACAGAAAGATTAATTTCTTTAATGTCTGCTATGGTCTAACCTATAACTTGCTTATTTTCACTAAGAATATCTAGTAATTTCCTTTCTTGGTCCTTGTCTAAATGAGAAGAAATAATCACAAGTAAGGTTTCAGAATCACCTAGAAAGGCATACTTTAACGTGTCAGGAAAAGACTTGAGCTCTAACTTGGGAGGCTCAATGGTTGATGGGACAAGAAAAGATGTTGACACAGGTAAAATTTTGACCTTAGTTTTCATTGATTAGCGTCCATGACAGGAGCAGAATCTAACAATGTGTTAACTTCATCTATAAACTCATCAGTGTTAAAATTCTATCCAAAATGGGCCAAATATTTTTCCCAGGGATCTTCATAACAGGACTCCTCAAATGTGTGACTCTGAAATATCAATCCTGCTGACCTCCTCATGGTCACCCATTATAAGTAGTTAGAAACTAGTATGAAAAACGTTTAGCTCAACAGTCATATTCCCAAATGACAAGGACATGACTCCATTCTCACATCTAATGATAGCATCAGCGGGCTAAGGAATGGTCTACCTCAAAGGGGAGTGACTGTTGGTGTTTGTCACTAGTTCAGTGTCTTAAATAACAAAGTCCGCAAAGAAATAAAATTTGTCGACCTTCAAAATGACATCTTCAATAATTCCCTGGAAATCTTAACAGACCTATCTGCTAAAAGTAAGGTAAGGTTAGTGAGTTGTAACTCCCCCAAATTTAATTATTTTTACACAGAATAGGGTAAAAGGTTTACATCGCTCTTAGGTCTAACAAACACCTATCCATCTTGTCTCCTATCTTAACTGAAATTATTGGGCTCTTAGGATCCTTATATTTTAGAGCAATAGTTTGTTGGATGAGACAGGATACTTGTGCAGCAAATATAGCTCCACGAGGAACAGAGGTTTTTCTCTTGACAGTGCTGAGGTCCTTTAGATTCCTGGCATAAGAAGAGATCTGGTTGGTTGCATTCAAGAAAGGGATATTGATTCAGACATTTCTGAAGACTTCTAAAATTTTCTCACAATAATTTTTCTACCTATTGGCCAGAAGACGTTGAGAAAATGGAGCTTTGGGCACAAAGAGTTCTTGGGTGTCAGTAAACAACTTTATCATCATTCTTTGTTGACTCCTCTGAGATCTCTTTCTCTTTCTTCTTGTTGAGATATTCAGAATTAGGGTGATTGTCAGATGAAAGTTAGACTTAGTTATCCACCCTCATGCCAAATCATAAAGTGTGAATAGCCTGGACTTTTTGTTGGTTGAACCAGAGCCAATCTCAGTCTATCTGGAGTATTTGGAGGAATTGGTTGTCCTCTTTGGTTTTGGCACAGTCTGACTTAAAAATTGTCCTTTCTCTCCCTCCTATAGATGCATCCATTTGACCTAACTGAACCTCAATTTTAGCTATTACCTGAGAAGTAGCATGATTTATTTGGGCTTGGTTCTGGTTAGTCTGAGGCAAGCTCTGCATAAAATGTTGGAAAATGTCCACTAAAAAAGGTTTTCTTTGATTGGGAAGGACACATGAAAGGACAGAAAGCAACAGCAAATTGGCTCCCCTGATGGAATTGATTATTAGGAGGTGGTCCTTGAAAAGGTGATGGTCTACCATATCCTTATCCTTGAGATGGCTTCCAAGAAAGATTTGAATGGTTCTACCATCCTTGTATGTTTCTAAATGAATTGTTGTTTGAATTGGGTTTACAAAATGTACTGGGTACATTTGCTTGCTCAACTTTGATGATTGGTAACCCAGGGCATTGTTCTACCAGATGGTCATGACCATCCAGAGGATACAGACGGGAGATACCACAAGCTTAAACGGTTCGGATTTCAAAGATTATGCTCCTTTGCTCATCTCTAAGGCTTCAAATCTTTGCTCTTATGTTGTCATTCTGGCATCATTTTCAAAATTGTAATTGATCATATGCATACCACCCATATTGTAGGGAGAGAGGAGATAAAGGAGATGAAAGCGTATTAGTGGTAGTTGTGGTGGCGGTAGGTTGCTTAGTGTCAATACTAACAGGTTTCATTCTAATGTGTTCTCTGCTACCTTCAAAAAAATATCCATGCATCATTGGCGGTTTTACTTGTGAATGCCCCATTGCAGAGGGACTCGACCATTATCATAGTCAGGTAGTCTAAACCTTCATACAGAATTTGGATCAAACGGATTTTTCTAAAATCCATGATGAGTACATTCAAGCAAAAGGTTCTTAAATTTCTCAATGTACATGAAAAATATAACCCTTGTAATTGATAAAAGGTGTTAAGGATTTAACATATAAAAAACAGCCTTCTGTTTTGAATTAAATTTCCTATAAAAGGATTCATCTAGATGTACCCATGTGGTGATCATTCTGGGTTGGAGAGAGTAACCAAGCCTTGGTTTTTTTTCTTTCAGGGAGAATTAGAGCAACTTAAGTTTTAGGGATTTCTAGGTCACTTGATTATATTTCATGATTCCACAAATATCATCAAATTTCCTAACTTGTTGGTACAGGTTCTCGTTGGTCAACCCTCGAAAAAACTGGAACCATCTGTGTCTTGCGGGATTTGATTTCAAAATTTGCCGTAAAGGCCAGTAAAGTGACACAGGAAGGTTGAGTGGGCCTTGTAGGATACATATAATCTTTTAAGGTCATTGGAGCGGGTTGATTTGCATCACTCATTATGTTAGAAATGGAGAAAAGATCAACAAGAGGGTCAAGAACAATGATGGATTCTAAATGACCGTTAACACAGACCCATTATAGCATGAACTAAGATACTACCCTGGAAAAAGGATTTCGATGTAACTTTAAGTTCTAGAAAAGATTGCACACACAAATGGCTCAGCCAATCAATTCCATTCAAATTATTTGTTTATCTTGAACTTAATTTGATGGTAACCGATCTTTAAACCACAAATGTTTAAAGAATAAATTCTTCCTATTTAGACAGCTCCTAACTGGGTTGGACGGATTGTGGACTGACCGATTAAAGCCGTGATATAAGTGATTCAGTCTTTCCTCCAGACCAGGTACTATCATAATGGCTAAGTCACCTTTCTAAGACAAGAAAGTTTCTCTTTGAAAACTTGAAAGTGATCACTAGAGTATTCATACAATAGATTCACCTAACGAGCTAGAAATCCTAGTAGTCAAGTTCTGATTGATTTTAAATTAATGAAGCTCAGGAGAAACATATATGAGATTGTGATTTTTTGATCTAAGGAACGGGTAATGAAATCTTGACTTTATGTGAGGGAGCAGCTTTTAAGATTTTTTTATTAATGCAAAAATGCACGAATACACCATAATTTCAATTAAAACCACTTCCAAAATGGGTAGAATTAGAAAGATATAAACTTCCCAATGACCCTGCAGCATGCAATATTTTTTTAAAGCAGCTAATTAATAAGTAAGCAAGTGCCCCTCCTGTTTGTACAAATTTTCAATTGTCCTATAGATTATCCCTACAAAACAAGTTTAAAAATTAAATCTCGGGGATGATAAAGAAAAAGAAAAAAATTTAATAATTTTTTTAACTTTTTAATTTTAAATTTTAAAATTTTAAATATTTTTTTACAACTAGAAAATTTTAATTATCGGTTTTCAAAAACAGTTTTTTACACAAGTCCCAGGCAATAGCACAAAAAAAAATATTGCGGCTCGAATGCTGTGAAATTTTTGTTGTTGTTCGCATCACACACAAATTATAAAAATTGAATCTTGTTTTTAAATTTTTAGAAAATTGTATAGTGGCAAGAAAAGAGACGAATCCACAAATTTGTAGAAAAACACAGTTTTAAAATCCAAAATTTATTTTTAACAATTAAGCTTTAAGATGAATTAGAATTAAAGAGATGAAAGATGAAATAAGAAATAAAAGTATTAACCTCTGAGTTGCATTAATTGAAAACAAAAATAAGAAAAGAAGATTATGAGAGAGAGAGATAGGAAATTGAAACTCAAAATTAATACAAAGTTTTGGTTCTCGTCAAGCTCGATTGTGAAGAGGCCAGCTGCCCTCGCCCTCTTCCCTGCATTTATATAAAAAAATGATTAAAAAATAGAAGTATGAAAACAAATACAATGCAAAAAGAATTTAAAAATAAATGAAGAACTTCTCTATTATATTTAGCTTTTGGCTTCAAGATACAGAAGACAACCCATAGCTCTCTCTAAACATAAACACACATCACCTTCTCTAAACACAAAGGAATGCCAAAACAATATGTCTTCACTTCAAGCTTTGGTGTCTCTGAGTCTTCCACTGGCCTCTTCTTTTGTTGACCTCTACCTTCAATTATAGCTTCAGCTCAGACCAATTTTGTCGTTCTTCAAATCTGAACCCCACCAGCATATAATATCTGAGTTTTACGAGAAAAAAAATCTCTAAAAATAATTACTGCAAAACCACCCTCTCTCATCTCAACAGGTGCACCCTCTTTTTACTTATCTAATAAAGGATTTTTTTACATAAAGACCCACAACAATAATTTATTACATAATAATTCAGTTTCAACTCATGCAGATTCTGTAAATGACCAATACGCGTAGTCAAATAGATAAATCAGTAAAAGCTCTCAGCATGAAAATTGTAGATCTTGAATTTTTTTCATAGACTCTTTGGATGATCAAATTTGGAATTTTGTAGATGAAATTATGGCCACAACATCACAGCATGTTCGAAAAACACCATTCAACCTTCATTGTTGAACTTTTCGTGCAAAATCAGTACATTTCACTTGACACCCTCTCTCATCTCAATAAATGCATCCTCTTTTTCTTGTCGATTGGGCACGTGTACTACAAACACACTAATACATACCCAAGTAGAATTATTTTAATACATAAAATAGATAAATGAGAATAAAAAACAACAATACTAATGCTCATCATGTGTGTGTGTAGAGTAGAGTTACAATACACACAAGTGTAAGTAAGTTAAGTTACACACACTATTTTTAACCATAAAAAAATTTACTTGGTGAGATACAAACAAAAATTAATATGAGTAGTCCACACAAGGTTTTAAAAAATATTTTTTATGTGGTGAAAAGAGGTGTGTGTAACTTAACTTAGTACACATTTGTGATTGTAACTCAGCCCATATATATATATATATATATATATATATATATATATATATATATATATATATATATATATATATATATAGAGAGAGAGAGAGAGAGAGAGAGAGAGAGAGAGAAATGTATATCAGCCGACGGCTGAGAGACCCTCTCAGCCTGCGGTCACGTGGCACATTATTAGCCACACTAGAAAGGACGCCCCGCCTATTGAAACAGTTGAAATTACTAAATACCCCTGCGGTAAAAGACAGTGGTTCTGTATAGTTTATTATATTTTTATATTTCTGACGTTATTTAATTTTGTCACAATTATCTTTTATAACTGCGGTCAAACTGCCTATATTTTTTTATCAAATCACGAAACTAATTTGAATGCTTCTTTATTTTTTTTGTTATCTGATTTGAAATTTAATGATTTTTAATATAGTCGCAGTTTATTTTTTTCGCATGTAATTTATAAATTATTAATTTTTTACATATTGAATTCGGACAGGACTGCGACTATGATCGCAATGCTTAACGAGATCAAGTTGTTGACGTTTTTTTTTGCTTGGTTAAATGTAATAACGGTGACTAATAACTGATAGTAAAATCGCAGTTTACGTATTATTTTATATATTTTTGTTCTTCATGTGACTGTTGTCTGATCGGCCTATGAACTATTAAATTGGTTTTTTTAATATAGCATGCAATCGAGGACTGCGACTATGGTCGCAGTACTCACGACAGCATTTTTTTTGGATGATTTGTTTTGCTAAGTTAAATGTAATAACGGTGACTAAGGACTGATTATATAGTCGCAGTTTACATATGGTTTTTATATGTTTTTGCTTATTACTAAGTTAAATGTAAACTACGATTTTTTTTCACTTATTGCATGCGAAGTACGACTGCGGTCGCAGTGTTTAAGAACAGCAGTCGCAATTTACTAATTTTTGATATACGATGAAATATACAGTGAAATATACTGATTTGAGAGGATTGCGATGATGATGCAGTATTATCTGTTTATATAGTTTAATGATCAAACTGTTTATGGCTGGACAGCGACAGTGGTCGCAGTTTCATATGTAATTATTATATGAATACTGTGGCCATTATCGCAGATAAGATGCAGAATTAATACCTATACGGTATACTTTATATGTATTTTAAAATATGAAAGATTATTTTACAGATAGAAGTAAATTTTATTTATAACATAATATGGTGAGAAAGAGACCTTACAAAAAAAGAGCATTAAAAGGTTTTAAAAGAAGACAAAATAACGTTGAATATCAGAAGATCAGGAAATCTTAATCCTCGTCATCATCACCATCATAAGTAGATTCGTCGTCTTCATTCTCCTGGTCTTCCTGTTCATCACTTATTTCCTCATCATCTTCCTGTTTTTGAGGTTTTTTTGGTTTTTTTGGTTCATCGATAAACTCCCGAATGGATCGTCTCTATCAAGCTCTTCGTCCGATCCGTTGCGAGAAAGCGAGTCTATAGCATCAGAGGACATGCTTTCATCAAACATGTCTCCGTCAATTGGCAGAGGAATAATGTCCTCCTCACTAACCCACATGAAAACTTCATCATCCTCATGAATAGAAGGATCAGTTAATATATTATTTGATGTAGTGAGATAGTTAAAAGGAGTGAAGTCCAGACTGGTATCAGATTCACTAGAATACCCTGAAGAAAAAGGACTGGTGAGAGAATGATTAAAGTTGAAATCTAAGTGTTCAGAGGAAGAAGATGGGGAAGACATGATTCAAGAATGAATTGTTTTTGGAAGTTTTTGAAATCAAATTGAAAAGGAAGAGTAAAAATATAGTTTTTTGGTATGAGATAATATATTAGTTACAAGCACTATATAAAGGTCAATAATGTGAAAGAACATGAATAGTAATAATAATTGTTACAGGTGACGGTTGAGTATGATAAGAAGTGGTAAAAAAATTAAATATTTAATTGAAGTGTTATGGCGGGAGAATCTGAAGAGTTCCTTTTTTTCAGAGGCTTATTACGTGAAGTACAATTTAACTTTTTATAGAATGTTTTGCCTATATCTTTAGATTACGTATGGTGCACATCTTTCCTTTATCGAGATTAATATTAGTGCATCTCTTTTTCTAGACTTGTTGTTGTATCACGGTAGATAGAATATTAATTACTTCATTTAATTCAGTGTAATTAATATAGTATTTTTATAAGATGTGATATACGCGAACTGATCTCAGGATCGCATGGCTAATCTACTTTGTAAAATTATAAAAAATCTTTTTCATAAGGCATGCGAAAAAGATTGCGACTTTGGTCGCAGTGCTGAAGGAGGTCGCAGTGCTGTACGATAGCATGTTTCGTCTGTTATTTTTATGTGAATAATGAATGTGACTACGGTCGCAGACGTGATATAAAAAGGAATGCGACTAGGGTCGCAGACGTGATATAAAAAAGGAATGCGATTAGAGTCGCAGACGTGATTTAAAAAAGGAATGTGACTAGGGTCGCAGACGTGATATAAAACAGGAATGCGACTAGGGTCGCGACGTCACATAAAATTGAAAGTTATATTGTATTAAGTCTGCGACTATGGCATATTTTTTTACTTTTCAATGTTTCTGCTTATTTTACATTATGTTGATCCAAATTATAAAAAATCTTTTTCATAAGGCATGCGAAAAAAGATTGCGACTTTGGTCGCAGTGCTGAAAGAGGTCGCAGTGCTGTACGATAGCATGTTTCGTCTGTTATTTTATGCGAATAAGGAATGCGACTACGGTCGCAGACGTGATACAAAAAAGGAATGCGACTAGGGTCGCAGACGTGATATAAAAAAGGAATGCGACTGGCGTCGCAGACGTGATTTAAAAAAGGAATGCGACTAGGGTCGCAGACGTAATATAAAACAGGAATGCGACTAGGGTCGCAGACGTGATATAAAATAGGAATGCGACTAGGGTCGCAGACGTCACATAAAATTGAAAGTTATATTGTATTAAGTCTGCGACTATGGCATGTTTTTACTTTTCAATGCTTCTGCTTATTTTACATCCGCAGAGTGTAGACGTCACATAAAATAGTTTTTCTATTATATTTTCGATGTAGTGGAATTACGAATTTTATTCAACTGAAAATTTTTTAAGGTAATTTTTTTGTGGATGAGATTATGCCAGTTTAGAAATAAAAAAGGGGTATTTTTGTCAATTTGATTCACGATTGTTTAGGCAAGATTTTTTTGATTTTTTGGCGCCTACACTCTGCGGCCGATATGTGGCATATATTCAGCCACGTCACCGCTGGCTGACAAACTCTCTCAGCCGTCAGCTGAGGTACAGTAACCCCATATATATATATATATATATATATATATTATATATATATATATATATATATATATATATATATATATATATATATATATATATATATATATATATATATATATATGAGATTGGTCATCAAAAATGCATATTATCATTCACATTTTCATACTTAATTTTTATAAAATATTACTATTTAATTATTTATTGTTTAGTAATGTGCAGGCCTCCAAGATTCAAAAAAGCCCAAGAGAAAGCCCAAAAGAAGCCAAAAGCCCACAAAAAATATGAAAATAAAGAAAAATTAGGAAAGATAAAGGAAGCATTTTTTTCCATCCCATTTAAATTTGGATTAATCTAAAGGAGGAGAAGGATAGAACAAGATGGATCCTAATCCTAATTAAAGATAGAAGTGAACTTCTATTTGAACCTGATTGCTGACACTACAAGATGAAGATAAAGAGGAGAAAATCTAAATTTGATTTTAGATTTAGAGATAGCTTGGTCTCCAAGTCATTTAAAAAGATCTTCATATTTCACAATTCAGAGCCCAACTTCAAGATCTGAGGATAGATTTCTAGATGGACAGACCAGAGGAGGCTACGCACGAAAGTGCGTGACCATTGGCCACGCTTTTGCCGTGGAAATGTGGCAATCTGGAGTAGGTTGGCGCCGCGTTTTCGTGGTAGAGTTGTACTAGAATTCTACGTCTCAAATCTCCTATAAAAACTCCTATAGAGCAACAGAGGAGGGTAGATCTCAGAGCTCAAGCTTAGGGTTTTCTTTAGATACTCTTTTCGAATTTTCTTTTATTATTTTATTTTTATTTGGAGAAAAAGATTGTTGAAGAAGCAGGAGAGCTTTGTAATTAAGCCAGTGACATCCAATAAAATAAGGTTCTTTATTCTTTTACTCTTCTTACTTTACAATTCAATTTAGTTTTTTGCTTTAGCTTATTTGTTTTCTTCTTTTAATTTTGATGCAACTTTTCTCATTCATGATAAAAATTGAAAATAAAAAAATATATGAGTAACTAATTAAAATTATAGTTTGCTACTCTCTCGATCAACCCAAGTTTAGTTCAAAAGATAAACTGATTGAAATCTATGCTTGTTAGAAACTCTAGGATTAAATTAGTGTTCTTGAAGATGAATAAATAATTAGGTTTAACTAATTTAGGATTGCACTTTTTAATGGTTATTCATAGTTCATATTTAAATACTTTGATAGCATCATGTTTGTAGGGGGCCGGAAAGTTTGGTGGTCGGAGAAAGTGGTTTTAGCTGTAAAAGATTTCCTTGATTCAAGCGAAACGATTACAACCAAAAGAACTACTCTTCCCTCTTTTCCAGTTACAAGGGAGGGAGGATGTCTGAATCTTCCCTTTGTTTAAAGCTGGGTTCTTCGTGTGGCGATGGAGAGTGAATCTTGTTCTCCGTTGACCAGATGACCGTCCTAGACCGTCGGGGGTCTTCTCTTCGGTCGGTAGAAAGAGTAACTCAGCTCCGTCTACCAAAACTCTCAAAGAGGAGGTAGGCGAAGAGCGGCTAGTACTCAGTAAGCTCGCTGAAGAGTCGTGCTTCTCTCTTGATGATCCTCCTACCTGGATTCGATCTTCTCAAAGTTCTCTCCCTTCTCCAAAAACTCTGATCCTCTCTTCATAGCAAACAAGGCTATTTATAGGGATCTCAGGGGGTGAAGGTGCCTCCTGAAAACGCTCCCGAATGAGGGGCCACTACCCGCTACATGCGCGGTGACTGGCCCCGCATTCAGGGCAGTTGCAACTGAGACGCGGGCGTTGGGCCAAACGCGCCTTGAGACGCGGGCTTCGGGCCTTCACGTCTGGATGCTGAGGCGCGGGCGTCGGGCCGATGCGCCTTGATGCTGAGACGCGGGCTTCGGGCCGACGCGTCTTGATGCTGAGACGCGGGCTTCGGGCCGACGCGTCTGAACGTTGAGACGCGGGTGTAGAGCCAACGCGTCTTAATACTGAGACGCGAGCATCGATTTCTCGCGTCTAGAGCTTGAGACTCTGCTTCCTTAATGGCTGGTCTGTTAGTCATTTTTAGACAGCCTACAGAACCCCCTCCAAAGTTTCTGATATTCCGCAGTTGAATGGGACGGATTCGGAATACTTTGGATCTTAGCCGTGTTCGCGTTTATGACTGGACTGTTGATGCTTCGGGTTTGATCTTATCTGGAATTGGTCTTCGTGAGTGTACTGTTGAACTCTTTGAAGCCGTCAGAGTTGATCGTGTTGAGTGTCTAGATACACAGTCTAGACCTCCCCGATTGCTTTTAGTCTGTCATGGGTGCGCTTTTGGCCGGGAGTGGTTGGTTGTCTGTTTGCGTCAGTGTACTGTTGAACCGACTTTGCAGAAGCAGGAGACTGGACGCAGGTTCCTTTTTGAAAAAGCAGACTGCTTTAAAGACGCGACTTCTTAGCGAGACGCGATGTTTGGCCTGTTTGAGGGGACGCGGACTTTGGAGAGACGCATCTCTTGAAATGCAGACGCGATTTTCTGGGTGCATTTATGATGATGCCGACGGGGCATGTCCACCGAAGAGCCGCGTACTTTGGGACGCGCACCTGTGCCATGTCATGATTACGCCGCCAGCTGGCCTGGGGAAACGGCGAGATTTCGCCTTTTGGCGCGCGGATCACCCGGTTCATTAAATGAACTGCTCCACGTGTCAACTTCTGACTTGTGGCGGGGGTCGCGACGGTTTCCAAAGCGGCGTTCCACGCGTCAATCCTCCACTGGGCTTTGACAATCGTGCGTGATGGTTCCCAAAGCGTCGTTCCACGCGTCAATCCTCCACTGGGCTTTGACAATCGTGCGTGACGGTTCCAATTAACGCCCCATTAATGGCAGTTATTAGGGCCTGCCTATAAATAGGGTGCGCTCCCCTTCTATAATCCAAGCTTGGATTATTTCTCTTTGGTGGATTGCTCTGAGAAGTCCCACCTTCTTCAGAAAAGAGTTTCTTGATAGGGACTCCGTCTGCATGGACGAAGGTAATTCCGAGGATGAAGATGACCCAGAGCTCTCACGCTTCGGTTTGGTCTCTTCAAGAAGAACCCCCTCTCAGATCATCTTGGACGCCTGCGTTTGGGTGCAGAGAGGCCAACTCTGGCCAGAGGTCTCTGCTGGTATGTCCCCCGATGATGTGTATAGCCTGAACTTCGATATGATGATCTGAATGAAGTCCCGGTGCATTCCTCCTCTGGAATTTGTGCCAGTGACTTGACTTCTCTGAATGCAGGCGCTTGACGCTGGCTTTGCCCATTGCATTTTACTGCCTTGGCGCGTTTCAGACCTGAATCTTGCAACTCCTGTTCACCCAACAGAGAGACGGCAATTTTTGGCGTTCTGAAATTCTCTGCGTCTGGTGCATTAGGCGCGGGTACAAACTGAGGCCGCGTTTGAATCCTATGCGTGGCGCAGTTTGACTTGCGTCTGTTTGCCTGTGCGGGTCATTCCCGCGTCCGAAGTTTGAATGGCTGCCGCGTTCTGTTACTCAGTTTCATTTATAAAAATGTACTGAGTTCCAGATTTTTTGACTCTCTTGCTTATTCTTTGCAGGTAGGCTTGCTTGTCCTTTTTCAGGTTTGCTGGGCCCCAGAAAGAATATACCGACTGGCGAACTTGCTCCACGTTCGTTTGTGAGAGATTAAATTATGGTCCTCGTCGTTTGTGAGAGATTAAATTATATCTCTGACGAGGACCCAACCCTCGCCAAGGTCTCTTCAGATCTGGTGCAAGAGATGGATAGGCCGAGTATCGGCGAGGGTGGTCCGGCGGTTACGGTGGCGGAGAAGATCCTCTTCCTCTCCCAACTCCAGAAGTGACATCGAGGACATTCCGTTGGATGGCCTGCTGGGGAAAGGGATGGTGATGAATGCAGGACTCTCTGCTGCCGCTGGACCGAGTGGAGGGTGGCATCCTTTGTGATGACTCCTAAACTTCTGCTCTCACCCCAAGAGTGACTCCATGTTTGTTGGATGATCTGCTAGGGAAAGAGACGCGCCTGAACGAAGGGATGCAGGACCCTCTGTTGCCACCGGACCTCAAGAACACCATTGCTCTCGGCTTGGTCAGCTAGGGCGCTTTCGAAGTTGGCGTCATGCATCAAAGTGCAACCGGTTCCAATTGTGCACCTGGGATCAGATGCAGTTTCAAGGAGTGAGTACGGCCTCAGAGAGAGAGAGGGACTTCTTTGTACTCCTTAATTGTAACACTCAATCTTATTGTATAAGAGAGCGTTTCGTATCACTTTCATGTGTTTGGATATGAATAAAAGTGACACTTTTCTTTTTGCCTCTTTCTGTTGTCTTGAACGTTTTGTTTTAGAAGCAAAAGAATGATTTTGGTGGACCCGCCACTTTATAAAAGAAAGTGACAGGTGGAGTGCGTACCCCCAGAGAAGGTGAACTTTTATCAAGGATTTGGGATTAACTTGATTTAAGATCAGCTGGGGATTTTGATGGAAGCATTGTTTATTGGTGTAATGTTAACCAACACTGCCTCCAAAATGAATTTGATACTCGGTTGGGGAGAATATCAAATGAAACTAGACTCGTGGGGAATCTAGTAGGATTTTTACCGTTAGAGGTGTGATATTAACTTAACGGTTTAGAAGTAGTCTTGTCAGAAGTGTAATATTAACTTGACAAGGACGTGAGTTAGAGGTGTGATATTAGCCTAACTCATCAGCATCTCAGTTTTATTTGGGAAAACTGAGGGTGTCACCGTCATAGGTGTGATGTTTAACTTAACAGTGATAGAAATGCTAGAGGTGTAATGTTGAACTTGGCATTAGTCGTCTCGGCTTAAAGAAGTCAAGGAAAGGTCATAGCCATAGGTGTATTGTTGAACTTAGCAATGACTCGGATGCTAGAAGTGTAGTGTTAACTTGGCATCGTTCATCTCGGCTTGGACAAGGAAGTCGAGGAAAGGTCATAGCCATAGGTGTATTGTTGAACTTAGCAATGACTCGGATGCTAGAAGTGTAGTGTTAACTTGGCATCGTCCATTTCAGCTTCGATATGGAAGTCTGAAGAAAGGTGACTGTCAGAGGTGTGATATTAACTTGACAGGCACTCGATGTACTGCTTAGAGGTGTAATGTTAACTTAAACAGTAGTTTTGTCAGAGGTGTGATATTAACTTGACAAGAATTTGCTTGCGATAGGAGCAATTTGAGGACCTGTCATTCTATTAATGAGAATTGACAAGTGAAATTTGAGGTGCCAGAGGTATAGTGTTAACTTGGCAAATTTGAGAGTTTGTTACTCTATGCAGAGTTAACAAGCCAGGTTTGTACTCGACAAAGAGTATTCATTACCAGAGGTATAGTGTTAACATGGTAATGATTGCATTTTGTGGTCCTACCATTCTATGGATGAGAATTGGTAAGGGATTTTTGGAGGGAAGAGTGGAATCAAATCCACTTAGGATTTTTAGCAAACCCTCAGCTGTCAACGGATTTGAGGTGCCTTTACCAACTATCGTTTGAGTTGGGCTAGCCATGCTATTCCCCTCAGCATGATGAGTTGTCGAGGACTTATGTTGGGCTTAAAGGCCAACATTTTCCTCTATCCTTAGCCGTCGGAGGCGTCGGATCAAATGGGAACGTGTCCCTTAGGATTTTTAGCAAATCCTCAGCTGTCAACGGGTTTGTCATGCCTTTACCAACTACCGTTTGAGTTGGGCTAGCCATGCTATTCCCCTCAGCATGATGAGTTGTCGAAGACTTATGTTGGACTTAAAAGCCAACATTTTCTTCTATCCTTAGCCGTCAAGGGCGTCGGATGTTTGATCAGAGGTGTATTTTTAACTTGATCGGTGGAAGAATGCCATCTAGGGATAGTATTTCTTCAGGAATTTGCCATTGATTGGCATCATGAGTGTATCGCCATTTGAGGTTATGAGGCGATACGATCCATTTGAGTAGACTGACTCTACCACAAATGGTCCTTCCCATTTGGGTTGGAATTTTCCTTTCGTCTTGTGTGTCATGACCATGGGTCTTCGGACGGCTAAGACGAGGTCGCCTTTCCTGAAAGTTCGCGATTTGACTTTCTTGTTGAAGGCTCTGGTGATACGAGCTTGGTAAAGCTCGATTTGTTGTTGGGCCTGAAGACGCTTGTCGTCCAAGGCTTCCAATTCTTGGAGTCGCTGTCGATGCTTCTCCTCTGTTGTCATTTCCGCTGTCAAGGCGACGCGAAGAGATGGAATTTGGATTTCCAGTGGAAGGACGGCTTCGCATCCGTACACCAAGGAAAATGGCGTGGCTTTAGTTGGGGTTCGCACAGTCGTGCGATAGGCCCATAAGCATTCGCCCAACTTATCGTCCCAGTCTCGTTGACTTTTCGAGGCGAATTTCTTGAGAAGCTTGCCAATAGTCTTATTGAAAGCTTCTGCGAGGCCGTTAGCGGGCGGATAGTATGCCGTTGATGACACACTCTGGATTTTGAACTTGGCGCAGAATCTCTGAAAAGCCTGGCTGATGAACTGGGGTCCATTGTCATGGACAATCCGCCGAGGCACACCGAAGCGGTAAATAACGTGATGTTTCACGAACTTGATCACGTTAGAAGATTTCACCTCTTTCAAAGGGATAGCTTCGGCCCACTTTGAGAAGTAATCGGTTATCGCTAGGATGAACCGATGTCCCTTTGATGATGGTGGGCTGATAGGACCAACCACGTCCATCCCCCACATTTCGAACGGCCAGGTAGAGGTCGTAGAGTGGAGGTATCCTGGTGCTTGATGGATGAAATCGCCATGTATTTGACAGGCGTGACATCTTTTGGCATAGGCAACAGCATCGGCAACCATCTTGGGCCAGTAGTAACCCAATCTTTGGAGTCGGTTTGCCAGCTTCGGGCCAGGTTGATGAGCTCCACACGTACCATCGTGGGCTTCTTTCAACACTTCGTGGGCTTCTTTTGATGAGAGGCACCGGAGCAGGATCCCATCATGCGATCTACGATACAATGTTCGCGAAATCGCATTGTAGTAGAATTTGGAGGCTTTCCTTCGGATGGCAGCCGCCTCCCTGGTGTCTTCGGGCAAGATGCCGTACAAGATAAAATCAATGTAGGGGAATCGCCAGTCTTTAAGTTCTGGATCGGTCGACACTTCAAGTGTTTCCTTACCGCGACGATCTCCCGTTGACCTCTGGTAGTCTCCGAGGGGACTTTTTGGGCAGTATAGGTCGTGGCTATAGACGAATACCTTCTCCATTGCTCCAGCTGGAAGAGCTAAGGAGGCAGCAAGGGATGCAAGTGCATCTGCATGCGCATTTTGCTTGCGCGGTACATGGTCGATGTAGAAGTTTGAAAACCTCTCGGCCATGTGGATTGTCGCGTTGTAGTAGGGTACTAGATCTTCATGCCTGACCTCATACTCTCCGCGAACTTGGCTGACGATGAGTTTAGAATCACCGTATGCCTCGAGATTTTTAACGCCAATCTCATCGGCGAATTGCATCCCAATCAAAAGAGCGTTGTATTCCGCCACATTGTTGGAACAGGGCTCGGTTAACGAGATAGCTCGGGGAATCACGTAATTTTGTGGGGAGACGAGTACCACTCCTACCCCCGCTACTGTGTGTCCCTCCGAGCTTGCCCTTGATGCACCGTCGAAGAAAAGTTGCCATACTTGACTTTCGAACGACGTCTGAGCTAGGCAGACTTCGGCGACCTCATCTGGGAGATCCTCGTAGAGTTTGGCTGCCCTGGGATCTGGGTGTTCAGCTAGGAAGTCCGCCACCGCTTGTCCTTTAATGGCTTTTTGTGGCAGAAAATGCATCTCATATTGTGATAGCAATATGGCCCATTTTGCCAGCCGGCCATTTAGTGAAGAAGGCTTTGTCATAAGTAACCTCAGGGGGTTGACTTTGGATATGACATTTATGGTTTGGCCCACCAGATAGTGTCGCATTTTCTGAATGGCGAACACCAGTGCCAAACATTCCTTCTCGATCGGGTTATACCGATGTTCGGCTCCGATCATCGTTCTACTTAGGTAGTAGATTGCTTGTTCTCGCCCCTGGTCATCATTCTGAGCTAGTAGAGCTCCCAAAGAATGATCCATTGATCGGACATACACCAGGAAAGGCTTTCCGGATACCGGAGCTGCCAGGACTGGTGGTTGGGTGAGGTAGTTCTTGATCTCCTCAAATGCTTGCTGGCAAGCGTCGTCCCAAATGAACGAAACGCCCTTCTTCATCAGCTTAGCGAAGGGTTGGCATCTCCCGGAGAGATTTGAAATGAATCTGCGGATGTATGCCAATCGTCCTTGTAATCCTCTGAGCTCCTTGAGGCTTCTGGGGGGTTGCATCTCTTGGATAGCACGGACTTTCTCCGGATCCAAATGGATTCCTGTGGAAGTCACAACAAACCTAGGAATTTGCCACTGGCTACCCCAGGAAGGACTTGGTGGGGTTCATCTTCAATTGATGAGCCCGCATGATGTCGAAGACCACCCTCAGGTCTGCTATGTGATCACCTTTAGTGCGGCTTTTCACCGCAATGTCGTCGACATAACATTCCACCGTTTTGCGTATCTGCCGATGGAAAATGGCATTCATGGCCCTTTGGTAGGTTGCCCCCGCATTTTTCAGACCGAAGGGCATGACGGTGTAGCAATATACCCCTAGAGGTTCCTGAAGGAGGTGTGCTTTTCGTCATCGGGATACATCTTGATTTGATTATATCCTGAGAACCCGTCCATAAAGGACATTCGCTCGAATCCACAAGTATTGTCAATCATGACATCTGTGATTGGCAATGGGAATTCGTCTTTGGGGCAGGCCTCGTTTAGATCACGGAAGTCGATGCAGATCCGGATCTTCCCGTTCTTCTTGGCGACGGGGACGATGTTGGCTACCCAGTCGGGATGCTGTTCCTCCCTGATAAAGCCGGAGTCAATAAGCTTCCTGACTTCTGATTGGATTGCCTCCATTATCTCTGGACGGAACCGTCGCTGCTGTTGTTTAACGGGCTTCATGTCCGGATTGATGTTGAGGCGATGCATAGCCACTTGAGGATCAAGTCCAGGCATGTCCTCATAATTCCAGGCGAAGACATCTATATACTCTTGTACAAGAGATATTAAATCCTTCTTCTCTGGAGGCGACAGGCCGTCACTTATGAAGATGGGTTTAGGATTGTCTTCATCTCCTAGGTTGACTTGAACAACCTTGTCTTCTGTGGGTGGCTCACGCTGTTCAAAGCGGGTGTCCCAAAGAGCATTCAAATGTTTGATCCAAGGATCTGTATCGGATTGGATCATTTCTTCATCTTCATCCTCCAGATGGCTTGTCGAAACCATGTTTACTGAAAGCCCTTTGAAGATGTTGCCGACACTGACATCTGATTCCCATGACGACGTGTCTGATGAGCAGTCATGACTTGACAGTCTCTCCGAATCAGAGGCTGATGGCACTGGAGTTGATATATAGCCCAACCCCCGGCGCGTCTGATGATAGTAGTCAGGGTTTTTTCCCTTCGGTACAAAGGATCGAAGCAGTGTTCTTCTTCCTTTTCCGAAGTTCAATCCTGGCCTGTTGGTTAGATCATACCCCATGCGCTTCATCATCTTGAGCGTTCTTGGTTCATAATGATCGAACTGAGGGGATTCATCCTCACCTTCCGATTCTTCGTGGGGCATTGGTTCAGATGCGATTCGCCCAAAAAGTATTGGTCTTTGGCCTTTTCGTCTGGCTGGAACCATGAATACAGACTCTTGCGCGTCACCATTATCTTGGTATGTCCCGAAGGATGATTTCACCGGTACATGCAAAGATGTCAAAGCATCTATTGCCGACCAGAGGTCATCGTCCACGTCGGTAGTGGTATCCGACGGTATTGAATCGGAAACATACACAGGAAAATACGCAAAGTCTAAATCTTCATTAATGTACCAACCACCCGCATCGTCGGTGGTATCAACATCGAGCTTATTAGTGCTCTTTACAATGGGCTCCAACTCCCACAGGCACTCTTCTTTCTCAGGCTCAATGTCAGCTTCATTACCAGAGTCTGGCTCCTCTGGTTGTGGGGTTTCATTAGTCTCCTCCGGATCCTGATATAAGAGGGAGTCCGTGAAATAATTTTCAACCCCTTTAAACGGATGCCTTTCGGCAATCAACGTTCGGACCTGTCCACTCTCGTCAATGTATTTCATGACTTGGTGGAGAGTAGAGGGAACGATGGAATTGCGGTGAATCCATGGTCGTCCCAGCAACAGGTTGTAGGAAGTGTCCGCGTCAATGACGTAACACGTCACTTCTGACTTGAGGCTCCCGATCTGGCATTTGAGCTTGATCTTCCCCATTGGGCGGGAGCTGTTGGCATTGAACCCGTAAATAGTCGTCTGGGTAGGGCTCAGACGATGGGTAGGAATGCCTAGAAACTGCATAACCCGGCGAGGTATGATGCTCAGCGCGGACCCTGGGTCTACCTGGATGCGGTTCACCTCGGATGACCCAATATACCCTGTGAAGTATAGGGGTCGGTCATGCTTCCCTTTAACCTGCATGTCATCTGTTGTGAAGGTGATGCAGGGAGCATTTGGGGAGGTGTGGAGGCAATCCTCTTCATCTTCCTCCCTTGGCACGCGGGTCATAAAGACCTCAGCATTTGCCAGAGCTTCTTGTAGAGCCTCTCTGGTTGACTTTGATAGCCTCAGGAGCTCATACAAGGTAATGCGTGCCGGGATGTTGGCTAGTTGAGCCAAGACGTCGAAGCGGTAAGGTGTCGAGGATCCTTCCGTTACACCTTTCGCAAGAACTCGAGAAAACCGAGTTTCTTTCTGCTTCTCCCCAGGCTGTTTAGAGGAGGGCTTGGCTGGTTCCACGGCTGGTTGCGGAGAAGCCGCTGCTGTCTCGCCATACTGCTTCAAGTATGCCTGTCCTGAACGGGTCCCCGCCGTAGGTTGGCTGGGCTCTGCGGCCAGGACTATTGTTTCCTCTTCTGAGTCAGTCAGCGAGGGAACATCAGTGTCCGCTTCTCGAGAGGAGGCGCATATCACATGGCAAGATGAAGCCTTCCCTTTGCCTTTGGACTTCCTGTTGGTCACAGTCGTCCATTGTTGCTCGTCGACGAGGTCAGGGTGGACCCACATGATTTCCCCTCGAGGTGTAGGGACGGGTACCAAGCCTTTCTCCTGCTGCTGATGAGGGTCTGTGTTGACCACCCTCAGTTCACCTTTCGGGACAGAGATCACCCCCACGGGTGTCGGGGGTCGTGTCCCAAACTGGAGAATCGACGTCATGTTGGCCGTCATCTTCTTCTGCTCTGGTCGGAGTTTTAATACCTCCGCGTCAATCAGAGCTTGAAGGATGTCCTTAAAGACGTAGCAGCTTTTGGTAGGATGACCGAGCATCCTGTGGTATAAGCAGTAGGTGGGATTGTCGGTCTTGCCGACTTCCTCCGGGCGCCTAATTTCAGGGAGCTTCAGTCGATTGCTCTTGTTGAGTAGCTTGAAGAGCGAATCGACATGTTCCTCCTTGAAGGAATACTGCTTGTTGGGGCGCGGCTGGCTTGAAGAGCCACTTGCCCTGCCTGTTTGAGGTTTGGTGGGAGATTTGGTCTCCGTCACCAAATTATCCTTCCGCTTCGTCTGGAGAGAGGTGTCTGGTGCACGCCTTGTCGACCTCTCTGGCCTGGGTTTGCCTTCTTCCGCTCTGACGCGGGCGACAATCTCCTCAGCCTGTTCACCTTGCTGGACTAATTGTTTCCAGGTGCGGCTTTCAGCAACTCCTATTTGAGCAAGGAGTGAGGTTTGGAGATTATGGCGACATGTTTCCACCAGGGTGGCCTGGGTCATGCCGCTTGGACATCGGAGTGCCATGTTCCGAAATCTTTCTACGAAAGACTTGACGGACTCTCCCTTTCGCTGTTTTGTAGCTAAAAGGGTAGGCATTGTGACCTCCGAATCATCTTCGAAGAAGCGTGTTAGAAACAGCTTCTCCAAGTCGCCCCAGTTCTTGATGGAACCTTCGGGGAGCTTCATGAACCATTCAAAGGCCAACCCTTTCAGGGTGCCGATGAACAGTCGCGCCAGGATGGCATCGTTATCTACCACATTCCCGGTCTGGGATTTGAAGTAGTAGATGTGCTGGTTGGGTGACCCCTTCCCGTCGAATGCTTGGAGAGTTGGAGCCTTGAACTTAGGAGGGTACGGGACTAAGTCCCACTCGGCCGGATAGGGCCGGACTACTCCAGCTTCTTGGAGGCCTTTACGGTTGGTAAGGGCCTCGAGGCGCTGCTCCAGTTGACTCATTCTTTTAGCATGAGCCTTTCCCGGGTCTGGTCGCTTCTTGCCTGCGACGAGGGCTTGGACACATCCGAGGTAGATCGTTGTGTCTCGTCAGAAGATTCAGAGGGTGGGCTTCCTCCCTTTCTCCCTTTCCCCTTCGGTCGTCTAGGAGGAGATCTCGCTCTTTCTTCAAGCAATTTCTCAAGCATATGCTTGAGGGAGTCAATGGATCTCTGTTGAGAGGCGATTATATCCATCTGGTGCTTCTGCGTCTGTTCTAAACGCCTGGCCGTCTCCTCAGGAGTGTCTGCCATGTAGGCGAAAGCCTCCTTCTCGACGGAAGAGTTTGAAGCTTGCGACCCCACTACGGCAGAGTGAGAATCACCCGTTCTAATGCCGCGGGCTAAGGCATTATAGTCAATTGGGGGAATGGCCCCCGTCCGGGTGCGAGTGTGTTGATACACTCCTTCCGGTACAGAGTCAGACTCGGAGTCATCTGGGCTGACTGCAATTTGTTTTCCCTTACTCCTGCTTGTCATATTTGCAGTGAGCTCCGGGTACTCGATGTCAGAGAAGGTTCTCCTCCTGTGGGAGCGTCTTCTCTTGGCTGACGGGGGAATCAGGGTCAGCTGTCTAATTAAAGACGACTGGTGCACGCCTGACTCGCAATGGCATCCAGTAAGCATCTGGATGAGCTGTTGACAGCAGCATGGAGAAGTGGCCTGATTGGCACTCCTTTTCCTTGTCAAATAATCCCTCAAATCCGTGGGAGAGGGATTAAATAGACTAGCCTCGCGACGTGGAAGACGGGAGGAAGTCATGCGCTGTGCTGTCTGGACACAGGTTTCAGAAACGCGGCTGTCGCGTCGCGGCTGCGTCACGCGCGTCTGGCGTCTCTGTTGATATGAGACGCGACTTTCGCGTTGCTGTCTGCTGCGTTGGAGCAGAGAGACTTGGGAGAGAGTGGGCTGCTGGGCCCCACGCCTATGGGCGCGTGCTTCCTGCGTTTGACGAGACGCAGAAGCTTCGCTTTGGCGTTTGGCAAGTTGGTCTCCAGAAGGCTCAACTTAGGGAGTCTCGCGTTTGGGTCGCCAAACGCGGATCTCTCGCACTGGACGAGGTGCGGGTAAGGCATCGGATCGTACGCTGCGTTCAACCCCAGTCAGAAAACCAACGGTTCCGACCGAGTGTTGACGCGCGCGTCTTCTCTGTCGACGCTCGGCATTCCGATTGCGCCGTGGAGGAAGAGAGAAGCCAACAACTTCCTGGTTTGTAGAACCAGGGGTGTTTGCCACGCGGGTCTCCTGAGAGACGCTGACGCGGGCGTTCTGTGCGACACGGTCGATCGCACCAGTAGATGTGCCGGGGACCACGCGGGCCTTCAGAGAGGCGTTGGCGCGTGTGTTCTGCGCGGCGCGGTTGATCGCAGCAGAGGAGTCTGAGGTTACGCGGGCCTTCTGGGAGGCGTCGGCGCGTGAACCAAACTTGGCACAGTGGGCAGCAGGAGCACCCGACAGAGCCTCAGATTGGGCTTCAGGGGGCTGTCCACTTGAGACCCTGCGGCAGACGCGGGTCTTTGGGCTCTTGGAGCCAGAAGAGAGGAACTCTTCATACTTCGCCTGGTCGAACTCGACGACGAGGGATTCGACCATTTTCCCCTTACGGAGAACGTCATCTTGCACCACGGTGCGCTCGTCAGTAACGAAGGTATTCCCCAGCGGAGTCGCCATCTCTTGTAGGGGGCCGGAAAGTTTGGTGGTCGGAGAAAGTGGTTTTAGCTGTAAAAGATTTCCTTGATTCAAGCGAAACGATTACAACCAAAAGAACTACTCTTCCCTCTTTTCCAGTTACAAGGGAGGGAGGATGTCTGAATCTTCCCTTGTTTAAAGCTGGGTTCTTCGTGTGGCGATGGAGAGTGAATCTTGTTCTCCGTTGACCAGATGACCGTCCTAGACCGTCGGGGGTCTTCTCTTCGGTCGGTAGAAAGAGTAACTCAGCTCCGTCTACCAAAAGTCTCAAAGAGGAGGTAGGCGAAGAGCGGCTAGTACTCAGTAAGCTCGCTGAAGAGTCGTGCTTCTCTCTTGATGATCCTCCTACCTGGATTCGATCTTCTCAAAGTTCTCTCCCTTCTCCAAAAACTCCGATCCTCTCTTCATAGCAAACAAGGCTATTTATAGGGATCTCAGGGGGTGAAGGTGCCTCCTGAAAACGCTCCCGAATGAGGGGCCACTACCCGCTACATGCGCGGTGACTGGCCCCGCATTCAGGGCAGTTGCAACTGAGACGCGGGCGTTGGGCCAAACGCGCCTTGAGACGCGGGCTTCGGGCCTTCACGTCTGGATGCTGAGGCGCGGGCGTCGGGCCGATGCGCCTTGATGCTGAGACGCGGGCTTCGGGCCGACGCGTCTTGATGCTGAGACGCGGGCTTCGGGCCGACGCGTCTGAACGTTGAGACGCGGGTGTAGAGCCAACGCGTCTTAATGCTGAGACGCGAGCATCGATTTCTCGCGTCTAGAGCTTGAGACTCTGCTTCCTTAATGGCTGGTCTGTTAGTCATTTTTAGACAGCCTACAATGTTAAGTTAAAAAAGACTTTTCTCATGTTATGCTTAGAAATTAGGATGAACTAAAGTTTAATTTTAATTAGTGCACACTAATTAGGGATTATAATATTTTTACTCATCTTTCTTGATTCTCAATCAAAACCCTATGGTAGATAATTCTTCATGGATTCAATATGATGTTCACTCTTTTTAGATTAATACTTTGATTGTGGTAGAGAATTACTGGACGATAATTCCTTTTGCTTAATTAAATCTCTTTCTTACAATTAATATCTCTTTTTTTTCGAAAAGCTTCCATCGCATTCTTCCCTGTCGATTGACATGTCTAACCCTTACTACACGGTTACATTGAGAAGAGACTAAGAACTTCTAACTTTAACTTTTTTTATTTATTTCAATCCAAAATTTCTCTCTCAATCAAAATTTTGGCGCCATTGTCGGGGAGGGAATGGTACGATATTCTCTAAAACTAATTATTTATTTTGTTTCTTTTGCAGGATCTGCTAACAGAAAAATTTATTGCAGCGTAATTGTGCCTACAAATTTTGTAGGTCTGCTGCAAATTGCAAGTACTATTTTATGCAGTTGATAATTTTTCGCTGTGATCAACCTGCATGCTGCTAATTAATTAACAAGTAACCTATTAATTGACTAATTAAAAAAATTAGACTCTTGCATCATAGGCACGTGTCTATTTAAATTTCTTAATTATTGTTGAAGAGTGCTGGTGACAAGGTGCGTTCGCATTGCATATAGATTAGGAAGCACCCTTGGCTGATTTAATGCTTTTAAGTGAATTCTTGTCTATTGCTTTACACGTGCACTAAATCACTTTAAGGGCAAAACCCATAAACAAGATAAGGTGGGGACGTCATTACCCTTCCTTGGCCCACAAATCATCTCCATTGCACTCAAACCCTAACTCTAAAATAAAAATTGACTAGACGTTGGCCTTAGGTTAACTCGGACTCATTAAGAGATTGGCTGAAGGAGGAAGTTGTTCAAATTAACTCTTACTAAATCGGTGTCTAAGGCAGGAGATTAAGGGGCGAAACCCCAAAGGTTGGTGGTTTGGCATAATTAGGCCCGTCTTTGACGAATACCTCCCACCGATCTTGCCACCTACCTGGCTGATTAACTTGTGGTTAATGTCAGCAATATACCTTCTAAAAATAGTCTAAAGTTAGGAGTCGTCTAGGTCTAGGCTTACCATAGATTAGGATTTTTTATTTTTGGATTTTTTATTTTTTCTTAATTGATTGGGTGAACTTGCTTGTTTAACTGTGCATGTCAGCTTGGTCGAGAGACCCAGTCACATCTAGATTAACTAGGAACAATTTACCACCCGAACAAAAACCTGATTCACACATGGCACAACTACAATCACTGACCTCTCTTCCATCTTGCATTCAGCTCCCCAATGTGGGAGACAACCAATTTGAGCTGAAACCACAATACATCAACATTCTTCCTAAGTTTCATGAATTTGAATCCGAGGATGCATACTTTTTCATCAGAGAATTTGAGAAAATATGTCTAGAGATGAAAATACTCAGCCTAAGAGTAGATGCCATTAAATTACGTTTTGTCCCGTTCTCTTTGAAAGACTTAGCAAAGAAATGGCTCTACAGTCTAGAAGCCGGTTCCATATCATCATGGGACAATTTCATCAAAGCCTTCTGGAAGAAGTTCTATCCAATTCACAAGATTGCGCAAATTAGGAAAAATATTTACAGTTTAAGTAAACAGCCAATGAACCTTTTTAGAAGTACTTCGAACGTTTTAAGGACCTTCTTGCCCAATGTCCTCACCATGGGATAGAGAAATGGCGATTTTGCTAGGCTCTTTATGAGGAATTAGAATATCAAACGATAACCCTATTAGAATCCATGTGCCAAGGAGGATTTTTGAAAAAGAACGAAGACGGAGGATGGTTATTATATAAAGATTTGGCTAATAAGACAATCCAATCGGAACCAACTTCAGAAAAATTTAGGACTAACGATCCTAGCTCTTCTAAAGGAGGTACTCATTCAATTGAGGAAAACATAGCTACCGAAGCTAAACTAGCTGCTACTAGAAGCTCTAGAAACTCAAGAGCCAGTCTCGATGAACCAAGTCAGCCCAACACCTTCGGCGGGCTGCACTTACTGTCAAGCCATGAACCATGTGTTCGAGAAATATCCCATCTTTTTAGCTCATCAAACGTTACCCGAACATATGAATGCAGCCTTCACAAGGCCCACTAACAATCCATATTCATCCACCTATAATCTTAGTTGGAGAAATCACCCAAATTTCTCATAGGGCCCAACAACAATGATCAAACAAGGCCTAAATTCTCCAACAATTTTCAACAATCTCCTTATCAATAAAATTTCCCCAACCAAAGTCCTCCACCCTCTTTCCAAAATTCACATATGGAAACAAGACTCTCTAATATGGAAAGAAACGTAGACACTCTAGTTAAGAGCTAAGAAACACTGGCTCAAGTCATTACTAGGATAGAAATGCAACTTAGTCAACAAGAAAGACAAAAAGGAACTCTACCAAGTCAACCATTGCCAAACCCTAGGAATCCTAGGCAAGCTAATGAGGCTCAAGACCCAAATTAGTGTAACTTGGTTCATACGTTGAGGTCAGAGAAATAAGTTGATAATCAAGTATCCATGCTACTGGACCCAGCTTAAAAGTCCACTCCATCTAGTTCCACTCCACGTCCACAAAACTTCAAAGAAACCGAAGTTGATAAGTCAGCAAAACAAGTGCACCAACCTATAGCCCAATTTTCAAATAGGTTTAGGAATAATAATAATGCACATATAGAGAAAATGCTTGAGGTGTTCAATTAAGTTAAGCTTAATATACCACTTCTTGATGTAATCCAATAGGTCCCTAGTTATGCCAAATTTCTTAAGGACATGTGCACCAAGAAAAGAAAGACAAATGTGCCCAAGAAGGTTTTTCTAGCCACTAACATTAGTGAGCTATTGGCTAACCAGATCCCAATCAAGTACAAAGACCCTGGTTGCCCCACCTTTTCTTGCACAATAGATCAAGCTGAAATTAATAGAGCACTTCTCGATTTAGGAGCAAGTATTAATTTGCTTTCCTTCTCTGTATATCAACAGCTTGGGTTAGGAAAACTCAGACTAACTCAAGTTACGATCCAGTTAGTTGATCGATCAATTAAAGTTTCAAAGGGAGAGATCAACGATGTCCTTATACGTGTAGGAGAATTCATTTACCTAGTAGATTTCATTATCTTAGAGACACAATCTGTGTCTAATCTTAGGTCTCAAACTCTTATCATCTTGGGTGTCCGTTCCTCGCAAATGCTAATGCAATCATAAATTATAAAAACGGATCCATGAGATTGACTTTTGGAGACATGACCAAAGACGTCAATGTTTTCAACTTAGGTAAACACCCCTATAACATAAACGACCAACCCTTTGAGGTCAACTTAATTAAAAATGTGACTAGTAAGCGTAGAGAGGAGATAGAACTGAAAGCAAAGTGTGATACTGAGTTGGAATCTGAGGATTTTAACCTTGATGGGATGGTCAATTCTACGATTGTGTGGGCATCAAGCCAAAGTTCATTAGATTAGGAGCCAATGAGTCTTACTCCTCCACCTATCGGGTCATCGCCTACCATAGAGCTAAAAATCTTACCCAAGCATCTCAAGTACGCCTACCTAGGTGAACAAGAGAATCTATCAATTATAGTTGCATCCAATTTAACTAATAGGCAAGAGGAAGACCTTATGAAAATTATTAGGAAGCATTAGGAAGTCATTGGTTGGACAATGACCGGCATTAAGGGATTAAGTCCAACTATAGTTCAACATCGAATCCATCTAAATGAACAGGCAAAACCAAAGAGGGAATCACAGCGTAGGTTGAATCCTATCATGCAAGAAGAGGTACGAGCTGAAATAGTGAAACTTTTAGATAATGGGATAATTTATCTCATTTCTAATAGCCAATAGGTCAGCCTAGTCCATGCTATACCTAAGAAATTTGGTTTTACAGTGGTAGAGAACGACAAACAAGAGTTGTTCAAACAAGACTCCCTACAAAGATTCGAGTTTGCATTGACTATCGTAAATTAAATGTTGCCACCCGCAAAGACAATTTTCCTCTTCCATTTATCAACCAAACGCTTGAACGATTAACTGGTGATTAGTCTCTGATTTTGCATAATTTTTATCACATTCGCATATTTATTTGATCTAAAATTCTGCTAATAAAGCTTCGCTTGCTTAATCCTAGGTCTATGGTATGCAAATGAAGAAGAAGACCCTAAATCACCATTTAATGTGTGATTAAAGGCCTACCAAGTAGTCATTGACCCTAGGGAGGTAATTTTGTCAGCTCAGGGCATCAAATCACGAATCTGGAAGATCCATCTGACAGGAAACAGAAGGGACAACACGCTGCCCAAAGCCAGGCACGCGCCGCCCTAGCAAGGCCGCCTAGGCTTTGGGCCAGGGGTTGTCCCCCTGGCCCACTTTCCCCTGGTGCCTATAAAAACCCCCCTGGGATCTGAAGAGAAGCAAATCTAGTGCTTTAGCAAGTAGTTGTTATTTTATTCTTAGGAGTTGTAGTTGTTTCTTTCTTTCTTCTTCTAGTTTTAGTTTAGCAATTAGAGTGAAAGAGAGAGTGTGTAAAAGTTGTATTTGAAGGTAGCAATCTAATACAAGTAACTGCTTCTCTTTCTTCTTTCCAATTACTTGTTGTTTTTCCATTTGCTTTTACTTACATGTTGTTGTTAACTCCTTTTCTCTTTACCACTTAACTCTTATTGTTTCTTTTATCACCATGTCTAACTAACCCTTTTATTGCATGGCTAACTAACTACTAACCCACTAATCTCAACAACTTGATTGATAACCCAAATGAGTCAATAGTGTCAAACAAGCCTTGTGCAAACGAGAGCTATGACATCTTAAGACGAGGGTTCTAACTGTAACTTACTTACAAGTATTAGCTCTCTTATATTTCATGCTTAATGGGTTTTTGATGATTTATAGAGTTTAAACTTTGCTTGTTTTTGTAAGTTAGAGATTTTTCTTTTAACTTTTCTGATACCATTAGTGCACTTGTGTCTTCCCGTATTCTCGCCTTCAATTGGATCTTGATGAGGGAATGTCCAAGTTTTTGCCGTGTAAAGCTAAAGTTAAAGGAAGAACTTTCACTCGATTTCTACGTGAATAGTTTCTATGCATAAGGGTTACGCTTGCCTGTGAGGCCACATCTTCAAGAAATTAGAGATTAGTGGGAGCACTTAGTAGAAAGTTAGCCATGCGTTTTTACCATCTAGAAAAATTACTTTTACAAACCACCAAATCATTCCAAAATAATTTTTGAAACCAACTTGTTTTCCTTTTCAAATTCTTTATTTGACACAAAGAACTTTCTCTTTTCTAGATCAAAGAAGTCGCATCAAGCTTTCATCGCTCTCCCTCCTTGTGGAGACGACTCGTATAGCCACTTCGCTACTATGGAGGAATCGCAAAAGTAGTAGTATCGACCCACATTCCTTTACTTATTCTTGTGCTTGCTTTTTACCGATCAAATTTTGACGCCGTTGCTGGGGAGGGAACGGTTTTATTGTTCAATACTAAAGATTTTTCTTTGTTCTTGTGTGTAGGAGAAGTACCAAGGAGCTCACTATCACGGGAAGCTAAAGTGGTGGCCCAAGATGTTGCACGAGGATTCATTTGCCCTTGAAAAATTCGTGTAAAAGCGAGTTTCTCCGATTGAAGTACTAATGAACTCTTCTACATGGTTGCCGAGAGCCGCTCAAATTGCTTTCTCAAATTTTTTTTAGTTCCCTTGAATGCTTCACCTTATACATGTGTAATAAACTCAACAGAAATCCACTTATTGCTTAAATGAAATATGGATTAGACTCTTACATTTAAGGCACGTATCTATTTCAATGCATTTCGATTTCTATTGAAGAGTGCTGGAGAAAAGGTACGTGTGCATTCATATAGAATAGGACCAACATTTTGGAGTGATTTATCGCTTTGAGTGTTACCTTGTTGTGAATAAACTGTACACTTACACAATTGACATTAAGGACAAAATCTCAAATAAATAAGATAAGGTGGGGATTTCATCACCCTTCCTTAACCCAAAAACCATCTCCAAGTACACTCACACTACCCCAAGTCTTAACTAAAAATTGATAGACGTTGGCCCTAGGGACATTTCAAACTCATTAAGAAATTAACCGAGGGTGGAAATTGCAAGAACTATACTCCAACAAAATCGGTGTCTAAGGAAAATGGATTGAGAGGCAAAGCCTCGAAAGTTCCATTGTTTGGCGTAATTAAGGCCCGTGGCTCACGCCCAGATACCTCCCACCAAGTTTTGCCCTTTCCTGACTGATTAGCTTATAGTTGAGCTCCTACAACAACCTCCCCCAGAGAAATGACCAGTTACGAGTCGTCTAGATCCAAGTACCTTAGACTAAGGCTTTGTGATTGTATTTCTTTCTTTTGTTTGTCTATTTTATTCTTTTCGATTATTTGTTGTCTTTTACATTGTTTGTGGTGTGCTGCATGCAAGAGTGGGTGAGAGATCCTGTAACTTTCAAATTAACCAAAAACACTTCTCTACCCTTGCATACATAACCGGTGATGGCGTCACTTCAGGACAGGTTTTACCCGATCAGAATCTCATTGCCATCTTGTATAAAACTGCCTGAGGTAAATAGAAATAACTTTAAATTAAAGCCTCAATTCATCAACACTCTTCCAAAGTTTCATGGTTTAGAATCGGAGGACGCATACTTCTTTGTTAGGGAATTTGAAGAAGTGTGCCTCATAATGCGTATTCCCCAGCTAAGAGACAATGTCGTTAGGTTACGTTTCATCCCCTTTTCCCTAAAGGACCTAGCTAAAAAATGGTTGTACAGTTTGACGGCAGATTCAGTTATAACGTGGGATGATTTCATCAAGGCCTTCTTGAAGAAATTCTACCTAATTAACAAAAGTGCCCTCATTAAAAAGAATATAATGCAGTTTAGGAAAGAACCGAGCGAGCCATTTTGGAGATACTTTGAGCGATTCAAAGATCTCCTAACTCAGTGCCCTCATCACGGTGTAGAGAAATGGCGTCAGTGCCAGATTCTCTACGATGGTTTAGATTATCAAACGAAAACCCTGTTAGAAACCATGTGTCAGGGAGGGTACTTGTAAAAGGATGAGAATCAGGGTTGGGATTTATTTGAGGATTTAGCTGAGAAAACTCCGCAATTGAAGCCAGCCTCGGAAAAGCCAAAGACTTCACAATCTATAACTTTAAGAGGAGGGCTCCTATCTCTAGAATCATCCATAGCTACAAAAGCTAAGATTGCAACCCTAATAAGGAGAATAGAGGCTTTAGAAACATAAGAGCTAGCCAATGTCAACCAAACAACCCACCACCAATTCATAATCCGGGTTGTTCATACTATCAGACACTAAACCATGTCTTTGAAGAGTGCCCTGTTTTTCATACCCAGCAAGTGCCACCAGAACACCTGAACGCGGCCTACTCACGACCGTCGCATAATCCTTACTTACAAACATACAATCTCGGTTGGAGAAATCACCTAAATTTCTCTTGGGCCCAAAACAATCCTCCCAGGCCTAATTTCTCCAACAATTTTCACCATCCCAGTCCTCCACCAAATTTTTCCAGTCAAGCTCCATCATCCTCCTCCCAAAGTTCACCAATGAAAAAGAAATTCAGTAAATTGAAAGAGAGCATGGAAGCTTTTATGAAGTCCCAAACCGCTTTCATGCAAAATCAGGGACAAACGCTGAGCAACTATTCACAGGCTATATCGAGATTGGAAATGCAAATGAGTTAATTAGCTAACTCTCTAAGTAGAAGACCAAAGGGTACTTTACCTAGTCAGCCGCTAGTTAACCCTAAAAACTCCAATCAAGTGTATGAAATTCTAGATCCTTCGATCAACCAGTGCAATGTTGTTCACACACTTTGATCTGAAAAGAAGGTGGACAACCAGGTCAAAAAAATCCTGTCCACATTGGTCCTACTCTAGCCTCCACCTCTGCTAGTTCCTCCCAATCTGATCCACAAACATCTGACGAGGACAAAGCTGTTGAACAAGTTTATAAGTTTGTAGCACCCTTTCCCAATAGGCTTAGGAACAATAACAAGAATATGCACATGGAGAAGATACTTGAGATGTTTATCCAGGTCAAACTGAATGTGCCTCTTCTTAATACTATCCAACAAGTCCCAGCCTATGCCAAATTTCTTAAGGATATGTGTATAAAGAAGAGAAAGACAAATGTGCTCAAGAAAGTATTCTTGGCAACCAATATAAGCGAAATTTTGTCTGGTCGCATTCTAGTGAAGTACAAAGACCCTGGATGTCCCATAATTTCCTACACTATAGGACAAATAAAAATTAGCAGAGCACTCCTTGATCTGGGAGCAAGTATCAACTTGCTACCTCTCCCAGTATATCAGCAACTTGGGTTGGACGAGCTGAGCCTAACTCGAGTTACCATTCAGTTCGCTAACCGATCTGTGAAAGTCCCCAAGAGGGAAATAATAGATGTCCTTATCCGGGTCGAGGATTTCATCTACCCTGTTGACTTCATTGTGCTTGAGACCTAACTTGTGTCAAATCCGCGGTTTCAAACTCTAGTCAACTTAGGGTGCCCATTTCTTGCTACAGCCAATGCCATAATTAACTGTAAGAATTGGTCTATGCGATTGACCTTTGAAGACATGACAAAGGAAGTGAATGTCTTCAATCTCGGAAGACAACCCAGGGATATCAATGATCAGACTTTTGAGGTCAATTCTATTGAAAATCTGACCAGTGAGCATGAGGAAAGCATGGAGATAGAAACAGAGGCAGAGTTTGATCTGGAGTCTATGGATTTTAATCTAGACCAGATCGTGGATTCGGCAGTGGACTGGGCGTCAAGCCTAAGTGTACCTCATCATAGGATTGCAAGTTCGGAGCTTGCCTCCAATGAAGCAACACCTTCCCTAGAGCTAAAAGCCTTGCCTGAACACCTCAAGTATGCCTACCTGGGCGGAAAAGAAACCTTGTCAGTCATCATAGCATCCCACCGACTAAGCAACAAGAGGACAGCTTAATGTCTGTTCTGAAAAGACATAGGGAAGCCATTGGATGGACGATGAAGGATATCAAAGGGATTAGTCAAGCAATAGTTCAACATAGAATCCATTTAACCGATGAAGCAACTCCTAGGAGGGACCCACAATGCAGGCTTAACCCACTAATGCAAGAGGCAGTAAAAGTGAAAATTTTGAAACTATTAGATAATGGGATCATTTATTCCATTTCTGATAGTTAATGGGTTAGCCCTATTCATGGTGTCCCGAAGAAAGCTGGCTTTACCGTGGTTGAAAATGAGCAAAAAGAGTTGGTACAAACAAGACTGCCTACTAAGGTTTGTATTTGTATCGACTATAGAAAGTTAAATGCAGCCACCCGTAAAGACCACTTCTCACTACCCTTCATCGACCAAATGCTTGAACGCCTGGCTGGACACGAGTACTATTGCTTCCTAGATGGGTACTCAGGATACAATCAAATCCTCATTGCTGCAGAAGACCAGGAAAAGACCACGTTCACCTGCCCATTCGGAACCTTCGCTTATTGACGCATGCCCTTTGGATTGTGCAATGCTCTCGCAACATTCTAACTGTGCATGCTCAATTTGTTCTCCGACATGGTGGAACGTTTTCTTGAGATTTTCATGGATGACTTCTCCATCTACGAAGATTCATTTGAACAATGTCTTCATGATCTTGAGTTGGTTCTACAAAGATGCAAGGAAAAGAACCCAACTCTGAACTGGGAGAAATGTCACTTCATGGTGAGACAGAGGATTGTCTTAGGCCATGAGATTTCTAGGAGAGGAATTGAAGTGGACAAAGCTAAAGTACAAGTAATTGCTAATCTTCCACCACCCAAAAACATCAATGATATTAGATCCTTTCTAGGGCATGTTGGGTTTTACCGACGGTTCATTAAGGATTTTAGTAAAATCGCTAGGCCCTTAACCAGCCTGCTCGCAAAGGACGTGCCCTTTGATTTTAACGATGAATGTTTCAAGTCATGGGGAAAGCTTAAGCAAGAATTTATTTCTGCTCCTAATTAGGCACAACTGTTTGAAATCATGTGCGATGTTCTAGGACAGCACATCAACAATAGGCAGCACGTGATTTATTACTCGAGTAGGACCTTGAATGACACCTAACAGAATTATACAACTAAGAAGGAATTCTTGGCCATTGTCTTTACATTAGAAAAGTTTCGGCCCTACTTGTTGGCTCGAAGACGGTGATTTTCATGGATCACTCGGCACTAAAATATCTCATGACCAAGAAGGAAGCAAAAGCCCGACTGATTCGGTGAATTTTTTTGCTTCAAGAATTTGACCTGAAAATTTGGGATAAACGAGGTATAGAAAATGTGATCACTAATCATCTATCACGAATTCCAAATGCACCTATCATACAAGCTCCAATCAACGAGGATTTTCCAGACGAACGCATCCTGGCCATTTTCAAGTATGCGGATATAGTCAATTACCTGGCCACTGGACAAATACCCGCTGACTAGACAAAGCAAGATCAGTGTCGTTTCTTTACCCAAGTACAGTACTTCTTCTGGGAAGAGCCGTATCTTTTTAAGTATTGTCCCGACCAGATTATTCGACGATGCATACCAGAGGAAGAACAGAGGAGTGTGCTAAGCTTTTGCCATGAACTTGAATGAGGAGGACACTTCAGTCCCCGCAAGACTGCAGAGAAAGTTTTACAAAGTGGGTTTTACTGGCCCACTTTGTTCAAAGACTCGGTCCACTTTTGCAAGACGTGCAAATTGTCAGAAGATTGAAAAAATTTCAAGAAGAGACATGATGCCCCTGAACCCGATCTTGGAAGTTGAAATTTTTGATGTTTGGGATATCGACTTCATGGGACCATTCCCTAATTTCCTTCGGCAACCAGTTCATTTTGGTTGCTGTCGATTACGTCTCTAAATGGGTAGAAGCTGTGTCAATAAAGACAAATGATAACAAAGTGGTTGTCAAATTTCTCAAAGAAAACATCTTCTCCCGATTTGGCACCCCCAGAGCGATAATTAGTGATAATGGATCGCATTTCTGCAATAGAGTTTTTGAAGCTCTGATGCGGAAATATTTCATCAATCACAAGTTATCTACTCCGTATCATCCCCAGATAAATGGGCAGGTCGAAGTCACCAATCGACAGATCAAGCTCATTTTGGAAAAGAATTTCGGACAAAACCAGAAGGATTGATCGGTCAAACTCAACGATGCATTGTGGGCTTACCGCACTGCTTTTAAGACAGTCCTGGGGATGTCTCCTTACAGAATCATATTCGAAAAAGCCTATCATCTGCCAGTAGAGTTAGAACACCTTACCCTCTGGGCCATTAAGCAACTCAATTTTGATCTGAGTAAGGCCGGTGAGCTAAAGAGACTGCAGATCTCAGAAGTAGAGGAGATACGCAATGAAGCCTATGAGAAGCTCGGATCACCAAAAGCAGGACTAAACTTTTTCATGATCATATCATAAACCGGAAAAACTTTATCCCGGAAGACAAGGTTCTGCTATAGAACTCTAGGCTTCATATTTTTGCGGGGAAGCTGAAGACTCGTTAGTATGAACCGTTCATTGTGCGCACCGTTTTCCCACACGGTATTGTGATTATTGTCGATCCTACGAACAACACGGAATTCAAAGTGAATGGGCAAAGACTGAAACCCTTTTTGATCACTGAGCCTGCATCACCGGCTGATAGTGTGCTGACTCTTTTTACCCCGTCATACACCTAACCACAGCCATCCACACTGCAACTAAAAAATAAAAAATAAAATAAATAAATATATATATAATAATTGAAAAAAATAAAAAATTAAACAACTTCACTTATTGTTTATATGCTTACCCCTTCTATATTTTTTTTGACATTTCTTTCCCCTAGTCGCACTTGGCTGGCCTGATTTGACAAAGGCGGTAATATCATTTCTTCACCCTATTTATTGCATTTGCATTTCTCTGACATTCATTGAGGACAATGCATTAGATAGGTGTGGGGGGTGCTAACACTTTCACTTTTTCTTTTTCTTTTTACAATAAATAAATAAATAAATAATAAAAATCTCCAGAATGAAAAAAGAATTTTCATTCTCTTTATAAAAATACCAAAAGGTTGTAGGAATTAAGGGAACCTTATTAAGGAACCTTTATTTTAACCTAAATAAAAATGAAATATTGGTTTGACTAAGAGTTGGGAGGGATAAGGAAAATAACTTATTCCTTTTATTTAGCCTTAGTAGAATATGCATAAATCACACACATGCTATGGATTTAGAGACACAACTCTGAAAAAAAATTGTTGGATAATTGTGCCTTAAGAAGCATGATTACTCACGCCAAAAAATAAATATATATAATATATAAGTAAATCTTGATTTCGTAGCCTACTCTACTTACATATTTAACCTGAGGGATGTTTTTTCACCTGGTGCCCTAAAACCATCTAATTTGGGAGTCATCGGTTTAATATGTGTTATATGAGTAAAGTAGAAAGCCTAATGAAACCAAGAATAATAGATAAATATTAATAAAATTAAATAATATTCAAAGTTGAGTTAAAAAATCTCAAGCACATCACACTTATACATTATGCATATCTATCTAAAACAACATAACAGATTGAGTTAGAAGTACAATATCCTTTCTAAATTTAAAGAAAAATCATAATTTCTTCTTTTATGAAGGCTAAAGTATAGGAGAACTTATGAGGGTTAAACCTAATTCTTACATCATTCGGTCATTTTTACTTAGATGATTGAAAGTTTTTTTTCTTAAAAGAGGTTTTGCTAACAACTAAATATTTTTTCACTTACTGGTTTTTGTGGGTGCAATCCACTGAAAACCCTCAGGAGACAACACTCCTCCTCTAGGGGAAACCTAAGAGGTTTAAAAAGGCTTGTTGCACATGCTCAGTGCAATCACGTCACCTGCGAAAGTGTTATAATAATTTTCTTATTTTTGTTCTGCTCGAGACGAGCAAAAAGATAAGTGTGAGGGTGTAATTAATCTCTAATTTTACATTATTGTTATCACATTCGCATATTTATTTGATCTAAAATTCTACTAATAAAGCTTTCCTTGCTTAATCCTAGGTCCATGGTGTGCAAATGAAGAAGAAAACCCTAAATCACCATTTAATGTGTGATTAAAGGCCTACCAAGTAGCCATTGACCTTAGGGAGGTAATTTTGTCAGCCCAGGGCATCAAATCATGAATCCAGAAGATCCAGCTGACAAGAGACGGAAGGGACAACACGCTGCCTGAAGTCAGGCGCGTGCCGCCCTAGCAAGGCCGCGAAAACGCGGCCTGGGCCACGTTTACGCGGCTTTACAGGCGCGAGCACGCCCGGGCTTTGGGCCAGGGGTTATCCCCCTGGCCCCCTTTTCCATGGTGCCTATAAAAAACCCCCTGGGGTCTGAAGAGAAGCAAATCCAGAACTTTAGCAAGTAGTTGTTATTTTGTTCTTAGGAGTTATAGTTGTTTCTTTCTTTCTTCTTCAAGTTTATGTTTAGCCATTAGAGTGAAAGAGAGAGTGTGTAAAAGTTGTTTTTGAAGGTGGCAATCTAATACAAGTAACTACTTCTCTTTTTTCTTTCCAATTACTTGTTGTTTTTTCATTTGCTTTTACTTACTTATTGTTGTGTAACTCCTTTTCTCTTTACCACTTAACTCTTGTTGTTTCTTTTACCATCATGTCTAACTAATTCTTTCATTGCATGGCTAACTAACTACTAACTCACTAATCTCTAACAACTTGATTGATAACCCAAACGAGTCAATAGTGTCAAACAAGCCTTGTGCAAATGAGAGCTATGACATCTTAAGACGAGGGTTCTAACTCTAACTTACTTACAAGTATTAGCTCTCCTATATTTCATGCTTAACGGGTTTTTGATGATCTATAAAGTTTAAACTTTGCTTGTTTTTGTAAGTTGGAGATTTTCCTTTTAACTTTGCCGATACCATTAGTGCACTTGTATCTTCCCGTATTCTCGCCTTCAATTGGATCTTGATGAGGGAATGTCTAAGTTTTTGCCGTGTAAAGCTAAAGTTAAAGAAAGAACTTTTACTCGATTTTCACGTGAATAGTTCCTATGCATAAGGGTTATGCTTGCCTATGATCCATCGTGAGGCCACATCTTCAAGAAATTAGAGATTAGTGGGAGCACTTAGTAGAAAGTTAGCCATGCGTTTTTACCATCTAGAAAAATTACTTTTACAAACCACCAAATAATTTCAAAACAATTTTTGAAACCAACTTGTTTTCCTTTTCAAATTCTTTATTTGACAAGAACTTTCCCTTTTCTTGACATCAAGCTTTCATCGCTCTCCCTCCTCGTAGATACAACCCGTATAGCCACTTCGCTACTACGGAGGAATCGTAAAAACAGTAACATCGACCCACATTCCTTTACTTATTCTTGTGCTTGCTTTTTTTCGATCAGCTGGCCACGAGTATTACTTTTTTTTTATGGTTACTCAAGATATAACTAAATCCTCATAGCCCCGGAGGACCAAGAAAAAATAATGTTCACTTGTCCATATGGGACTTTTGCTTATCGCCTAATGCCTTTCGGTTTATGCAACGCCCCCGCGATATTTCAACGTTGCATGTTAAGCTTATTCTCCGACATGGTCGAATGTTTCTTAGAGATCTTCATGGATGATTTCTCCGTTTATGGAGACTCTTTCGACCAATGCCTTCATCATCTAGAACTTGTGCTCAAACGATGCATAGAAAAGAATTTGACCTTAAATTGGGAGAAGTGTCACTTTATGGTACAACACGGGATTGTTCTAGGTCATGAGATCTCTAGGAAAGGAATTGAAGTGGATAAGGCGAAGACAGAGGTCATAGCCAAGCTTCCCACACCTAAATGTGTGAAAGACATTCGTTTCTTCTTAGGACACGCCGGTTTTTATTGTAGGTTCATCAAGAATTTTACCAAAATTGCTAGACCCTTAACAAGCCTCTTAGCTAAAGATGTGACATTCATCTTCGATGACGAATGTCTTAACGCATGAGAAAAGCTCAAAATAGAACTTATCTCTGTGCCAATAACTTCTACCCTGGATTGGTCTAAACCATTTGAGATTATGTGCGACGCTTCTGATTTTGCCATAGGTACTGTCTTAGGACAACGCATAGATAATAAGCAGCATGTAATCTACTATTCAAGTAGGACGCTTAATGATGCCCAAGTGAACTATACTACAACCGAGAAGGAATTCTTGGCAGTAATGTTCGCATTGGAGAAATTTTGCCCATACCTACTTGGGACTAAAACCACGATATTCTCTGACCATTCGGCACTTCGATACCTAATGCTCAAGAAAGACGCGAAGGCCCGACTCTTTCGTTGGATCCTCCTCCTCCACGAGTTTGATCTCTAAATTCGAGATAAAAAGGGTGTCAAAAATGTCATTGCTGATCATCTCTCTCGTGTTCCAAATGCCCCTTCCAATGAGTTGCCAATCAATGATAACTTCCCCGATGAACAACTCTTAGCTACCTTTCGGGAACCATGGTATGCTGACATAGTTAACTACTTAGTCACAAACCAAACCCCATCCCATTGGTCACAACAAGATGTATATCGATTCTTGTCTCAAATCCGATATTTCATTTGGGAGGAACCTTATCTTTTTAAGTATTGTTTCGACCAAATCATTAGGAGATGTATTCCTGATGAGGAAATAAAGAGTGTTCTAGCCTTCTATCATGAATTTGCATGAGGTGGACACTTTGATCCCCGAAAAATAGCCGAAAAAGTTCTACAGAGCTGGTTCTATTGGCCCAATGTGTTTAAAGATGCATTTGACTTTTGCAAAATGTGCACAAGATGTCGAATGATAGGAAGGATTTTGAAACGTAATATGACGCCCCTAAACCCAATTCTAAAAGTAGAACTCTTTGATGTTTGGGGCATTGACTTTTTGGGTCCCTTTCCTAATTCATTTGGGCATCAATACATTTTGTTGGCTGTGGATTACGTATCCAAATGGGTTGAATCCATCCCTTGCAAGATAAATGACAACAAAGTTGTTGTCAAGTTCTTGAAAGAAAACATCTTTTCATGCTTTAGAACCCCTCGTGTCATAATTTGTGATAATGGTACACATTTTTGTAATAAAACTTTTAAAGCTCTTATGCGAAAATATGTCATAACACACAAGTTATCCACATCTTACCATCCTCAAACCAGTTGGCAGGTTGAAGTCTCAAATAGACAAGTTAAACTTATCTTGGAGAAAACTGTGAATCAAAACTGGAAGGACTGATCCACCAAATTAGTGAATGTCTTATGGGCATATAGGATCGCCTTTAAAATGAATCTAGGAATGTCTTCTTATAGGCTAGTCTTTGGAAAGGCTTGTCACCTTCCTGTTGAGTTAGAGTACCGAGCTTTATGGGCAATTAAGCTGCTGAATTTTGATCTAGACAAGGCTGGTGCGCTTCAAAAATTACAAATTTTCAAACTTGAGGAGTTAAGGAACGAGGCGTATGAAAATGTGAAGATTATGAAAGATAGGGTTAAGGTTTTCATGATAAGTTCATCATGATAAAAAATTTTGTCCCTGCATAAAAAGTCTTACTCTATAATTCTAGACTTCACCTTTTTCATGAAAGTTGAAATCAAGATAGACAGGGCCTTTTGTTATTAAGACTATGTTTTCACATGGAGCCATAGAGATATGCGACCCTAAGAATAGTAATGAATTCAAGGTAAATAGTCAACGTTTGAAACTGTTTTTGGAATCAGTACCGGAAGCGACATAGTATGGGTCTTTTTGACCTAATGTATCGGTAACTCTACCTTTCTGCCAGTTCATTTCATGCATTCATACATTGAGGAAATGCATGAGATAGGTGTGGGGAGGGTTCTAACATAACATAGGTTTTCTTTTTATTTAAAATAAAAAATTATTTAAAATAAAAAAACTTAACATTGTACTTTTTTTAAAAAAATATTAATTAACATTTTACTTTCTTTTAAAATATAAAACTTTTTAAAAAGAGAGCAATATTCTGACATATTTTGTAAGAAATTAAGTTAATTTTAAGGAATAGGAGAATCATAATTAGGATTTCTTATACTTGGTCAAAATAAGATTATTTGTTCGATTTCTAGATTAGGAAGAAAATTTAGAAAAGTAATTTAGTCTTGATTTTTATCTCGATGAAATATGCATGCTTTACACACACACTTAGAGTTTAAAAAATAAAGATTCTTATGCCTTATTTGAAATATGTGTGTGTGTGTGTAATATATCAAAAATCCTCTAATTAAGCTAGGTATTTATGCCTCATAAAAGCATAAGTATTCACGCCTAAAAGCGGTTCACATAATAAAATTCTTAGTTTTGTGGCCTTATTTGCTCGAGTCCTTAAGTCCTTGGGGTGTTTTCTCACGCGATTCCCTAAAACTGTCTGGTTTGGAAGTCACCGATCAAAGGCTCATTACATGGGCAGATTAGAAAGCCTAATAGAACTAAGGAATAATATTACAAAAATAATAATTAATATTATTATTATAATAATAAGGCATAAGAGTTAGAGTTAAAAAAATCCTTAGTCAAAATTTCACGGTCACAAAGGTGCATATGACTTAGGGTAAAATAATAGACTAGATGAGAAATATAGTTTGACTCCTTATCTTGATTGATAACAAGTTCTTAAATGGAGACTAAGTGTAGGAATAAAAAATTCAGTTTTTCTATAACTTATAAATTACTTACTCTTACAATACCACTTCAAATTTTCTTCTCTTTCAAACGTGTTTTCGAAAATATTAACATTCTATTTTTTCTTTCTTTATGGATTTTGTGAGTGTAATCTACTGAAAACCCTCACGAGACAACACTCGTCCTCTAGGGGTAACTGAGTGGTTTAACGGCTTGTTACACATGCTAAGTGCAATCGTGGTACCTACAAAACTGATATTAGGATAGTTAGATTTGTTTTTTTTTTAATTTTTACTCGAGGACAAGCAAAAAGATAGGTGTGGAGTGTGATTGGTCATCAAAAATGCATATTTTCATTCACATTTTCATACTTAAGTTTTATAGAACATTACTATTTAGTTCATTTATTGTTTATTAATGTGCAGGACTCCAAGATCCAAGGAAGCCCAAGAGAAGCCTAAAAGAAGCCAAAAGCCCATAAGAAAAATGAAAATAAAGATTAATTAGGAAAGATAAAGGAAGCATCTTTTCTATCCCATTTAAATTTGAATTAATCTAAAGGAGGAGAAGAATAGAACAAGATGGTCCTAATCCTAATTAAAGATAGAAGTGGACTTCTATTTGAACCTAGTTACTCGCACTATAAGATGAAGATAAAGGAGAGAAAATCTGAATTTGATACGGATTTGGAGATAGCTTCGTCACCAAGTCATTTAAAGAGATCGTCGTATTTCAAAATTCAGAGCCAAACTTCAATATCTGAGGATAGATTTCCAGATGGATGGAGCAGAAAAGGCCACGGACGAAAACGCATGGCCATTGGCCACGCTTTTGCCACGAAAACGCGGCAATCTAGAGTCAGTTGGCACCGCGTTTCCGTGGTAGAGTTATACTAGGATTCTACGTCTCAAATCTCCTATAAAAATCCCTTTAGAGCAACAGAGAAGGGCAAATCTCAGAGCTCAAACTTAGGGTTTTCTTAGATCCTCTTTCTGAATTTTCTTATATTATTTCATTTTTTTTATTTGAAGAAGAAGATTGTTGAAGAAGCAGAAGAGCTTTGTAATTGGGCGGTGACATCCAATAAAATAAGATTCTTTATTCTTTTTACTCTTCTTACTTTTCAATTCAATTTAGTTTTTTACTATTGCTTATTTGTTTTTCTTCTTTTAATTTTGATGCAACTTTTCTCATTCATAATAAAAATTGAAAATAAAAATAAAAATATGAGTAACTAGTTAAACTTATAGTTTGCTAATCTCTCGATCAACCTAAGTTTAGTTCAAAAGATGAACTGATTGAAATCTATACTTGTTAGAAACCCTAAGATTAAATTGGTATTCTTGAAGATAAATAAATAATTAGGTTTAACTAATTTAGGGTTGCACTTTTTAATGGTTATTTATAGTTCATATTTAAATACTTTGATAGCATCATTTTAAGTTTAAAAAAGACTTTTCTCATGCTATGCTTAGAAATTAGGATGAACTAAACTTTCATTTTGATTAGTGCACACTAATTAGGGTTTATAATATTTTTATTCATCTTACTTGATTCTCAATCAAAATCTTAGAGTAGATAATTCTTCATGGATTCAATATGATGTTCACTCTTTTTAGACTAGTAATTTGGTTATGGTAGATGATTAGTGGACTACAATTCTTTTTGCTCAATTAAATCTCTTTCTTACAATAAATATATCTTTTTTTTAAGCTAACTGTTAAAGAAATCGTTTCGAAAAGCTTCCATCGCATCCTTCCCTGTGGATCGACCCGTGTAGCCCTTGCTACGCAGTTACATTGAGAAGAGATTAATAACTTTCTAACTTTAACTTTTTTTTATTTCAATCCAAAATTTCTCTCTCAATCTATATATATATATATATATATATATATATATATATATATATATATATATATATATATATATATATATATATATATATATATATATGAGAAAAATGTATATCAGGTGCCATTTGACGGAACCTTGTCAAATGGTAGCTAATTTGGGCTATTTCCAAACTTTTTGAGTTATCCAACCTTACCAATTTGTAACTCATCCCCTAAGAATTATATTTACAAAAAATCACGTGTTTTGGAATTTATTTGAACATGTATCTAATGGTTTAAAATTTAACGGCTTTTCATCAATGCAACTTTTGCAACCATTAATTACATGATCAAACGAACTCCAAAACACATGATTTTTTGTAAATACACATCTTAGGAGATGAATTATAAATTGCTAAGATTGGATCAAAAGAAAAAAAATTGGAAAATACCCCAAATTAGTCGTTCTGTCAGATGACGGTTGACCTACATATTCCTCTCTCTCTCTCTGTCTTTATATATATACAAAGCTATATAATTTGTATCATTATTTTTGGGAATCTAGATCATGAAAGCGTTTTTTGATATTATGATTAACGAGTTTACACAACTTATACCGTGATTATCAAGATTACTAAATTAACACCACGATTAGCAAGCTTGCTCAATTAACACCACTATTAGCAAGATTGCTCAATTAACACCATGATTAGCAAGGCTTGCTTAATTAACACGATGATTAGAAAGCTTACTATGAAAGCTTACACAATTAACACTATGATTTGTAAGCTTACGCAATTAACATCATGATTATCAAGCTTACTCAATTAACACCACGATTATCAAACTTGCCAACTTAACACTGTTTGCTAGCTTACCCGATTAACACCATCATTAGCAAGCTTACTCAATAACACTATGATTCGCAAGCTTACTCAATTAACACTATGATTAGCTTGCTTACCCAATTAATTTCATGATTAGCTAGCTCACCCAATTAGCACTATGATTAACTAGCTTGCTAATTTTCTGAGTCAATCTGAGGTGGACAAATAATAGAGAAGGATAGACAAACCAAAAACCGCCAATGAGCAGTGTGTGATACTCTCGTCACGCGTGATTCGCTAGTCAACTCAGATGGAGCCATCTAATTAAGGGCAATACTAGTATTACGAATATACAAGTAGCATGTATTATCTTCTTGTAGGCAGAGGGGATAAGCACATGAGGAAGTTAGTCAAAGGGGGTTTTGGTACCAAAAAAAAAAAAGCAAAGGGTTTTTGGGACGGGGATCTTTTGTCGGGGATAAAGGCAATTTTCCCTTTCTTCGGAGACTTATAGCAGGGACACTGAAACTATGACAAGTTAATTGCTCGTTTGAAACAACGAGGGAGGGAGTTTATTGTGTGTGATTTTAGACCCCAACAGTCTTTTTGAATCTTAATGGCTTTCAAGAATATGTTCAAAGTTCTAGCCAACAATCTTCACCTCAAGATTGCGCTTCTGATAGACAATGCCCACTTTATTTTTGTAGAGAGAAGGTACATGCTAAAACTATGGCATCCGCGCAAAAAATCGTAGCAACTTCAAGTAATTATTCTCTATATCGGGTGCTTGTGGGTGGCAGAAGAGATTATTGGTCAGGAAAGTGCTGGCCGAAAATCTCCCCCTATTTATTCCCCTATACAGTTTATTGTAAAAAGTAAACAATTAGTCTGAAGCTCCAATTGTAGCCATCTAAAGAGCCCATTATAGCACTTAGGATTAGTGTTAAGAGGGAGCTGCATGGGACCCGTGGGGTTAGTCGGGGAGTGCTCCAACACTGGCTTGGCAGCCCAGTAAAGCGCTGATTGAGCTTAAGCCTGCACACAAAAAATACAGAATTTCAGAATTTAGAATAAGGAGTGTCCAAGTACTCAATACTACCGCTATACTAAGTGACTATTAGGGTCGTGATCCATAAGGAGAGACTAGCGATGGAAGTTTTTTAATAAGTTCTCTTTAGGTTACAAAGAATGGTTAAAGATCTTCTTTCAGTTCTTAAAAAGAAAAGAAAAATGAGTTTAAGTTAAGTTAGGAAGAAAGTGGTAAATTGAGAAGGTAGAGAAAATAGAAAATGGATATTTATAAAGAAATTGAAAAAAAGATTGATAAAAGAGTTGGTGTTGGTGATCTAAACTAAAATTAAAAGAGTTGGAGTTGGTGTTGACAATATGACTTGGGGGAGTTGTATCCCCATTGACTCTGTGAAGAGTAGTGATGATTATTCCAATCTTATTCATAGTATTAGGACTGGGGCATGTATTGATTCGGATAAGACCAATCCGGCACACTAGGTTGGTTAAAGTTATGATATGTCGGGTTGATAACATCCGAAAAAGAAGTCGGGGAGTAACATGGATTACCATTAAAGTTTGAAAAATTGTTGTTATAAGTCATATCACACAAGAAATGTCAAATACAAATAAAGAAAAACAAACAAATAAGTAAACAAAAAAAAAAGAAAAAAAATCTAACCTAAGTTAGGGTAAACCTTAGACCTAGACGACTCCTAACTGGTTAGACTGTCCACGGGGGGTATATTGTCGAATTTGACCACAAATTAATCGGCCAGGAAGGGGTAAGATCAGTGGGAGGTATGTTGGCCCAAAAGGTTACACTCTCCATTTGTTTAGAGTTTTGATGATAACAAAACAAATAAGAGCTATTTGGTACTAATAAGTTTGTTCAAGATAAGTTTCAGGTTTGTACCATGTTTGGAGGCCATTGCTTAGCTTTTGCAAGAAATTCTAGGTTCATAGAGTAAAGAAGGCTTATGGCACATCAAGGAAGGAACATAGAAGAGAAGGCTCTAGCTAGGCTTTGCATGGCTCAAGATTTCAAGATTGCTCAAAAAGACTTCATTAGATTTATTTTTAGTTTTATAGTTTTTGTTAAAGAATAGTGAATAGGGTTGAAGCTCCATATTCCAACACACACACACACGTTTTTGCGCACATGCTTTTCCTAAAAATATTCCCTATAGATATACACAAAATATTTTAATACAAAGCCTTTTGATTACAAAGTCAATTTTATGTTTTATATATATCTCTAATCAAAACCATTTTGTTAGATTTCAAATCCCTTTCAAAATTTTGTTTCAGTTTTGACTTTTGGCCTGAGCCGGTCGACCGACCGGTCGACCGTCACTTAGTCAGGTCAGTTCGGTCGACCGACCCAGTCGACTGGACTTCTCGCAGTTTTGGTGCGTATCCGTGTGCACGTGGTCGACCGGGCGGCCGACCGAAGCCCTTCGGTCGACCGGGCGGCTGGCCGACTGAAGTGGTGTTGCTCTCTGTTTGTACATGTTCGACCGGGCGGTCGACCGGAAGCCCGCAACGGTCGTATTATTTTGAACTCCGGTCGACCGGCCGGTCGACCGAGAGAGCCGTTTCAGCCATAACGGCTAGTTTTTAAACACGTTTTAAATTTGTCTTTTTCTTCTCTAAACATGTTTAAATGGTATTTTCTGGGTGTAATATTTCCTAATTAGCATTATGAGGGTTTACTCTTTAATCCCTAACCCTCTCCTATAAATAGGGGTGATTAGGGAGAGGTTTAATACAACAAGCATTTACAAAAAGTTTCAAAAGTTTCAAAGGCTTTCAAAAGAGTTTGGTCCTTGGTTTTTGTGCTGAAGAATCTCTCATCGCTGAAGTTTTATTTTCTAAACTCTCTCAAGTTCATTTTCTTTTTTCACTTACAATATTTGAGCTTCAATTCTAACCATTATTCTACAGGGTTCTTGTAAGGGAAAGAGGCTTTTGTAAAAGATAGTTTGTGGTCTTTTGATCACCAAGAGAGAACTTGTACTTGAGATTGTGGAGTTGGGTACTCCGGTGTGATTGTAATTCTTTGTGAATTTATAGTGGTTGAAATCCTTCTGGGTGAAGGCGGGGACGTAGAGCTGGGTGCTCGAACCTCGGAAAACTTCTCGGTGTTTGCGTTTGGTTTACTTGCTCTTATCTCTTGCATTATATTCTTGCTTCAATTATTTGTTTCAATTACTTGCTTTATTCACCTGTTGCATATTCATATTGTCAATCAAATACTCATACAACAAGATTGCATTGCGCACCTCCAACTCATATCTAGAGGAATCAGGAGGAAGGAGTTCAGAGCCCTTCACGGGGTATTCGGCTTCTAGTCTTGTTTTGGGTTGATTGTTGCATCATATTTTTTATTGTGCATTGATTAGCATTATCACCTATTCACCCCCCCCCTCTAGGTGATTTCAATTGGTATCAGAGCTTGGACTCTAGGTTTGGCTTTACATCCTTAGAGAGATCCTAAAATTTGCTAATCAACATTTGTATTCATCCATTCATTCACTAGTAAACATGGGCGATAACATCAAAACCCCTCCTAAATTTGATGGACTTAATTTCCCTATTTGGAAGGTTAGGATGACTATTTTTCTACAATCTTTAGGTAGCTTAGTTGCAAAATCTTTGACCAAACCCTATGTTAGACCCGATAGTGATGAAAGCACTTGGTCCGACTTTACCTTTAGAGAATATGAGGCTAACTCTAAGGCCCAAAATTCCCTCCTAACCACCTTGAATGAGGATGACCTTACACGGGTAATACATTGCCAATCCGCCTATGAGATTTGGCAACATTTGTTGGTCACACACGAGGGGACATCACAAGTAAAGAGAGCTAAGATAGATCTCTTGAGGTCCCAATATGAAAGCTTTAAAATGATTGATGATGAATCTATTGATTGCATGATTACAAGGTTTACTAAAATTATAAATGCTCTTTCCTCTTTAGGTGATGATATTAGCAATGACCAAAAGGTGCGGAAAGTGATTCGGGCTCTTCCTTCATCATGGGAGATAAAGGCCACCACCTTGAAAGAATTGAATGACAAGGATGAAATGGATCTCATAAGTCTCATTGGAAACTTGAAAACTCATGAGATGGAAAAGAAGGCAAGAGAAGAAGCGGCTCCTCAAAAGAAGAAATCCATAGCCTTCAAGTCTTCCTCCACTCTTGATGACGATGAAGAAGACGAAGAAGAAGATGAGGAGTTATCCCTCCTTGTGCGAAACGTGAAGAGAATGTACCGGAAGAATAAGCTCAACTTAGAAGAAAATTTGAAGGAAAAGAGGAGAGAAGAATCATTTGCTACAATTGCCGAAAGCCCGGACATATCATGGCCGATTGCCCGGAATTCAAGAAAAAGGTGACTTCCCCCTTCAAGCAAAAGAAGCCGGTCGAAAAGAAAGCTTACAAAGCCACTTGGGATTCGGAAAGCGAGTCCGAAGACGAGGTGGACACGGCGAACATGTATTTCATGGCAAACACACCAAAGGTAACCCCTCAACCTCTTGATGAAGAAGATGAATTAAGTAAAGAAGTACTTGTACATGCTTTTGTTGAACTTTCAGAGAGTTATGATAATAAAAAGATAGAATGCTCAAAATTGGAAAAGGAAGTTGCTTTTCTTAAAAATCAACTTGCTATTGTTTCTAAAGAAAATGATGAAATTTCTTCAAATCTTATTTTTACTCAAAATGAATTTAGTGCTTACAAAGTTGCTTGCAAAGCAAAATTTCTAAAGATTGATGAAAAAGAAATTTCTTCATTAAAAACTAGAATTGTTGATTTTGAAAAAGTTTTGAAGGATTGTGCTTTCAATACTAAGAAACTTGAGGAAATGTTTTCTAAAAAGCACACTTCTCATGCTAAAGCTTCACATGTCAAAATTTCTCATGCTCACACTACTCACAACACTCATGCTAAATCTACACATGCTCACAAGTCACACACTCACTATGCTTTTAGATATGGTAGAGTGTATAGAAGCACTTATTGTGGTAAGAATGGACATTTGGCTAAGTTTTGTTATGACCAAATAAATAGAACAAATAATCTTGTATGGGTTCATGGTACTAACACTTTAGGACCCAAGAAAATATGGGTACCAAAATCAAGCCCTAAATTATTTGATGTAGGTACACACCAAGGCTCTAAGACGTAAGGAGCGGTGGTACCTTGATAGTGGTTGTTCAAGACACATGACATGGGATATCAATAACTTTACAACCCTATCAAGGTACATGGAAGGTGGCACCGTCACCTTCGGGGATGACTCCAAGGGCACTATCATCGGTATAGGTAACATTCAAATTGGTGCATCTCCCATTATAGAAAATGTTGTTCTTGTTGATGGTTTAAAACATAACTTGCTTAGTATAAGTCAACTTTGTGATCGTGGACTTAAAATTGTTTTTGATGACTCTTCTTGCAAGATTTTTGATTGCAAAACCAATGATTGTATTCTCACCGGATTTCATGATGATAATGTTTATATCATTGACATGCTTAATTTAGATTGTTCTACTAAATGCTTGAATGTTTTTGATGAAAATTCTTGGCTTTGGCATAGAAGATTAGGACATGCATCTTTTGACCATCTTTCTAGGATTAATTCTAAGGAATTGGTGAAGGGTATTCCTTACTTGAAGTTTGAGAAAGACCGCATTTGTAGTGCGTGCTAACTTGAGAAACAAACCAAGTCTTCCTTCAAACCAATCAAGGATATCATGTCAACTAGGCCATTAGAATTAATTCATATGGATCTTTTTGGACCAACTAATACTAAAAGCTTAAATGGTAGTAGATATGCATTTGTTTTAGTTGATGATTTTTTCCGTTTCACTTGGGTTTTCTTTTTGGAACACAAAGATCAAACTTTTTCTCATTTCAAGATTTTTCGAAAAAGGGTTGAAAAAGAAAAAGGTTTTTCGATTTTGAAAATAAGGAGTGATAGAGGTGGTGAGTTTGTTAACCAACTCTTCATGACTTATTGTGATGAAAAGGGAATCAAGCATGAAATGTCATGTCCTAAAACTCCACAACAAAATGGAGTTGTAGAAAGGAAAAATAGAACACTTCAAGAGATGGCTAGGACCATGATGAGTGAATATGACCTCCCTCAATATTTATGGGCTGAGGCCGTAAACACCGCATGCTATATTTCAAATCGCATTTATTTGTGTAAAAATTCTTCCAAAACATCTTTTGAAATGTATCATTCTAGAAAACCTAATGTTTCATATTTCAAAATTTTTGGATGCAAGTGTTTTGTTTTGAATACTAGAGATAACTTGGGTAAATTTGATGCTAAGGCTTATGAAGCTATCTTTGTTGGATACTCTTCTACTAGTAAAGCTTATAGAGTATTCAATAGATCTTCCCTTACCATTGAAGAATCCATGCATGTTAAATTTGAAGAATCTAATGTGGTTGTTGAGAATGTTATAGAGATTGACCCATTAGGTGAAGACATGGAGAGACTATTCTTGAAGGACTCACCCGCTCAAGAAGAAAAGTAAGAACCCATTGGTGATGTTCAAAAGGATGAAGTAGAAGATTCTCAACCACTTCCTAAAGATTGGAGATACGCTACAAATCACCCCAAGGAACTCATTTTAGGTGATGTCTCTAAAGGGGTAACAACTCGTTCCAAACTCCATGACTTATGTGGTAACTTTGCATTCATTTCTCATTTTGAACCCAAAAGCATCCTCGAAGCCGAGGCGGACTCATATTGGTTGCTAGCCATGCAAGAGGAACTCAATCAATTTGAGCGCAACCAAGTTTGGCACCTTGTTCCTAGGCCTCACGATAGACCAATAATTGGTACTAAGTGGATCTTTAGGAACAAGATGGATGAGTCCGGAAATGTTATTAGGAATAAAGCTAGGTTAGTGGCCCAAGGTTACATTCAAGTTGAAGGAATTGACTTTCAGGAGACCTTTGCACCCGTAACACGGCTTGAAGTCATACGGATAACACTAGCTTTTGCATCTTTTAAAAATTTTAAACTTTTTCAAATGGATGTGAAAAGTACATTTTTAAATGGTTTTATTAATGAAGAAGTTTATGTTGAACAACCTCCCGGTTTTGTTGATCATGTTCATCCCAATTTTGTTTTTAAACTTGATAAAGCTTTGTATGGATTGAAACAAGCTCCAAGAGCTTGGTATGAAAGGCTTTCTAGTTTTCTCATTTCAAATGATTTTGTTAAAGACAAAGTAGACACAACTATTTTTACTAAGCATGTTGATAATGACATTTTAATTGTGCAAATTTATGTTGATGATATAATCTTTGGTTTTACTAATGAGTTTTTATGCAAGGAGTTTGAAAAGGTTATGCAATGTGAGTTTGAAATGTCTTCCATGGGTGAATTGAATTTCTTTCTTGGACTCCAAATCAAGCAATTGCAAGATGGGAATTTCATATGTCAAGCCAAGTATTCAAAGGAACTCGTAAAGAACTTTGGACTTGAAAGCTCGAAAGTTTGCAACACTCCCATGGCAACTACAACCAAGCTTGATAAGGATGACCACGGTAAATGTGTTGATATTAAGTTATATAGAAGTATGATAGGAAGTTTGTTGTATTTGACGGCAAGTAGGCCGGACATCATGTTTAGTGTGTGTCTTTGTGCTAGATTCCAATCGTGTCCTAAAGAGTTCCATCTTATTGCGGTAAAACGCATCATTCGTTATATTAAGGGCACAATTGGAATGGGTCTATGGTATCCGAAAATCGGAGATTTCTCAATGACGAGTTATTCGGATGCTGACTATGCGAATTGCAGAGTAGATAGAAAAAGTACTAGTGGGACATGTCAATTTCTTGGTAATTGTCTTGTTTCATGGTCCTCTAAGAAATAAAATTCCGTAGCTCTCTCAACCGCCGAGGCGGAGTATGTTGCAGCGGGGGCTTGTTGTGCACAAGTCCTTTGGATGAAACATACTCTCCTTGATTATGATTTGCATTATGATCGTATAAAAAAATTTTGTGATAATACTAGTACTATTCATATGACCAAGAATGCAAATCAACATAGTAAGACCAAGCACATTGAGATTAGGTATCACTTTCTTAGAGATCATTTTGAGAAAGGTGATATAGATATTGATTATGTTTCCACGGATTTGCAACTTGCCGATATTTTCACTAAACCACTTGATTTTGCTAGATTCTCTTTTATTTGTGGTGAACTAAATATTTGTGTTATTGAATAAAAATGTTTTTCTTACCCTTTTTGATGTATGACAAAAAGGGGGAGAATAAGTTTGAGTTTATTATGGTCTTGATTCCAATATAAATTTATATTGTTTTTGTTTTTACAAAGTGTTTATGATTTCTTGTATTTGAGTTTAAGTGTCTTGCAAGTGTTTAATACCTCATGGTTTTTAGTCTCATGATTTTTGCTTGCATATTATATTGTTTAATGTAGCATAATTTGAGGGGGAGCTTACACCTCTCTTTTATTTTTTAACATAGCCTATTTGTTTTGTCATCATCAAAAAGGGGGAGATTGTTGGCCCAAAAGGTTACACTCTCCATTTGTTTAGAGTTTTGATGATAACAAAACAAATAAGAGCTATTTAGTACTAATAAGTTTGTTCAAGATAAGTTTCAGGTTTGTACCATGTTTGGAGGCCATTGCTTAGTTTTTGCAAGAAATTCTAGGTTCATGGAGCAAAGAAGGCTTATGGCACATCAAGGAAGGAACATAGAAGAGAAGGCTCTAGTTAGGCTTTGCATGGCTCAAAACTTCAAGATTGCTCAAAAAGACTTTATTAGATTTATTTTTAGTTTTATAGTTTTTGTTAAAGAATAGTGAATAGGGTTGAAGCTCCATATTCCAACACACACACACGTTTTTGCGCACATGCCTTTGCTAAAAATATTCCCTATAAATATACACAAAATATTTTAATACAAAGCCTTTTGATTACAAAGTCAATTTTATGTTTTATATATATATCTCTAATCAAAACCATTTTGTTAGATTTCAAATCGCTTTCAAAATTATGTTTCAATTTTGACTTTTGGCCTGAGCCGGTCGACCGACCGGTCGACCGTCACTTAGTCAGGTCAGTTCGGTCGACCGACCCAGTCGACTGGACTTCTGGCAGTTTCGGTGCGTATCCGTGTGCACGTTCTTCGGGCGACCGGGCGGCCGACCGAAGCCCTTCGGTCGACCGGGCGGCTGTCCGACTGAAGTGGTGTTGCTCTCTGTTTGTGCACGGTCGACCGGGCGGTCGACCGGAAGCCCGCAACGGTCGTATTATTTTGAACTTCGGTCAACCGGCCGATCGACCGAGAGAGCCGTTTCAGCCATAACGGCTAGTTTTTAAACATGTTTTAAATTTGTCTTTTTCTTCTCTAAACATGTTTAAATGGTATTTTCTGGGTCTAATACTTCCTAATTAGCATTATGAGGGTTTACTCTTTAATCCCTAGCCCTCTCCTATAAATAGGGGTGATTAGGGAGAGGTTTAATACAACAAGCATTTACAAAAAGTTTCAAAAGTTTTCAAAGGCTTTCAAAAGAGTTTGGTCCTTGGTTTTTGTGCTGAAGAATCTCTCATCGCTGAAGTTTTATTTTCTAAACTCTCTCAAGTTCATTTTCTTTTTCCACTTACAATATTTGAGCTTCAATTCCAACCTTTATTCTACATGGTTCTTGTAAGGGAAAAGGCTTTTGCAAAAGATAGTTTGTAGTCTTTTGATCACCAAGAGAGAACTTGTATTTGAGATTGTGGAGTTGGGTACTCCGGTGTGATTGTAATTCTTTATGAATTTATAGTGGTTAGAAATCCTTCTGGGTGAAGGCGGGGACGTAGAGCTGGGTGCTCGAACCTCGGAAAAATTCTCGGTGTTTGCGTTTGGTTTACTTGCTCTTATCTCTTGCATTATATTCTTTCTTCAATTATTTGTTTCAATTACTTGCTTTATTCACTTGTTGCATATTCATATTGTCAATCAAATACTCATACAACAAGATTACATTGCGCACCTCCAACTCATATCTAGAGGAATCAGGAGGAAGGAGTTCAGAGCCCTTCATGGGGTATTCGGCTTCTAGTCTTGTTTTGGGTTGATTGTTGCATCATATTTTTTATTGTGTATTGATTAGCATTATCACCTATTCACACCCCCTTAGGTGATTTCAAGGTATCTGTGTCTAAGCAACGGGCCTAATTATGTAAAATCACCAACCTTCGAGATTTCGCCCCTCAATCCCCAACCTTAGACACCGATTTGGCAAGAGTCAAATTCAAATTAACTTCCCCCTTAGGTCAGTCTCCTATATGAGTCTGAGATGTCCCTAGGGCCAACGTCTACTCAGTTTTAGTTAGGTTAGGGTTAGTGAGTGAGGAGATTGTTTGTGGGCTAAGGGAGGGTAATGACTTCCCCATCTTATCTTGATTTGGGTTTTGCCCTTAAGATTGATTGTGCAAAATGTGCAAAATATAGAAAAGTAACATTCAACAAGAAAATAATCACTCAAGAATGTTTCCTAAACTATATGCTATGCATTCATACTTTTTGCTTCAGCACTCTTCAACAGTAATAAAAAAATGTAAACGAATTAGACACGTGCCTAAATGCAAAGTTTAAACCGTTTTTAGCATTTAACAAACATTATTTTACTGTTGAGGTTAGAAAGTATGTACAGTGAGAGAAACAAGAAAATAAAAAGCTACAGAAATTCAGCTTTGCAATTCAGATAAGCTGCAGAAATATAGGTTAATAGTTCACTCAGTTTGCCACTGGAATGTAGCAAATCTGAGGGCTTCTGGGTACTGCTTTCTTGAGCAGAATTCAGGGCCACTCATATATCCACTGTAGCAAAAATTTTCTTATTGTTAAACCTATACACCAAGAATAAAGAAGAAAGTTAACTTAAAATGTAAACTTAAAAAAAGAATTACTTACCGTCCCTCCCCGGCAACGGCGCCAAAATTTGATTGAGTTTAAACCTGCACACAAAAAATACAAAATTTCAGAACTTAGAATAAGGAGTGTGCAAGTACTCATTACTACCATTATAGCAAGTGGCTATACGGGTCGTGATCCGCAAGGAGAGACTAGCGATGGAAGCTTTTTAATAAGTTCTCTTTTCGGTTATAAAGAATAGTTAAAGATCTTCTTTTAGTTCTTCAAAAGAAAAAAATTGAGTTTAAGTTAAGTTAGGAAGAAAGTGGTAGATTTAGAAGGTGGAGAAAATAGAAAATAATATTTACAAAGAAATTGAAAAAAGAGTGATAAAAGAGTTGGTGTTAGTGATCTAAACTAAAATTAAAAGAAAGGAAAGTTAAAAATTATTTACCTCCTTTAGTCCAATACTTACCTTAAATATGTGGCAATAATGTTACCTTGAAGTAGAGGCAATCAGCGCATAGCCCATAAGAGTTGATTCCCGTCTCTTCCACATTACATCATCAAGACGATACAAGTATGAAATGATATAGAATGAGACTAAAAATCTATCATCATGAGCTATCGATGGCACTCGCAAAGGCAAGGCTCTTTCGATGCTATAAGACTCACTTGGATAGCAATTGGTACCAAAAAAAAAGAAAAGTAGAAAGGAAGAAGAAGACATAAAAAATAAAGAAGAATTTACAAATGCAATTATAGATTCAATCTTATAACAATAAGAGAAAAGAAGAACAACTTACACCAGTGTCACTCTCAGTACAAGCTTCACTCTCGTTCTCCTATGAAACTCTGATCTCCTCTGAATTACATAAATAAAACTAAAAATTACATTAAAAAAATAAAAACCTACACTAAAAAGAAAGAAAAACTGACCTAAAGTCTATCTCTGCATGGTCGTCCTTTTTGTCTTTGAGATTGCAGGTATTTATAGGAGAAATGCAGAGGGTAGAGGAGTATGAAGGTAAGGAAAAGTGGCTATTTCTGAATTTGAATCCTCCGCTTATCTCCAAACTTGATTTGATGTGGATATTCAGTTCTGATTTGCAGCTTGTTGGCGTATTAATTGCTAAATATAACTTATCAAATGACAGAATTAGAAATAGTGATCAACTTAAGAGTTGTAGCCCTTTGAGTCCTCTTTCGAATCATCTTGAATCATCAGATTTGAGTTTCGGTAGCGAAAGTTATGATTCAAATATTAAAATGTATCCAGTCAGAATCCAAGTCAAAATTGTTTCATCTCATCCTTTGATCTTCTCTTTATCCATTTATCCCTTTGGATTTGGACTCTGTATTTGACGTTATCCTCGATTGATTATTAACTTTAACCACTTGATTCACCAAAAACTGAATTTAACCAATTGGATTTGAGATCATCCTCCTCTAACCAAATAGATCTAGTTAAATCTGAATTTAACTGATATTTATTTGATTTTATCCTCTTTCTCCCCATGATTATCTTCTGCAAAATAGACATTTAAGATAAGAAATTTAGCAGATTTATTACATAATAAATGTGAAAATGTAATAAAGAATAATGCAATAAATGTGTGGAATCAAGTGGCCCCGGATACCTTGACTGTTTCAATATGTGTGTCCTTCCAAAATGATTTGAGGTCGAATCCTTCCCACTCAAATACCAGCATCCAACATTCGAATACAAGATCCACTCCGTTGAAATTGATCTATATTATTTCAAGTATCTATAAACCAAAAATTAAGTGTTTTTAATATTTTTTTTGTCCATGCATCAAGTAAGAAAAATACGGACAGCTTAAATAGTGAGTTAGTTAGTTTAACAGTGCAAAACATTTGACACCTAACAAAAATTAGTTTTTAGGGGTTTTAAAATGTTTAGATCATAATGAAATGGTCAGATCGAGAATTTGTATGTCTAAAGGCATAGGTCTAACCAACTCATTTGCTTCGCTTGATGGAAGGGCAAAAACTATTCAAAATACTTGATTTTTGATTTATAGATACTTGAAATAATATAAATCGACTTCAACAGAGTAGAACTTGTATTTGAATATCGGAGTGTTGTATTTGAGTTGGAAGAATTGGGGCTCAAATCCTTTTGGAAGGACACAAGCCTCTATATATATATATATATATATATATATATATATATATATATATATATATATATATATATATATATATATATATATATATATATATATATATATATAGAGAGAGAAAAATGGATATCAGCCGGCGGGCTGAGAGTACTCTCTCAGCCTGCGGTGACGTGGCTCAATTTGTGACGTCACTGGCGTGCGGCCCGCTTTTAGGAAGAAGTTAAATTACCAAATACCCCTTTCGATAACTTTTCCTTATTGTTTATTATAATTTTTGCCCGGATGCCTCACCCTCACTGGCCTGCTATAAAATATTACTTTATAGTTTAATTTTTTTTTTTGTATATAATATAGTCAGAGTCTTTGGTTGCAGTGTACATTTAAACTGCGACCTATGTCAGATTCTTTTTTTTGGTGTACATTTAAACTGCGACCTTAGTCAGATTCTTTGGTCGCAGTCGCCGTGGTGTTATTGATAAAGATGGCCAGCAATTGCAATTTAGGGTCGCATTACATGGACTGCGACGTAGGTCGCAGTACGTTAGGTAGATGTTTGCTTTATATTAACATGCATAGTGTCCAAGGTGGCACGCATTACATGTACTGCGACGTAGGTCGCAGTACGTTAGGTAGATGTTTCCTTTTATATTTACATGCATAGCGACCAAGGTGGAAGTGTTATTTTTTGCTATATCAGCCGCCAGCAACTGCGACCAAGGTCGCAGTTGATAAGCGCAGTCTTAAAAAAAATAATGCGTCCACGGTGGCACGCATTACAGAAACTGCGACCAACGTCGCAGTGTTGTTTTGGATTAAGTCATTTTTTTTTAAATCTAAATGAAAAATGAAAAGTTTTTGCTGAGGGTCGCGACCTGGAGTCACTTCGTGAGACGCGGCCTGTCATAAAAGATTTTATGAGATCTTTTAACGTCAACTCTACATCGACGAACCCGCACCATTCGTTGTTTCCCGAAGCTGCTGTCCACTCGTCTGTTCTTCATTGGGTTTATGCGTTAATGTCTTTTAATGCCAAACCGGCGCTGGTGGTTGGACACCACCACCACCAGCGCCGGTTTGGCATTAAAAGACCACCAGCGCCGGTTTTGAATTAATGAACTATTAATTAGGGTTATTATGGCCTGCCTATAAATAGGGCTCACCCTCTCCTTTTTTTAAACGGCCCATACTTAGTTTTCTTTCGAGAGCAATTGCTCTGAGAATTCCAGCTTTCTTGAGAGACTCTAACAGGCTCCTGCCTCCATGGATGAAGATGACCCCATGGACGAAGATGACCCAGAGCTTGATTGTCCTTTTTTTTCAGGTTCGCTGGGCCACTGGGAGAATATTTTTGTCCGGCGAACTTGATCGATGTTCGTGTACAAGGGATTTAGTCGTGGTCCTCGTCATGTACAAGAGATTTAGTCGTGTCATGACGAGGACCTAACCCTCACCGAGATCTGCTCTCCCATCTGGGTTGTGGATGGTCAGAGTGGGTATGGCGGCGGGGGTTGTGGTGGATATAGTGGTGGGTAGCATACCCTGTGCGGTCTCAACTCCTTCTCTCTCACCCCAGAAGTGTCATCGAGGCTTCTGACGAAGAGATGTTCATCACCGAAGGGTTTCTGCTGCCACCAGACCTGTATACCACCACTGTTCGTGGTCCTCGCAATCCACAATTTTTTAATACACGAGGACCTCAATAACACCACTGCTCTTAGTCAACAAGGGCTCTTTTTTTTATGTTTAGTCTTCTTGATGTCGTTTTTTTGTAACACTCAATCTTATTGTATAAGTAAGAGATCGATTTTTGTATCATTTTCATATTCATGGAGTTAAATGCCTGGACATAAATAAAAATACGTCAATAACACCACTGCTCTTTAGTCAACAAGTACTCTTTTTTTTGTAGTCTTTCTTTGTACTCCTGTATTGTAACACTCAATCTTATTGTATAAGAGAGCGTTTTGTATCATTTTTACATGCGTGGATATAAATGACTGGACATAAATAAAAAACATATTTATTTTTTTAATAAACTTCGATCTTTTTTGGTCGCAGTCATGCATTTTCAAACAAAACAACTTGGACCAGAGACGACACTGCGACCAACGTCGCGTAAGCCTATAGTGCAAACAGAAACAACTGCCAGCAAAGACTGCGACTAAGCAACTGCTGCGTTTGACGTGTCACCTCGTCGTAGTGTTGTTGTTGATTAATAATAAAAACCAGCAACTGTGACCAAGTTTGCAGATTATTTTTTTTTAAGACTGCGCCCAACAACTGCGACCAAGGTCGCAGTGTATTTTATTAAGACTACGGTCAGAAACTGCGACCAAGGTCGCAGTGTTGTTGATTTACAGTAAAAACCAACAACTGCGACCAAGGTAGCAGTGTTCTTGTTGATTTAAGCTACGGTCATCAACTGCGAGCAAGGTCGCCGTGTTTTTTTGTTGATTAAGCTACGGTCACCAACTGCGACCAAGGTCGCAGTATTTTTTTTGTTGATTAAGAAAAAAGACCAGCAACTGCGACCAAGGTCGCAGTGTTGTTGATTTAGAGTAAAGACCAACAACTGCGACCAAAGGTCGCTGTGTATTTTATTAAGACTACGATCATCAACTGCGACCAAGGTCGTCGTGTTTTTTTGTTGATTAAGAATAAAGACGAGGAACTGCGACCAAGGTCGCTGTGTTGTTGATTAAGTCTAAAGACCAGTAACTGCGACCAATGTCGCAGTGTATTTTAATAAAACTACGGTCATCAACTGCGACTAAGGTGTACCAAAATATATTTAAAAAAGAGATTTAAAAACAGATTTCGTCACATTTAACTTTGGAAAACATATTTATATATATTTAAAAAAGTAACAAAATACATTTTTTTTAACTTCTATTTCTCGTCATCACCATCGTAATCAGATTCGTCGTCAAGAGTCATGTTTTCGTCTTCCTTATTGGAAAAAATAACTTAGTATGTTTTTAATCCTTTGCTCATGACCCTTTATATATTTTTAATCCCGGAATTCCAAAAGGTTTAAGCTCTCGGACCACGTGAATATCTCTCAAATATATTTTCTACCTTTTCAAAAAATTGTATACTTCCTAGGTGACTGTTCAGTTATCCAAAACAGTTAAAATGTTAATACACTATAATTTGAAATTATAATGAACTTCAAAACAGTTCATTATTGCGACCATAGTCGCATTGGGAACTGATAAATGTTTAAGTAAATGTGTTTTTTTTTACTTTTTCAAGGGTAGTAGTCGCAGTCGTCATATAAAAGGGGTATTTTTGTCAATTTGTTTCACGATTGTTTAGGCGGGATTTTTTTATTTTTTTGGCGCCAACACTCTGCGACCGATGTGCGGCGGTGATGTAGCCACGTCCCGCAGGCTGAGAAACTCTCTCAGCCTGCAGGCTGAGGTACAGTAACCCCATATATATATATAGAGGCTTGTGTCCTTCCAATATATATATATATAAGTGTAATAACTGTAACTTTTAAATGTCTTTTTTCAATGTTGTTGGACTTATTTGAAAAAGGAACATTCGTTCGGAAAAAATCCAAAACTATTCGCTCCCGAAATAACCTCCTAGTTAAACGCACGCAATGTCATGTCACAGCATGACAATTCCTTGACTGACACGCACGACAGCATGTTGTTTGTTGGCTTTTAGCATCTTGACTAGTTGTGGCCCTTGGTATGTATTCATCCAAGATTTAAAAAAAAGAAAAAGAAAATAAAAAAAGACCCATTCTACTCTCATGGTGGCCCAATGATTGTCACAAGCTGCCAGAGGCTGCACATGCAGATCATAGACCACATGGGATTTGATGTTACAATAAATGGAAGGATACAATCATATAGATACCACGTCACTTGATTCAAGCAGCCGGTGTACTGAAAAGAAAAGAAGACAGAGAAACCAAGCGTGTGTTGACATTGCCGCTTTCGGGGGAGATCAGAACCCGCATGAGCCCATGCCTCTCATGTCACGCGGGTTCGGTTCATATTTGTGAGTCATACACACATGTAACAAGAGAGTCAATCACGCATTGATACGTGTATTGATCTTTTTATAATATGTTATGTGTATAAGTCTCATACACAAATTATAAAAGATTATAAGAGATTCAATTCACGTGTCTCTTATTTTGTTTGTGTGTGTGGCTCACACACATGTACCAAATCCCACATACGCTGGGTCCCATGTAAAATGCACGCCATGCCTTCCCATGTAAAATGCATGCCATGCCTTTTCTCTCTCTTGGATACATGCACGCTTTTGTTTTTCGCCTTTGGCTGCTGCAAAATCCGAGAGGTCACCTCATGTCTTTTAACACTTTGTATTCATCGCTTGTTGCCTGTATCGTAATCTCATAGGGGATGTTTGTTTTTTCTCTCATCATGCCACTGCCGTTCATCAACCAAACGCAGCAGCAGCAGCAGCAACAGAAGCAGCAGCATTGTTTATTTGATACCTTCTACTTGATGCCAAGCTCTGCCATGTCACTGACACGTAGGCCCCACACTCTCACAGGTCTCCAAGACAGGCCAGAGCACATGTAGACGTTTTGGATGATGAATATCACTAGGTTCATGGCATGAAGACTTCCAGCTATACCTTCAAAATGCCATGAGCAAAGAAGGAAGAATTGAGGGAAGTCGAGACACTGAAGAAGGAAGGAAAGAGGCAGCAATTTAAATTTAAAGAAAAATGGGTACAATGACTGAACTAATTCTAAGCGTGTTTGAGTAACTGAAGAGAGTGAAGTTAAAAAAAAAAAAAAAAACAAGAGAAACGGAGACGGAGAAGGAAAGGGATTACTGTGTGAAATGTAGAATATATATTTATAAAACAATATCAAAGAAAGATTTAAATGTTCCCCCCAAAAAAGATAAAACAAAGAGAGAGATATAAATAACTGTTCTTTTACAGCTCCAGTACGCTCCCACTACAACAAACCCAAACTCATATACAATTTTGGAGCTAACTTCATATCAAAAGCAGCACAAAACAACATATATGAGCTTAAGATTTATGATGTAAACAAACAACCAACTAAATAAAAATACTTTATACACTTGAAATTTAATTCAGCACGCATTCAAACCCAAAATAAAAGAAGGAATGAAAGAATTGAACTCTTTAAGTATTGAAAACCAATCGTGCACGTATCAGGTGCAACGAGCACCTTAACAAACGGCCATTTGTCGCAAGCAGCGAAAACTGCTACTGTTCAGACTCCCAGGACTAATTCGGGCCAAAGAAGGCCAATTTGATCCCCAGAATACTTCACAAATCGTTGACACTGTTGACTTTCAAGAGTTATTTGTCAGCCATAAAACAACACTAGACAAACTCTGAACCACAGTCCATGTGAGCAGTCAAAACACTTTCTATACAGAAGCCGTAGCCAAGACTTGAACTTGAGACTCCTCACAACACACTCTCACCTCTTTAACAGTGAGGCAGCAGTCAAACATGCATAAAAAAAATCTATGTATTGTTAAAAAAAAGTATCCGAAAACTTCTGCTAACAACAACAAATAAAGAGAGACCAATCGAGCCAATATCATCAAGGCAAAACATTTACCCAACTGCACCATCCACCATTATATCATCATTCTATGTGTCTCTTAGAAGGACAGGGCATAAAAAACATTCATAACAATAAATGAGGATTGTATAAATTGGACAAAAATTACCCAAACTCCTGTCCAAGCTGAAGTTGAATGACTGTTCAGTTCCTACATTCAATCCCAAATATAGCAAATTCTGTGGCAAGTCATCATGAAAATATCCAAAATTCCCAACGCCTAATGTCGCAAATCCCTAGCAATAACTTGTAGCTTCTGTTGACTGAATGATGGAACTGTATCCAGTTCCAAACACTGGCATGAGGAGCTAGATTCTTCAAACTTTCAAGAAATCACAAACATAGGAACCAACACTTTGTATACATAACAAAAAATCAGAAACACAGGAACCAACACTTAGTATACATAACTCATGTTGATCACATGAAATCAAAATGCAGATGCCAAGAGATGGATCACGAATACTTTACCAAATAAGATCATAGGCTAATCCCCAATAAGCTTCTTAAAGCACAAATGATCCATAATGTTACAAATTTATTGCCTCAGTTGAAGTGATCTATGCCTTCACAATGTTACTAGTTTCATAATTATTTTTGGAACATGTTCACATGAAATAATGATAAAGGCCAGTTGCAAATGAGAAGTCAAAGCAAAAGAAGAGGAAAGGCAACCAAGTACAAAAGTTTTGTATGAGGGTGCATAAGCCCAGCAGAATGGCTGTCAACAGAAGGATGGGAAGTTAAGCAATTAACGTTACAGACTAAATTTGATGAAAACCACCGGCAAAGGTCCTAGCTAAAGCATGACAGCAAAAAGACAGACAAAGTAACAGATTACTAAGAGAGAGACATTGTGCTTTCTATGTTACAACAACAAAGTACAACCACCAGCACATTGGTGCCAGTCCCTTGATAACAGCACAAGGCAAATATCGCTTAAGTACTCACTACAGCCGAACCAAAATTGCAACAATAAAACCTTAAGGGGAGAAGTACAACAAATGGAGGATTTAAAATGATACAAAACTATTTAATGGCCAACTCAAATCTATATGTAGTAAAGATAGACTTGTCTCTTCAATGAAATTGTCAATCACCCACGGAAAAGAAGCTTACCTCTTCACTTCAAAAAGCTCAGCCATGAAAAGATGATCGACAAAACCCAACGATGGCAATTTTCTGCATAGAAAGAAACTTGTGTCCTTACTTCTTCCGCGGCTTATCTCTTTTAACCTTCACAAATTTTCTGCTGGATTTGTCACCACCCCCACTGCCCAATGAGAAGCTCCCTCCCGCCGTGAACTCTACATTACCAGCTGGTGGAAAAGGGGATGGATTTTGAGGGACACCAAACTGGAAGACTGGTCCACCTGGCTGAACAGCTGGAGAACCAAACATAAAACTTGGTGCCGGTGACAGATTGGCTGGTTGCGACAAACTGGCTGGTTGCCCAAATGCTGGAACCAAGGCAGTCGCAGCCTGATTTGTGTCGTCAGCCATGCTATCATCATTCATCTGATCATTTCCTGGAGAACTTGAACCAAATCCAACAGCCGGGTTTGGCATTCCAAATACGGGAGCCGGGAAGGAAGAGGTTGATGAGGCTGTGGTGCCGGATGAAGTGAATGGGAACACAGAAAGAGATGATGACCCGAATGTAAAAGGTGAATTGTTTGAAACAGAAGCTGATAAACCAAATGTAAATCCTGTGGACGGAGAAGTATTAGAACTAGAAGTGGAAGCAAAGATGGAAGATGTGGATTCCTGAGAACTGGAACCAAATGGACCAGCTATAGCTGCTGGTGTAAAGGACGAGCTACTGTTAGCACTGGAAGAGCCAGCACCAGCAGAAAAGGAAAATGCAGGACTTGAAGGAAAAGGTTTGGCACCCGAAGTTACAGACCCAAATGGTGAAGTACCAAAACCGCCAGAGGAAGAGTTGCCAAAACCGCCAGAGGAAGAGTTGCCAAAACCAAATGATGGAAATGAAGAAAATGAATTAAACTGACTCGTCAAACTCTGTGAGATCTGTGAGGCCGCAGTCCCTGATTGAGCTGATTGGCTACCAAATACCAATCCACCAGTGGCACCAAAAGTACTGGCGGTAGAGTTGTTCGCGGAACTACTAGCAAACAATGGGCTTGACATGGTAGAGCCACCAGTGGAACCAAATGTAGTAACTGTAGAATTTTGAGAAGAATTATTAGCAAATGATGGGCTCGAACCAGTAGATTGTGTTGAAGCAGTAAACCCAAAAGCACTGCTTCCTGCACTTAAAAATGCAGATGATGGGGCAACACAAGAGCTACTTCCAACCGTGCTTGGAAATGAAGATGAAGGTGCAGACGAACTACTAATGCCTGAACTTACGAGAGGTGTTGAAAGTGCAGGAAAAGAACTGCCGCTGCTGAAAATTGTAACCGGTTTTGCAACATCAGTTGAGCTGCTGCTTTCGATGCTTGGAAACAGAGAAGCAGCAGCTTGAGATGTGGAACTAGATATGCTGAATTGTGAGGCCTTGACAGAGTTTGCTTCCAGAATAGCTGAATTAGATTTTTCCAGTGGTTGGGAAACTGAAACAGGAGTAGTTGTGGAGATACCAGAGCCAAATTGGAATGAAGGGACAGTAGAGAATGTAGCTGCTGCTGAAGATACAAATGAACTGCTGGAACAGGATGTGGTGGCAATACCATTAGTGAAAATTGAGCTCACAGGGCCTTCAGAAAGAGTGCCAGTTGCTGAATGAGGTGCTGAAAATGTGGGTGATGATGAATCTAGTAAGCCATTGGTTAGGCTAGGAGGAGGAGAAGCACCAAAAGCAAATACAGCGGCAGGGGTAGACGATGTTGATGTCCCAGAGGAAACAGTATTTTCAGATGATCTGAATATATCTCCAGCCTTCTGCGGTTTGCTTTTGTCTAAGATAGCGCCTTCTGCCAACATTGTATTGGCACTGTTGCAACACAATACAAAATAAATAATAAGCAAATGCATTGAGAAGAAAAGGTACAACAAAATTTGAAATAACAAGATGCTAATATGGTATACCGACTGCCTTTTTGGTTGCAAATGCATTGAGAAGAAGAGAAAAAGGTACAGACAATGAGAAAATGCTAATATAGTACCCCCACTGACTTTTTGGTTAAAAGTATTTTTAAAATGTACAGCAGAAGTAGATGGGTATTAGAATATTGATTCAGTAAATAGACTTAACTACTTTTTAGATTAACGAAGGGAAATTACATCTAGTTGCTAAAAAGTATTATTGTAAAAGACCAAAGCCATGGGGAAAAAAGCAAGATCACTGTGCCAACAGAATACAGGGGCAGATGGTTCGCTTAACACATTACTTGAGAATGACAAAACCTTGATATCACTACATAATTATGACAACCTACATGAAGGCTTCCTTGGTTTCCCCGGCAAGATACAAGCTGGATAGAATCCTTAATGGGGGAAAACAGATTTTCTGAAATAAATATTCTAACATATGTGATTTTGAATCTTATACAAATGATTCCCTCTCGATGTCTGGCTGGCCCTCTGGCATGATATAGTGTGACTCTCTGTCTAATGGTCAGCAATGACCGTAAATCTAAAAACATTGTAGCCCTACATTCTAATAATTAAAATAACAGCTTCAAAAGTCCAAACTCTATCTAGTAATCATGAAATATCTTTAAATTAGCAACTGAAAATGCAATAAAGCAAATGATTACTTCTGGCCACTCGGGTGGCCCTCTTGCATGATACAGTGTGACCTTCTGTTTAATAGTAAGCAATCACCTTAATCTAAAATCATTGCAGCCTTAAATTCTTATAATTAAAAAACTTTAGGAGAACAAACTCTATCAAGTAATCATGAAATGTTTTAGGATTAGCGACTGAAATGCAATCTAGCAAATTCACTCCCCTCAAAAGGCATTTGCATCTAAAACTCCAATTATCCTTGATGAAAATTATTTAAAATATGTAAAAAGAAGTAATTATATATAAGTTCAAATTGTCATGTTATTTAACTAATATAACAGAAAAGAGGATGAAAAAAAATGGTAAGGCTTGAACATGTTAAAAAACCTTGTGGTCAATGTCGATTCTGATCTGGGCCCATTACTACATTCAACACCTGCTGCATTATTAACACTGATGGTGGCTGATGAAAACGTCGGCGACTTGGTATCCTTGGAGCCAAAGCTAAATATGGGAGATGTCGTCTGTTCCTTTTGTGAATCTGCCCTGTCTAGCAGAGGGCTTGGCATAGTAGGTGTTGGCGGTGGCTGAGACTGAGTGCATGGATCAGATGCAACAGGGAAAGCAAATCCGTTGGCTTTTTCAGTAATAACAGGCTGGACGGGAGTCTTCTTATCAGCCTTCCTGAATGATATGGAACTTGAAACAGGTAAATTTTGGGGTGTTGTAGGAACATTCTCTGAGATTGCTGCTTCAGAAATGACATTATTGTGCTTGGAGATCGTTGAGTCAGCATCATCCTTTGCTGTAGTTAATGGACTGGAAAGGTCCCTTTCATCATCATCATCATCATCCAGTTCCAGTAAATCCTTAGTAACAAAATTAGAGACATTTATTATTTACGAGGAAATAATTACTGAAATGACAAAACAATTGCTGTATAAACAGTTCGCTCAGTTAAATCCAATTTGTTCAAAAGCATGTCATCCCAAAGGAATTAAAAAAATGTTTATACCTCAGGAGCACTCATTTGGAAAGCAGGCCTTTTAAGTACAGGAGGCGGAACGGAATTCGCAACAGGCATATTTTCAGATCTCACACCAGGCTTGGCATCTTTAGATGCTATGGAAGCATTGCTTACACCATTGGCTCCAAATGCCAACTTCACTCCTGAACCGACAGACTTCAAGGGGCCATTCTCTTCAACCACATCTAGCTTTTGAGAGTGGGTATTTGTGATGTTTGGCGGATGAGAAGCACTAGCAGTGTCTAATTTACCACTCCCTTGCATACTCAAAAATTTGGATGAATTTATATCCTCCATACTTCTTAGAGCACTTCCATGTAACATGTCGAGTGTCAACTTAGAAGGGGATTCATCTCTGGCAATAGATTTCAGTTCAGATGATTTCTCTTGTGGTGAAGGTAATAATTTATCAAGCTGTTGGAACAATTTCTGTGCTGTTTCACTCGACTGCGATGGAAGTATAGTACCAGTAGAAAGTCCATTTTCCACAGCATGCCAACTAGTACTGTCATGCTTTCTTTCACCCAACATGAGAGGCTTTTGTACTGACATAGAGCCTTTAGAAAAATCTTTAAAAAGAGGGGTCGAAGGACTTGAGAGAGAACTTCCCGAAAGTAATGAGCGCACCTCTTTAGAAGGAGATATCAAATTAGATTTCTGACGAATCCTACGGATGGGACCAAAAGATTCAACATCACCATCTAAGGTGGAACTGCCCCGTTTCAAAACCTGATCAATATAATTAGAAGTTAATGTTTCGTACAAGAAACATAATCTCAGAAATCATAGGCAGATATGGAACAATATTTACAATTTGACCACATGAAAATCACAGTGGGCATATGCCTTTTTTTAATAAACATATTTCAGGCTAAAACAGTCAAAATCAGAATATAATATAAGCAAAAACCAATCAATAGGGGGAAAGGGTAAATTTTGGACCAGAAACTCTCCCAGATTATCAAAAAACAGAATTGGTAAGCTGATGTACAATATTAAGTGCAGATAGAGATTTTATTTGTCCTCATCACCATGATAAGAAGCAATATTAGCTTCATTCATACCAAAGTAGTCAACATGGAACATGAAGCAGTGTAGAGTTTACAATCAATGTACCACACGTATACTACATAAACAACTGCATATGAGAACGTGCCATTTGCAAGGGGAATATAATTATATTTCTTCCAAAATTAGAAAGAATTGTAAAATGCGTAAAAATATTGTAAAAACAATAACATTATCAAAGAAAAGCTGAAATTCTAAGGTGTTCATGCCGTGCATGGTACTACCAATTTGTAAAGAGCACATATCATTTATGACTGATGATAAATGAAAACTACACTAAAACTCACTCACTCCCAAGGAACCAAGATACACCTAAAAAAGAATAAGTAACAATTAACAAATGAATAATAACAAGTAAATGATATCAACAAGCTTCATTGTTTGCATAATACATATGCACCACTATACAAGGATGAGAAATCAAATACGCTCCACGTGGCCGCATATGACCCTTGGCTACAGTACTGACCGCATGTGGCCACTTTTATGTCCCCAACGGCCTCATAAGAATATTCAGCCACCACCCATGTGTTCCATGGATTGTAAAAAGTGGGATGATGTGCACTTTTTGTCTGGTGTGTGGATGCTGTCTTCAATGGTGATTAAGGAAACAGATTAGGGGTTACATGCTGAAGTGAGTAGCACAGATTATAAATGGTGTAAAGCTAGCAGAAGCGGCTGATGGAAAAGCAACTCAAATGTCTTGACAGAAAAGAAAACAAAATGGCCATAAGCAGAAGAACTGGGTGAGATATAAAGTAGTCCACTGCAATCTGAACTCTAAGAGAAACAAACAGATAACAAGGTTGAGGCAAAGTAGCTGTTGTTTTATACAGTGAAACAAGCAGAACCTAAAAGGTACATACAAATCTCATTAAATCAAAAGGATAATCAGAACAATACTAATTCTGTTGTAAACCACTATTAGAAACAGAAGCACAAGATAATGCCAGAATATAGGTCCTCTACCGCATAAAGGTATTATGAGGATTAAAGAATCTAAAGATCACCCTTTGACCCATAGGATTAGAACTACATAAGCTGTTTGTCAACGAAATTGTTTATACAAACATACCAGTGCCTCCGTATCCATTTAAATCTATAAAAACATTTTGTGCAGTGATCTAGGTCTGTTAGCATACTCCCATATATGACAAAAGGAAAACTAAAAGTTTAAGAAATTAAAAAGTTCCAAGTTATTTTCTTCGTTCCTCACCTGCAGGTCGAAGTCCATATTTTATCAGATAACACATTGTTATCAACAGAAAACCATTGGATATAATAGATTCAAACAAGATGTTACAGGCAACTGACATATCAGACAGTCAATTGGATTCCTTTCATTAACCTCTTATCTTCATCTAAAAGTAAAAGATTACAAAAGTGCCAATTCCAATCCACTAATCATTTGCAGGCCAAAAGTCAAATTGCATCACGATTCTGCACATTTATCAAACCAACAATAAAGATTTAGGCTAGATATAGTTAACTTGTCCTTAATCCACTGGATAGTCTTTAATCAGCTCGTCATCTTCATCTATAATTGCAAATTTCATGTCAGCACTTCTGATAGTTTATTCTTTTGCAGGATGTTTCACAATTTATTTAAGGGTTTGGGTTAAAGATGTCATGGGACAGGACTAAATTGCAGCAATCAGAAGATAACATGTCTGGAACAAATGGCATAGAGATTTCATGGGGGATGTAAACTATGATATAGCCTAGATTGGGAAATCTGGTCAGCCATTTTGGCATACCATCACTAGAACTCATCTAGCAGCTCTAGCATTCAACTCCAGGTATGATACAGCCAATATGTATCTATATCTGCTACTTCTCAAACCATGCTGAGGAGAATAATACAATGGTAGAATGACCAACATGCAGGAATCACAAAGAGAAGGCTACCTTTTTGCCACCTGACTTCATAGCACTTGGCGTCCACTGAGATGATTGACAAGAATAGTCGTCCCTGGAAAGCTCCCCAACCTAAGTGGTAGCATGACAATATCTGTGAGTGGGCAAGAACTATGCTACAAATAAATACAAAAAATTGATAAATCAGTTATCAAAACTAAAGAGCATCACTAATTACACTCATGTATACCTGGATAGCTATTTTGGGATTGACCTTAAAATATGGAGATCTAGACATTCTATATATCGCAGATCTGCCTGGAGGTCTTGCCGTCTGATAACTATGTTCCGGATGTTCAGGGATTCCAGAAAAGCGCATAGCAGATCGTGGTGCAACAGAAAGGTCCAATCGCTTTGATGTAGATGGTATGCTTAGTAAATTGGCGTCTTCCTGAAAGACTTGGTTCCGGAAGCTTTCAACTGAAGGAGAAACTTTTGAAGGCCTTGAACCCATATACACTTTAGCAAGTTCTGCAGGTGAAGCAGCTTCATCCTTAGGAATCTGCAAAACAAAACACCAAACAATGTGAATTGTTACTAGATTAAAGTAGAATACCAGGAACCGGTACTCTCAGCTGGCGACTCACTCAGGGAAATTTAGTAGCCTGTGGAAGAGTTGAAAAAGGACTTCCTGATGTTACAGAAAGGTATGAGGATTAAACATTAGACTACAACATTTGAAGCTACTGGTCTGGATTCAAAGAAAAAGAGAGCAGGAGCTGTAAAGGGTAGTACAATGTTCACTTCAAATTTCTAATTACTTTCCATTATCTCAGGAAGTCTTTTAACTGCAATCCTATAGGCTGACAAATACCAAACCATACATATTAACAGAAAATCAGCTATTAGCAAAACATATCCAGTGAGCACAAGTAGGCAATCAACAAGTATAACCTACCAGTGGTATTTAATAGGTTGGACAAACTAAAGGCAGTTACAAATTCCTTACGAGCTTAATATAGTTGATAAGAAGAAAAGTCTGAGGATTTTCAGATCAATGAAGTTAAAAACACAGAATTTTGACTATAAAGCTAATTGCATTTATCATAAACAAATTTTCTACTTTTCTAAGTCTTGGGTGCTCCCACAATTTGTAATACATACGCATAAATTGAAATTTAAACAAGAAAAACATCAGATTAGAAGGGAAGAGCTCAATACTTGTTTTAGCATAGTAAGATCGCCTGCAGGGACTTTCAGACTTTCATGTACTTTTGAGCTCCCAATTCCACCCTCTTGTGCTGAAACACTTGCTTTTTCCATTTTCTCATTATTATTTCCATGTTCCGGTTTCAAAGTTTCAACCGTTCTTGAACGCAATAGTTCTGCTAAGCGGTCAAATTCAATCCTGTCAACAAGAAAATTTTATTAAATTATGAATCAAGGTTAAAAGACAACAAAAAAAAACATGAGATGAAATAAGATTAAGCATGATGGCTACAGAATGCAAACAGATGTTAAGGGCAGAAATAAAACATGTGGTAACATTGTATAAGCAGGTTTTTCTGGTTTGTAACTTATATAGGAAAGAAACTGATCAACATTTATTAATATTTCCTACTTATTAATAAATCAGAAGAAAACGGCAAATGAAAGGCATATAATTATAAATTAGGGTGAGGAGAGTTTGATGTAAACTGAAAAACCAACTGAACCGCATATTTTGCCTTTAAAAAAAAAGAAGAAGAAGATTAAAGAAAGAATTGGTGCAATCCAGTGAGAAAGTTTGGGCATTTTCAGTTAAATTGTTCAGTTCGGTTTCGAGAAAAATTTGGCCAAAACCGACCAAACTGACCGATATGATTTTTTTTATAAATAATATAACGCCCAAAAAGCTCATGCCCCAACATCACACCTCGACTCCTCTCTCTCTCTCTCTCTCTCTCTCTCTCTCTCACACACAATCCCCCCTCTGTAACACCCCGTTCCCGGGATACGTACCAGATACGTGTCCTGATTTTTTGACCGTATTGTTCAATTTTCTTTCAATATTTATTTTTAAGTTGTGATTTCTCATATTTATGATATCGGATCTGAATTCTCAGTCTTAGAGTCAGCCCTGACCCGGACCGGGAACCCGATATCAGCCTACTGGCCGATTTGACTTTTCTGGAAGTCCGATTTGACCGATTTCAATTTCAGATACTGTTTTCCAAAATTTTAGATTTTTCATGATTTTCTAGAATTTTTCAGAATTTTTCTGCAAAATCTCCAAAACCGGTGTCGGTCGTCATCGCTGACTAGTTCCCGGATTTTTAGTTTTCAAACGGGATTGAATTTTCAAAAACGATTTTCACGTTACTTCTTAGAATTTTATTTTCTATCTAAATATATTTTTTGAGATTTTTCTAAATTTATTAAAATTTGACTGATTCTGGGCCGGTATCGCCGAAAGATTTCAGAATTTTTAATTTGAAACTATATTGAATTTCTCGAATCCGATTTCACCGGACATCTTAAAATAATATTTGCTATTTTTGAGAATTTTTCAGAACGTTTCTGAAACAGTCGAATTTTTGCCCTATTTAAATAATAATATTATTTACCGACAATTTTTTTCTTCCTTTTTCCTTCTCTACTCCTCTACTTTATACTCCCAGATATTTTAATAAATTAATTATTTAATAAAAAAATTACTATTTTTTCTTTTTCCTTATTTTTTTCCTTTTCCTATATTTTCTTTTCTTCCCCTTTGACTTTCCCCATGTTGTGCCCCCCTTCCCTGCAACCGCCGCCTGCAACCTCCTGCAGGGCTGCAACAGCAGCCCATCTTCCCCCATCTCATTTCATCATCACACTTCCTCTTCCATTAAAAACCCTTCTTTCTTCTTCCTTCTTTCCATCTCCATTTCAACTCCAAACCAACTTCAACCAAAACAAACCCACTTCACATTCACCACCGCCACCTCCACCATCACCGCCGCCGCCCCCAATAGCCGCCGGCCATCACCTCCTCCACACCCCCTCTCCACTCCACCACCTCCTTTTCATTCAACCATCACTTCCTCCACCTTCAATTTCAACCAAACTCATTCCCATCACTTCCTCTTCTTCTTCAAAATTCACCATCAACCCACCACCTCCTCCACTTCCAAACCCTCAATCATCATCGCTTCCTCCTCCAACTTCCCACCACCTCCAACAATCACCACAACCACCACCACCAACTACCACCACCATCTCCACCAAACACCAAACAACAACAACAACAAACTCCACTACCCTTCTCCCTCGGGCCCAGGCCGCTGCCCCCTCCTCGCCGGCCGTCCTCAGGCGGCGGCGGCGCCGGCCGTCTCCCCCCTCCTTTCTTTCTTTTCTTTTCTTCTTTCTTTTATTCTTTCCTAATATAACTACTTTTCACTTTTCCTAAATACCCCCTCCTCAACCCCTTATTTACTTCACCATAATTTCAATTATACCCGTCCCCATTAATTCTTATTTTCTCTCTTTTAAATAACCCTATACTCTCCTCTCTCTCTTCTCTCTCTCCCCCCTCCTCTCTTATTCCTCTCTAATGTATTTATAATATTTATTATATATATTTATTTATTTATTTTAATATATAGTATGTGCTAGTGGCTTACTCGTTGGTGTTAGCGGATTTCTCAGACTTTTTCTCGGTAATTTCATTCCGGTATTAGGCGAGTACATTTCTTTGACATTTCTTACTTTATTACCATTGTTTCATATTTATTATCTTACTTTTAATATATGATGTCTCTTTATGCAAGTTGGTATACGTTATATGAATGATTTCTACAATTATCATGTTTTATAAATAGTTGTCGGCCGTTATTATACCTTACCGAACCGGTATTATATCAGGTATGCCTAAATCTGCTCCCGCTTCACTCGGCTTCGCATGGCTAATAAATAGATAAATTTATTATTGTTAGAAATAATGTTGTGAAGAGTTTGAAATGTTTATGCCGTTCTCCTGTACCATGTTACGTGACCGATTCATACTTAATATTTGATGTAGCAACTCTCACCGATATATTAGTTACATGACCCTGATATTTATACGCCGGTACTTGTCATGTTATACTTATCGCTCTGATATCATCCTGTGACGCCCGATCCGGCGGATACAAAAACGTCACTGCGAAGTATATACGCAGGTCGGAAATACCATCAGTACAGGCAAGAATCAGAGTGCAGAAGCGCAGTTATAATATACATTCCAACAGAAATAACACAAGTACATGGTTATCACAGAGAGTGATACAATATTACAGAAATATTACATCACCAGAAATACAAAAGTACATCATATGAAGAGATATACAAAAGCTGAGGGTGCTCACGAGCAGCAAGAGGGGTCTCGAGAACCAAACAGGAGAGAAACTGGGAGGAAGAGCTACGCGCAACCTTGGATTCTCGTGTCCAGATCCTAGAGACCGGACCTTGATGGCATTGCTGTAGCTGATCAGAGTACACAGCGAATTTTTCCGTGACGGTTGGAGGCATTGTTGTAGCTGATCAGAGTACGCAGCGGATTCTTCCGTGACGGTTGGAGCGCAGCAGAATCTTGGATTATCACCGCAGCTCTTCCTCCCAGTTCCTCTCCTGTTTGGTTCTCGAGACCCCTCTTGCTGCTCGTGAGCACCTCTCAGCTTTTGTATATCTCTTCATATGATGTACTTTTATATTTCTGGTGATGTAATATTCCTGTAATATTGAATCACTCTATGTGATAACCATGTACTTATGTTATTTCTGTTGAAATGTATATTACAACTGCGCTTCTGCACTCTGATTCTTACCTGTACTGATGCTTAGCGTATATACGTGATGGTATTTCCGACCTGCAGTGACGTTTCCGTACCCGTCAGATCAAGGCGTCACACCCTCTCCGCTCCAGGCACAGGCTCTCCACCCTCCTTTGAAAACCCTGCAACTTCCTCCCCCTTAGTGTCCTCTACCACCCCTTTATCTTCTGCCACCTCCACACCCCCTCCTCCCTGCCACCTCACCCCCACCATCGAGGTCACTCTTCAACCACCAATCTGACCTCCGCAGCGCCATCTCCCCCTCCCTCGCCGACAAGCTCCTCAAATTGGTCATGTTCTCCTCCCACGCCCGCCTCCCTCCAAGCATGTCCACACCGTTCTGTCCTCAAGCTACCCCTCAATTTCCGTTCTTGCCTGTGCAATACCCACCCCACTGCTTCTGCGTTGTTGATACCTCCTACAAACAGGCCCTCACGCTCCTAATCTCACTCTGCCTCTCTCCAACATCCACACCATTGTCAACCTACTCTCTGCCACCGCCCACCGGCTCTGTTTTTTTTCCCTTGTTTTCCTGAGGTCCTACCTATTTTTTCTTGATAAACTGAGACCCGAATAAAACTTGGGCTTAGGCCCAACCCAACCACACACAAAGTGAGGTGAATTTAGTTTGGTTTCAAATTGGTTACAATCAATGTACGGTTCAGTTTGGCGCGGCTCCCAAACACTATTCAGTTCAGTTCGGGTTGCAAAATTTTGGCAAAACCGAACCAACCAAACTGTTGCTTGCCCCTACTTATAATACAGGCAATAAACTCGCAAGAATTTCAACAAGTAATTACATAGAAAATATTTTGCAAAACTCTGACAGCAGTCAACATTATCTTCGGCAGGTAAGGAAACATCATCAACATTTGGGAAAGTATCATCAACATTTGGTAAATACTTTCCTGGTAAAAGTTTTCTGCTTCAGTAATTGTTCAAGTTCAGCAATTCCACCACTGTCAGAACGATTTGTCTCGTTGTCTCCATCCCTGTCACCATTCTGTATTTCAGGTGAAGGAATCTGCATTGCAGAAATTACAGCGTCTAAAGAAATAATAAATGACAACCAAAACCTACTTGAGAACTCAATAGTTTTGAAAGATACATACGTCTTTTCTAGATAACAAAACAGGCAGACAAGAAATTCTGAACAAACACCAAAAAAAGGAGAACTAAAGCATTTACCACAGAAACCATATACAGTGAAAACTGAAACACCTTTTCTTAGCTTCAGTATAAAAAACAAAAAAAGACATGTGCATACATGTAAAAACAGTTACTTATTTAAACACTGACATCCTGAATTTTTTTGCCTGATTCAAACTTACTATTGATGCATTTTTAGTATGTTTTTAAAACATTACAGGTTGGGACTTTAATTGACATCATAGAAATGCAATTTCCTTTAGCAAAGTTACTTAGTTTTCTATGAGGTTTTCCTTATTTACGTGACAAAAGAGTCAATTGTAGGCCTTTTCTACCAACTAGCCTTCAAAACTTATGGCTGAAATTAGCATCAAAAGTGCAGCAAGTTGTTAATTCAGTCCCTTTTTTTACTCAAATTAGAGCAGTGATCCATAGCTGACCCCATTATAATAGAAAAACCCTCAGATAAAGGTGATTATAGTCATCATTAATCTTTGGATAAAGGTGATCATGGTCATCATTTTCCAATCTTCCATATAATTATTTTTTGTGAATGTAAGAAATATAATTTCAATTGCATTGCTAGCAATTATCAAACAAAAAAAATAAATGTTTTAAATTGCTGCATGTATTTGACGGTTCATACACATTCTTACATAAATATAAGATGGTTTGGTTTAAGACAAGAAAACTTCTCATGACCTTCAGGTATTAGATGCATATACTCATGAACTATAATGAACGGATATATTTGTTAAGTATGAAGAATATGAATAATAAAAAATGATTTAACTTATGCTTTGGACTATACATACAAAATATTCATGACATGCAATGAATGAAATTTCCACATAGCACATATATACGAAAATTGCAAAAATAGCATGCTCAAAATGAATGGATCGGTGATTATATATTTATATGAGAGATACGTATAGATGATTATATGTGTGTGCATGGTTATCTGTTTATATTTTATAAAGGGGTCGGCAACTCCATTCATGTGAGTATCTTGCGCACAAAGATATGCATGGCTGATTATATGCATGTGCATGGGTATCTGTCCATAGAGGTCAGCAACTTCATTCGTATGGGTACCAATGTGTTATGGAGAAGCAAGCAAATAAATCTAATCAATTGTGAAGAAACATATATCTGAGACCAGTGTTAAACTCTTGATTAGTTAGTTTCCTATTAGGCATCTTTATTTCAGTCTTTATTTTATTACGAATTTCTATATTATTAGGAGTCACACTCATATTATGAGGAGTACTTGTAATTGCATATAAATAATAAGTGTTGAGAGAGGAATTATTAACTCTCCAAAATCTTCTCTAAAATTCTAACATGGTATCAGAGCCAAAAAAAAAAAAAAAACTAACCATAAGGTCGATAACCTCTTCTTTAAAAACCCTAACCCTAACCATCTACACCAACTTTTTCTCATCTTCTTTTTCTTTTCTTTCTCTTGTCTAAATCGAGAAATCTAAATCCACCACTAAAATTAAAAAACACTCTTCACGATGAACAGTACCACGCGGCGTTCATTGTGAACAGTAAAAGCCAAAAAAATTGTTGACTTAAACTCTACCCTTCTTGCCATCGCCACCACAAAATCCTCTTTTCTTAATCTCGCAGCCGCATCTCTTCTCCCTGCCTTTGTGACCTCGCCGAGACCTTACTACATGTTCGTGACCTTGGTGAGGCTCCTACTACTCCTCTGTGCTTGTTGATGACCTCTTGATGCCCCTACAAACTTCATCGAGGTCATCCATCATCTCTACCACTTATCTACCTACCTACTTGTGTCTGCCTGGCTATTGGCTACTATGTCTTCCGAAGACATCAAGCACACTTTTCACTTTCATGGCTTCGAAATAATTTTTTGCTATTATCATGAAACTCAATGGCGCCAAGTATCTTCTCTAGGCTGAAACTTTGTCCCTTTGTCAGCTCGCAGAAGTTGAACATCTTATAGAGGATTCTTCAGCAAATGGTATGACGCTTATGATGATTGGGTGGCTAGTGACTGTAACGTGATGACGTGGCTACTCAGTAGTATGCATGAAGAGGTCAATACTAACGATATGTTTCTGAAAACTGTCAAAGATATGGGATACTTTGAAGCATGGTTCAAAGACTCGGCTGAGTCGGAGACGAGTCGGCCGAGTCGTCTCCATCTCGGCCCGCTCCGAGACTAGTCCGAGTCACGAGTCGGTCGACTCAACTCAGAGGAGACCGACTCGGCCGAGAATCGGAGTTGATTCTCGGCCGAGTTGGCTCGAAACGTATATTCACCCGTGACGAATTGGTATAAAGAAAAAAGGAAAAGAAAAAAAAAGCTTATCTCTCTCGCTCAGATCTGGAGATCGCCGCAGCTGCCCGATCGTCGCCGCTCAGATCTAGACTCCGCCGTCAGCCGCTCCTCCCCAGCCCAGGTGATGTTCCCCCCTCTCTGTCTCTTTCCCTCTCCCTCCCTCTGTTTCTCTCTCCCCCTCCCTCTCTCACCCGCTCTCTCCCCCTCTCCCCTCTCCATCTCCAGTCTCTCTCTGTCTCTTTCCCCCTCCCTCTGTTTCTCTCTCCCCCCCTCCCTTTCTCACCCGCTCTCTCCCTTTCCATCTCCCATCTCTCTCTGTCTCTTTCCCCTCCCCCTCCATCTCTCTCCCTGTTTCCGATCTCTCCCTCCTCCGAGGTATAGAGAAGCAGATGATGATAGTGGTGGTAAAAATGTGAGAATTTTATCCAGTTCTAGCAGTGATGATGGTGAAGATGGTGATGATAATAATAACAATGATGGCGGTGATGGCGGCGGTGGTAATGATGACAATAATGAGGGCAACAATAGTGTTGATGGAGGAACTTAGTCTTGAAGGTCATATGCAAATGTTGAGTTTGACATCAGACCAACATTATGGTGTGATATATGTCCATAAGTACAGACCACAACTTAAGAGATATATGAGCACTAGTATTGGTTTATCTACTTACCGCAGAGATGATTATAATGATGATTTTATGCTTCATCGCAATTCAATGTGAAAATAACTACATTAGCATGTATTTATGAATGTAGTTTGTGCAATTTGCTATATTGTGCATGTATTTTGAAATGCTTCTACCGACGACGCGTGTATCTATGCTTTCGCTTTATGTTTAGTGTGCTAGGTGATATGTTTTGGACATGTGATACATGAATATGGATGTCTACATTTTTTTAAGATTTGTCGTGATTTTTTCAGAATTTTTTGAGCTTTCTATGTACCATTTTGCGCGTATCGCCCGAGACAGATCTGAGTCGCCGAGACCGGTCCGTCTCAGTGCCCGCCGAGTCGGCGGCCGAGACCGCGACTATGAACCATACTTTCAAGGATATGTATTCAAACAAATAGAATATTTCTCGTGTTGTTGAACGTGTGAGAAGTTATTCTTACTGCGACAGGATGATCGTTCTGTATCTGACTACGACTTTGAGTTGAAGAGGACTATCGATGAATTGGATTTCTATAAGACCCCTTGTACTAGATTTGAAGGTGCTTCAGTAGTGTCATGATGAGCTAACAGTGACAGTTTCTCTCTGAACTGGATATCTCTTTAGACAACTAAGTTTGAGGACAAATTTTTGATAGAGTTCATTTTCTCTACTATCTGACTACTAATCCAAGTGTTGGGACAAGTTTGGTAAACCTAAGTGGATCAGATTGCTGATACACATCTACATTTACTTCAGTTGCTACCTTAACCATTGCTGCTCTACTGTGTAAATTTTCAAGCCAGACTATGAGCATTTACTTCAGATACAGATTGCTCAGGCATCCCAGTCAGCTATTAATCCCCTGCATAGATCTACTTCAGGTACGAGTGTATTTATTGCTTCCTCTGATAAGCCTTGGGTGTTAGATTCAAGAGTTTCCACTCATATGACAGGTATTAAATAAAAATTTTACTCTTTCTTTTCTGAATAATATTTCTCCTATTAATATTGTTGATGATACATATTCCACTGTTAGTAGAGAAAGTTGTGCATGTTACCTCTTCTTTGTCACTGAATAATGTCTTATTTGTTCCCAAATTTCATGTTAGTCTACTATCTATATCTATCAGCAAAATTACTACATAAAATCACTGTCACGCAATATTTTATCCTTCCTATTGTGTGTTTCAGGATCTACATATTGGGATGAATATTGATTAGGGTCGTGACTATGGCTACTTGAATGATAATACACTCCAATCTGATTTAGCCGTTATTTCTCCTTATGATATTCCACTACAATGGGATCATAGATTGGGGTATCCTTCCTTTTAAAAGTTACTTAGTACTGCCTATCGAGTCTTTTATTACTGCATCAGAAGGTGAGTCTTGTGACTCAGGAAAACACCATCATCCTTCCTACCCTAATCGTGTCAATAATAAGAGTAATTCTTCTTTTGATTTGTAAAACATGATGTTTGATGACCGTATCGTGTTACTTCTATGTCTAGTTTTCGCTATTTTTTAGTTTATTTGGATGATTATTCTAGGATGTCTTAGGTGTATTTGCTAAAAGAAAGGACTCAAGTTCCTACACTTATCACAGATTTTATCAATGAAATAAAACCCAATTTTCTACTACTATTTGTATTTTGCACACTGATAATGCTCTTTAATATACTCAGAAGTCTCTCATTTTTGTGCATCTCATGATATTTTACACCAGACTGCATGTCCACACACTTCACAGCAGAATGGAGTTGCAAAAAAAATTGAGACATCCCCTAGATGTAACTCGCACCTTGCTGATTCATATGCATGTACCAAAATTTTTTAGGTTGAAGCTATTCTCCATGCTTGTCATTTAATAAATAGAATACCATCTTCTGTACTGCATGACAGAATTTTCTCTTCTTGCATGTATCCTGATAAACCTACTTTTTTGTTTTTCCTCGTGTGTTTGGTTCTACTTGTTTTTGTTCAAAATCAACCTAGAGCTATAAAATGTGTCTTTATTAGTTATTCATGAACTCAGAAAAGTTATAGATTTTTGATCAAGTACATCGTAAGTTTTATACTTTTACTGATGTAAATTTTTTGAGTCACTTTCGTATCTAGTTCTACTGCTATACCTCAGCCTATGCCTAGTTCTGGGCATTTAGAGAAAGAGATTGTGCCTAAACCACTACAAGTGTATACCAAACGTTCCAAAGGTGTGATCTTTACTTCACTACGTACTGATCCAGAGTCTATAGTTGCTAATCCTGATCCTCCTCATTCTTCTCCTCTGCCTACTTATCCTTCACTTACTATTCAAATGAATATTTTTGCTTCTTCTGACTTGGATCTTCGTATTGCACATCAAAAAGATAAACAATCTTGTACTCAACATCCTATTTCTAATGATATTTCCTATGATCGTGTTTCTGCTTCTTCTGTTTCTATGCCTAAGCCTTATCAGGAAGTGTTAATGTTCCCAAAATAGAAGCAGGCCATAGATGATGAGATGGATGCTTCCATCTCACGTCAGACTTGGGATCTTGTGCCTACATCCTCTAGACTACATGTAGTTAGTTATCGTTGGATGTTTACTATCTCCAGATGGCACCGCGGACAGATATAAAGCTCATCTAGTTGCTCGAGGCTTTACTCACTTCTGGTGTGGATTATCTGAAGACATTCTCTTGTGGTTCGTCTCAACCCCATTCGTATCTTAATTTCTCTTGTTGTCAACCACTAGTGGCTAATGTTTGAGCTGGATGTGAAAAATGCTTCTTGTATAGTGATCTTAAGGACGAGGTTTATATGGATGTTGCTCGGGAGAGAATATGGTGTGCAAACTCAAGAAGGCGCGACATATGGTCTTAAGCAAAGTCCACGAGCCTCGTTTGATAAGTTCAGCTGTATCATCTCTGGAATGGGATTCCAGAAGTGCTATTATGATTATTTGGTCTCCATTCTCGGAACTTTTTCTGGTACTGTGATTCTTGTTGTTTATGTTGATGATTTTCTACTGACTCAGAGTGATGTTGCTGCTATCGTAAAAGCTAAAGAGTAGCTGAAGACTCAGTTTGTGACCAAAGACATGGTGGGCCAAGATACTTTCTTAGGATTGAAATTGCTCACAGTGAATATGGAATACTTCTTTCTCAACAAATGTTTTGAATTTATTACAGGATACTAGACTACTGGGTCAACCCAGTGCGTACCCCTGTGGATATTGATGTTGATTTGTGGGATGAGATTGGACCTTTGTTTGAGGATGTTTCCGAATACAAAGACCATACGTAAACATATATCTCACAATTATTAGACCAGATATTGCTTATATTGTTAGATTAGTGATTCATTTTATGCATAAGCCTATAGAGATTCATTGGAAGGCTGCCTCGAGAATTCTGACTTCCATCAAAGGGTTTCCAGGTAAACGATTATTGTATACAAATCATGTACATCTGCAAATTAAAGCTTTTCAGATTCAAATTATGCAGGAGATAAAAGAAATAGAAAATCTACTTTTGGCTACTGCATTTACGTGGGAGGTGATATGGTTACTTGAAAGAGTAAGCAGAATTTTGTATCTCGTTCCACTGTTGAAGTAGAGTATAGAGCTATGGCTCATAGAGCTTAAAATCCCTTTTATAGAAACTTGAACTTAGTGTTGATGGTCTGATACCTATGTACTGTAACAACCAGACTGCTATTTTCATAACTAGCAATCTTATCTTTTTTGAGAAAATCAAGCATATAGAGGTGGACTGTCATTTTGTTTGTGATGCGGTATCTCGAAAGCTGATTTCTACTTTGTTCACTCTTGTCTTCTGAGGAGCTCGCAGATGTTTATAAAACATGTTCTTCTTAGAGCTTTGTCGTACTTATGTCAAAAGCTGGGCAACAAGCTGGGCATGATAAATATCTATGATCCAGCTTGAGAGTGTTAAACTCTTGATAGAGTCTTTATTTTAGTCTCTATTTTATTAGGAGTATATATTGTTAAGAGTCTTATTCATATTATGAGTTGTATTTGTAATTGCCTATAAACAATCAGTGTTGAGGGAGGAAATCATTAACTCTCTAAAATCTTTTCCTCTAAAATTCTGATATCCAATATAAGATCTCTTGTTCACTGGTTAAAGTGGGGAAGGTCTTGGGTAGATATGGTTGGCCTGAAGCTTGATAGAAAAGATTGTTGCAACAACTAAGTGTGTCAATTGTTAAAAGGCCTAGAGTGACAGAAATGTATAATTCCATAAAGCAACACACCAAGTAAAACCAAAAGTTAATACATCAATATAAATTTAACTTACATTAGAAGGCAAGAAATAAAATTCATAATCCAGCAAAGTATTCTACCCATTAACAGAAACAAGAAATTTATATGATAAAAATAATACTGGAAAGATATAACTAAAGCATTTATTTACATACGAAGCAAGCAACTTGAGAGGCATCTTCTCTGGATTGACGACCTTCCTCTGCAAACATAAGACAAATGCCAAAAAAGGCTTAATGCAATATCAGACAGTCAACTACAGCCCACAAGTAAATCTACGTGTTCCACCAACTATAGACAGATGAACAAAGAACAAATGGCATATGGAAAAAAAAAAAGAAATTAAACATTCGCAGCATAAGAACCAAGTTTAAACAGAAAATGCATCAAAAATGTGAATGCCACACATGCACATCTTGAATCGATCAGCACCAATAGATAAGTTTTGGTCGAAGGTACAAAGTAAACACCAAATTGCAAAGACATCAAAAGAACATAACAAAAATTATCTCCAGAGTTTACATCCTATGGAATTATTGAATGTAGCAACCAGGAGGCTATCCAACTTCTGCAAGTTTTACGAGTTTCAAAATAGCAGCCTAGGGCTTGTTTGTTTCGCCGCAAGATGCCGCAATCGTAAGTCGTAAAACTTCTTTTCCATTTTCCGTTGTTTGTTTCGTTGAAATACAACTTGCAAAATGCAACTCTCATTTTCCCACTTACAGTTGCTACAGTTAATTTTGTGGTCATGTAAATCTTAATTTACACCCAAATTTTCCACTTACAGTTGCTACAGTTAATTTTGTAGTCATGTAAATCTCACTTGTAGTACACTTACAGTCTAAAGCAGTTACTTGATAATCAATATATAATTTAATATTATTAAATATTTAATATTTTAAAAGTGTTTAATTTCTTATTTAATTATTTTATATTTTTAATCTTTAGTTTTTTATTTTTAATATTGTTTTAATATTTTTATCTAATATTTTATTTAATACTTTATTATTTTATTAATACTTATACCAATTTTTTTAATATTTTATTTAGAGTTAATATTTTATTAATATAACAATACTGTGCTTTAATATAAAATTACTATATATTTAATTTATTTATTTTTAATATAAATAATTACTTTATTATTTTAATATTTTATTATGTTAATATTGTAATAATAATTCATTATAATAATATTATTATAATAATTTATTATTAAAATTATAATTATATTTTACTTTGTTAATTTTATATTTTTATAATATTACAATAATATTATAATAATTTTTAAACATTTTATAATATTATAATATTATAACTAGTTTTTATTAATTTTCTTAATTTTAATATTTATGTTTTATTAGTATTCTTAAAATTTTATTAATGTTCTTTAGATTTTCTTAAAATTTTATAATTATTTATTTAGTTAATATTTTAGTAATATTTTACTAATTATACTAATATTTTATTAATATTATTGTTATAAATAAAATATTAAGATTATTAATTTTTATCTCAAATTTATTAATATAATTTAATTTATAATAGTAGATTTAATTTAATAGTATTTATAATATTTAAATCATTGCTACAGTTAATTTTGTGGTCAACTTTTCCACTTACACCAAGGTTCTAAATATCGGATATTGGAATCGTATCGGATGGGGGTTTTTCATATCGGATATCGAATATCGGGGATATATCGGTCGTTCATATTGGACAATATATATAATGAAATATTGATAATTAAGAGTTGGTTTAGAGCCATACATATCATCTACCTAATAAAAATGATGTAATATGCTTGCAGAGACAGTAAAAAACAATGTACATTTGCACGCAGTCATGCAATAAATAAGTTATTTTATATCGGGTGATATATCAGACAATTTATCGGCCAATATCGGGCAATTTATCGGCCAATATTTCAAATATCGGCCGTTTTTTGCTGCAAACGATATGACGAACGATTCCCATATCGTATCGGCAGTAGGAAAAAAGGAGATATCGGACGATATCTCGGCCGTATCGGCCTATATTTAAAACAGGGACCGTAAAACACAATATATTTTCCCTGCTATAGTTCACTTTTCTCATTATTATTTTACGACTTACGACTTGCGGCGAGCCCCTAAAGCAAAGGGAAACACAGGACCTTCGGAAGTAAAATTTATCTAGCTCCAATATCCTGACTTCAAAGAACAAACACTAACACTAACTAATATGAGCCTAAAAGAGTGAATAAAATCCAAAAGGAAGCTCGAAAAAACATACACATAAAAGAGGTTTTGGGAGTAAAAGACAATAAAATAAAATAAAAATCAAAGACTTTGTTTTAAAAGCAAAAAAACTTGTATCCATTACAATGAAACACCTGAACCATTTCATGCTTTGGATAAGTGTGATAGAAAGGTATTTGAGCTTAAAGGTCGTACAAGAGCAGACACTTGCACACCAAGTTACTATGATCAAAAGTACTCTGATCTTTGAATTTTCACATCTGTCAAAAGCTACGATGCTCGCTTACAATGCCAAATTAAGGGGCAGGCATCCTGCACTAATGGTATGAGCAAGCAAGTGTTATACATCCAATTCAAGTAAGCAAAATTTTTCCTATTATTGACTCACTAATAACTGCTACAAACAGCAAAATACTATACAAGTGGCATATTGACAATGTTAAAACTTACAGAGCTGTCTTTTTCAAGGGAAACACATATAATCAAACATCGAGCCAAACATCGCTTTTATTTAATTGGTCACTTCTTTCTCAACAGTAGAGCCAAACATCTAGATCCTAAGCAACTGCAACAGATCTATAAATAAAGTTAGGATATGCGCAGCTGTGTAACTACATAGGCAATCTGAAACTTCACCCACCAAGAAGATTAAATCCGACTTCAGATAAACACATTTAACCAAACTAGCCAGAATAATCATTGAGTTTCAAAGCATCAAGAAATTACTAGAACAACAACAACAACAACAACAAAAGAAAGGCTTTATCCCAAATATGTGGAGTCAGTTACATGAATCCCTTTTGTCCATTCAGCTTTCAGATCTGATAAGGATAATTTCTCTCTTAATTAACAAACATTGTATCCTTTTTGACTACCTCAATCTATGTTCATTTAGGTACTGAGAAGTGTAGTGGTCAAAATTTGACCCGTATCAAGATGATGACACATGTCCAAACTACCAAGTATTTCCCCCGAGAAATTCACAACCCCAAAGTCCATCCTGGAGCCTCTGCCACTCCTGGCCCTCTCAGAGCTACCCTCCGTCCCGAAGCTATTCTTCCCGATCTGGAACATGTCGCCGCTCCAAAGACCTTACCACTCCGAAACCTTCCACAATACTAATTCGAGTCAAAAGCTCCAAACAACAATCCGCCGAGATCTCCGCTTACCGTTACATCACTGCCTCCTCCCCCAGTTATAATGTGTAACGCCCCTTTTAGCGTGAGGAGTTATAAACAATGGCAGATTCTTCAGCATGTAATCTGTAACACTCGGATTATTAAACTCAGGGTTAAAGTAATATTATTGGATTAATAATGTTTTTCTAGAATTCTTATGACTATCAAATTGTGAATTCTGTGTTAAATAAATTTCAGTGATTCATTAAAGAAAATCCCGGTATGGATTCGAAAATACTCGGATGCATATACTGCATGATATACTCGTATAATACCGGGTATTGGTATTCATGCCTATTTTTAATTGTATTAATATTGGGGAGATGAAGAAAGAAAAAGAAAAGAAAAATATAAAATAAATAAAATAATGTGGGTATGGGAGGAATGGGTGAGTAGGTGGGAGTAGGTGGGAGTAGTTTGGGGGGGGAGATAAAATCTCCCCTGTTCTCTCTCTCTCTCACCTTCCCTCTCTCTCTCACACCCTCTTTGGGGTGACCGGCGACACGCCGGAGGCCGGCCAGCGCCGGCGACGCGGCGGCCAGGCGTGGGCGGCGGTGGGGGGAGCACCAGTCCCCCACCCATCTCTCTCTCTCTCTTTCTCTCCTCTCTCTCTATCTCTCTCTCTCTCTCTCTCGGCAGCGCCGGCGAACCCCGACGCCGGAGGCGCACCGGCCAGGCGGCGCGGCGCCGGAGGCACGCCGGAGGCCGCCGACAGGGCGGCGACGGGGTGCAGTGGAGCAGCAGCAGCGTGCTGCTGCTGTTGCCTTTGTGTAAAAAAAAAAAAGAAAGAAAAGAAGAAGAGTTAAGAGATGGGTTTGGGTTTCGGGTTCAACCCGAACCCGAACCCATTAAGACCTAACCCGTTTTATAAGGTAAATTTTATTCTAGCCCCTATAAGATTGAGTAATTATTTTGGGGCCCTGAAAATTTACAAACAGCCCCCTGAATATTTTCAGCTATTACGTATCTAACCTTTTATATTGGTTTTGGTTTTCGAACGATATCTTGGCCATCCGAAGTCGGATTCGAACGATTCTTGAGCCGTTGTGATCGTGAAAACGAGAGCTACACATCCTCTATATCCGTATATGGTATTGGGTGTTCAAATTTATCAGTATACCCGGTGAGTGGAAGTCCTAACTTAAATTTTATTTTTCCACTTCTTATCAGGTTCGATAAATCTTAGTTATGTATCCAACCAATTACTTTTAGTTCCTACCGATTAACAACTTGATCGATATATAAACATGTAGGCCGTCAGCTGACCCTCGCTGCCTCAAATGTGCTAGTTGCTACACAAAATCACGTTATGAGTGTATATATCATGAAACACAACAAATACGAAAACAGTATTCGCAAGATCAATACTCAACATACTACATAATATTTGGGTATCCCGTGTACTTGGCTTAACAATAAACTTTTGATGTTCAATTTATTTATCAAGCACGTCCGGTAGTGTTAAGAATTTAGTTGCTCTAATTCAGTTCGTTATCAATTACTTTGATCGGTTCCATCATTATCGGTTCACATTCACCGTTGCTAATTAACCGAAATGTCCCGATCCCATCCGAATCATCAATATTAACAAAACCTTCAATAATTTAATCAATACACTATTTCTATCATATTGCACCATTTACATATATCCCAATTGACAGAGTTTTCTATATCACAGTTACATCGAGTTACTCGAAGATAATTTCTAATTTCATTTGCTCAGTTCAATTCTAATATTAACTTCGGATTCTTCTTGTACCAGTATCAACATAACCAATTCTATAATTATCCGATCATGGTTGATGGGTCTCAAGTGATCTTTCATCTTAACTGATTTCTAATTATCTCTTATTAATAAATAAACATTCATGATCTGTAATCGATTCCCCGTTGTCACTGTTTAGTCTACTCATTGGGTACACCGATGTTAACCAACCACCATCCGATTATTATTATCCATAACTATAAATTTTGTAATGACTTGGATATCATTTACATATAATATCAATCTTCACTTACAAACCATCATTCTTATCTTACTAGTTAATACACATGCAATACAGTGTTTAGAGGAATCAGGGGGTAGACTTTACCCACTTAACGATTTTATATTAAGTAACTTCAATATTCATCACAGACAGGTAGATGGTATTAACCAAAATTTATACTTTACTATTTCTATCAGAACCCAGCACTTAATTGTTCAATTCTCAATCCTAGGAAATACTCGCAACATATACATGATGCTCAGAATTTCACAAACACATAACTTATGTGGCATACGCCTATGCGCAACCATTTTAATACACTTACAGACTCTTAATAGTCATGTTATGTGAACTTTAAATAACAATTCTCAATTTGGTATCATACCCGTATTAGGTTCTCACACACATATACATAACATTCCGTGACTCATTATTCGGATACCCTATTTGGATTTTGGTTCCATAACACCAATTCACTTTTATATAACTGTCACAATCATCTTTCTAATGATGTAATCTCTTAGTTTCAATGAATCAATATTATCAAAAATTTTCAATAACAATTATATCTAAACTGGGGAAAAATAAGATTTAAGTTAGGACTTCCACTCACCGGGTATACCGATAAATTTGAACACCCAATACCATATACGGATATAGAGGATGTGTAGCTCTCGTTTTCACGATCACAACGGCTCAAGAATCGTCCGAATCCGACTTCGGATGGCCAAGATATCGTTCGAAAACCAAAACCAATATAAAAGGTTAGATACGTAATAACTGAAAATATTTAAGGGGCTGTTTGTAAATTTTCAGGGCCCCAAAATAATTACTCAATCTTACAGGGGCTAGAATAAAATTTACCTTATAAAATGGGTTAGGTCTTAATGGGTTCGGGTTTGGGTTGAACCCGAAACCCAAACCCATCTCTTAACTCTTCTTCTTCTTTTCTTTTTTTTTTACACAAAGGCAACAGCAGCAGCACGCTGCTGCTGCTCCACTGCACCCGGCGCCGCCGCGCCGCCTGGCCGACGCGCCTCCGGCGTCGGGGTTCGCCGGCGCTGCCGAGAGAGAGAGAGATGGGTGGGGGACTGGTGCTCCCCCACCGCCGCCCACGCCTGGCCGCCGGCGTCGCCGGCGCTTGCCGGCCTCCGGCGTGCCGCCGGTCACCCCAGAGAGGGTGTGAGAGAGAGAGGGAAGGTGAGAGAGAAAGAGAGAGAGAGAGTGTGAGAGAGAGAGAACAGGGGAGATTTTATCTCCCCCAAACTACTCCCACATACTCCCACCTACTCACCCATTCCTCCCATACCCACATTATTTTATTTATTTTATATTTTTCTTTTCTTTTTCTTTCTTCATCTCCCCAATATTAATACAATTAAAAATAGGTATGAATACCAATACCCGGTATTATACGAGTATATCATGCAGTATATGCATTTGAGTATTTTCGAATCCATACCGGGATTTTCTTTAATGAATCACTGAAATTTATTTAACACAGAATTCACAATTTGATAGTCATAAGAATTCTAGAAAAACGTTATTAATCCAATAATATTACTTTAACCCTGAGTTTAATAATCCGAGTGTTACAGCTCTACCCCCTTACAAAAGTTTCGTCCTCGAAACTTGCATATCTGATAATAGGTATGAGTGATACTTTTAGTTTCCTCTTTATCTCATGAAATCTTTCTTCTAATAGAGAAATTTTGTTTTCTTCTGACCATGCATCTCCTTATATGTTCACAAGATGCAATATATGCCCAATATTATCACTTTCATACAGAATATATCTTACACATACTTATATCACTACATTCACCATCATACTTGGTGATATACACATCATATGGTATTACATACACACATCACACTTGGTGATAATCGTGTTATATATCATCACACATCGTATTAGCATATACACATATCATACTTGATGATACGTCCATCACATATACTCAATATGGTTCTTTCGTTCTGATTAATCTTATCTTGCCTGATATTTGTGTCATTTCCTTATCCCAGTGTCCCATACCACCGGTAGTTCATACTAAGGGCCCGCACCCCTAATAGAACTCATCCGAATCAAAGTATATGCGGGTATACTTTCATTCGAATATAAGAAAAAGTTAAATATCATGCATTTTGAGATTAATCATACGCATAAGAACCCATTACACCTATGAACTTCTTACATCAAGGCACGCATTCATTCATACAAACTGCACACTCACAGACATTCATTATAACAATCAACGCTATTCCTGAACCAACGACTTAAATCAATCTCAAGGCTAATACTGCCTTAGACCTACACCTGAGTTCTATTCTAAATTTCTAAGCCTAAGCTCTGATACCAACTGTAACGGTCCCAGGTTTAATTACCTCAAAATTCCATGATCATCAACCGTATTGCTCGTTAATCAGAATATACTAAAGAAATTTTGGCAGCATCTCCTCAAAAATATAAACTCCATCTCAATACAATAATTAGATTTCGGCTAACATCAGCCTACTTATAATCTCATTTTCATCATATAGTTCATCGCAAGGTCCATCAAATAAACATATACAGAAGAGTGCTTCCGTGATATACTATTCTAACTCATAGTGACTAATAACATCAGAGTTTACAAAAGGATTTACATTCTACGATAAGTACATACGTTATCTCAGGAGAACATCATTGCAGCTCTAAGTCGAACCTTCGCCTTGTCATGACCTGAAAATATCAATCTGTGGTGAGGTGAGCTCGACAGCTCAATGAGTGAAGTCATTCAAAATAGGGTTTGCATGATACTACCATTGTACTTCAAGTATTATGCAGTAAACGATATCAAAAATCAGTTTCAATACTTTCTTCTTGTGGTTGATACTGCAGCTTATGAGTCATAGACTCTTTTTATTATCTGATACTTCCTATATGTATTCTTCTGTGTACACGTGACCAATATTTCATTATCATACAATCTCAATGATTTTGCAATACTTGACCTACTTGTTAGTCTCTTATAATCACCTCTCCGGTTTCCAGTTTATAATATGTTCGTATTTCATATATATAGTCATGATCACAACACAACTCTTAGAGAGTCTAATCTTACTCACTAGATTAGTTACAGTTCAATATTGCACCAACCGCAATATACATATGACATCACACACTACTCATGATAGTATCCAATTATAATTGTGTTCATACATGAAGAAATAGGAGATACTCACATCTATATACTGGATGTCACAACAATCTATTTACCCGATGTCATAGACTACTAATGCATACACTAGGTGTCATACATATTAACATCCTTAATTTGGATATCATAAACAATCACATCAATATACCGGATATCATAAACAATCACATCCATATACCGGATATCATAAACAATCATATGCATACACTAGGTGTCATACCTATTAACATTCATAATTCGGATATCACAAACAATCATATCCAGATACCGGATATCACAAACATAAAATATAATCTGCCCTTCGATCACCTCCAGTCCAACCCGGTCCCTTCCTCCAATACGTTTATCACGTATTTGGTATGTTGATACTGGTATAAGAAGAATCCGAAGTTAATATTAGAATTGAACTGAGCAAATGAAATTAGAATTATCTTCGAGTAACTCGATGTAACTGTGATATAGAAAACTCTGTCAATTGGGATATATGTAAATGATGCAATATGATAGAAATAGTGTATTGATTAAATTATTGAAGGTTTTGTTAATATTGATGATTCGGATGGATCGGGACATTTCGGTTAATTAGCAACGGTGAATGTGAACCGATAATGATGGAACCGATCAAAGTAATTGATAACGAACTGAATTAGAGCAACTAAATTCTTAACGCTACCGGACGTGCTTGATAAATAAATTGAACATCAAAAGTTTATTGTTAAGCCAAGTACACGGGATACCCAAATATTATGTAGTATGTTGAGTATTGATCTTGCGAATACTGTTTTCGTATTTGTTGTATTTCATGATATATACACTCATAACGTGATTTTGTGTAGCAACTAGCACATTTGAGGCAGCGAGGGTCAGCTGACGGCCTACATGTTTATATATCGATCAAGTTGTTAATCGGTAGGAACTAAAAGTAATTGGTTGGATACATAACTAAGATTTATCGAACCTGATGAGAAGTGGAAAAATAAAACCTTCGAACCAGAACTCGCAAGTAGATATCGTACTTTTAGTGATTAACGATTATTAATGAAAACTACTGAATAAGATCAGGTCTAATGATTATCAGAGAATGGACGACCGATGATGTTGTATAAGTATCAAGCGAGTGATTAAACTGGTAAAAACCTGTTAGAGTCAGTATTGAGTAAATCTGACAACTTAATATAATATATACCGATTAGAGATGGATAATTTGATATCAACAAAATAAATACCGATAGTATTGAACTAGTATTTTGGTATGCCTACTCGATACACCGGAGACTTTCAAGAATTCTTACAATTGATTTAGCAGAACGTTGGAATCCTCTATTAGGCTTGGAAGTCACATCTTTATAGTGACACCGATTATATCTAACCGTAAGAGTTAAATAATTACCTTAATAATTGAAAGTTAGTAATACAGACGAAAGATTGAGCGTCGTGTCAAGGAGATTAGTAATCCAGTATTGGTAAGTAATATGTGTATATGTACGCATGTATATATGTGTGTGGCTTGATTCATATGCGAACGCAGATGATCATTTGACTAGTAAATGACTGTGTGGTTTGGAACTAGTAGATAGAAATAAGCAACAACGAAACATGTCGTATAGAAGTCAGTAGCGTTAACACCAGTATTGGTGGAACCTGGGATAAATTTAGGCTGTACCAAATAAAAGTACTAAAATCAGTCCTTACTTGAAATAAAGGATAATTATGATATCAAAAGTGTAATAATTCATTAATATCAGAATTGTCGTGTAACTATCATTTATATAGAAGTAATGAGAAGATTTTGAATTGAATTAAGTTGTAGCCAATAGGCAGTTTGCCTAAGGATAGAAGAGGCAAATGATGACAAATCCCGAATGTTAATTAAATGATAAAAGGTGAATAAGTATTATGATTAGGAGAAGCGAATACTGGTACTACGAGTCAGAAATTGACCGGTAAGATATTGGGGATCATTAAGTTGAATGTTTACATGGGTGTATGATCGACACGTTATTGTGTATGTATAATGGTCTAACACATGCCTCTTAAAAGGAAATAGTTTTATGAATGAGCATCATACTTGACTTCATGCACATGTTTAGCTACACATATATTGGAATGATATAACATGTTGGTTATCTTGAAAAGGCTTGCATGTTGTTAGTTTAATAAGTGATTACTTATACGTGTTAATGTCTTTCTTAATATTGGCATCATGTCAAGTAGGAATCATGTGAATCCTTTATGTTATTATTGTCTCACGGATCCTTACATGTGGTTATTACATGAAGGATATGATATTTACATGTTATGATACGTGGTAAACGTATCGGAGGAAGGAAGGGACCGGTTGAACCGGAGGTGACGAAGGGGAGAATAATACGTGATAAACGTATTGGAGGAAGGGACCGGGTTGAACCGGAGGTGATGAAGGGGAGAATAACGTGATAAACGTATTGGAGGAAGGGACCGGGTTGGACCGGAGGTGATCGAAGGGCAGATTATATTTTATGTTTGTGATATCTGGTATATGGATATGATTGTTTGTGATATCCGAATTATGAATGTTAATAGGTATGACACCTAGTGTATGCATATGATTGTTTATGATATCCGGTATATGGATGTGATTGTTTATGATATCCGGTATATTGATGTGATTGTTTATGATATCCAAATTAAGGATGTTATATGTATGGCACCTAGTGTATGCATTAGTAGTCTATGACATCGGGTAAATAGATTGTTGTGACATCCAGTATATAGATGTGAGTATCTCCTATTCTTCATGTATGAACACAATTATAATTGGATACTATCATGAGTAGTGTGTGATGTCATATGTATATTGCGGTAGGTGCAATATTGAACTGTAACTAATCTAGTGAGTAAGATTAGACTCTCTAAGAGTTGTGTTGTGATCATGACTATATATATGAAATACGAACATATTATAAACTGAAAACCGAAGAGGTGATTATAAGAGACTAACAAGTAGGTCAAGTATTGCAAAATCATTGAGATTGTATGATAATGAAATATTGGTCACGTGTACACAGAAGAATACATATAGGAAGTATCAGATAATAAAAAGAGTCTATGACTCATAAGCTGCAGTATCAACCACAAGAAGAAAGTATTGAAACTGATTTTTGATATCGTTTAACTGCATAATACTTGAAGTACAATGGTAGTATCATGCAAACCCTATTTTGAATGACTTCACTCATTGAGCTGTTGAGTTCACCCCACCACAGATTGATATTTTCAGGTCATGGCAAGGCGAAGGTTCGACTTAGAGCTGCAAGGATGTTCTCCTAAGATAACGTATGTACTTATCGTAGAATGTAAATCCTTTTGTAAACTCTGATGTTATTAGTCACTATGAGTTAGAATAGTATATCACGGAAGCACTCTTCTGTATATGTTTATTTGATGGACCTTGCGATGAACTATATGATGAAAATGAGATTATAAGTAGGCTGATGTTAGCCGAAATCTAATTATTGTATTGAGATGGAGTCTATATTTCTGAAGAGATGCTGCCAAAATTTCTTTAGTATATTCTGATTAACGAGCAATACGGTTGATGATCATGGAATTTTGAGGTAATTAAAACTGGGACCGTTACATAATCCCACTAACCAACGTCAGTGATCACGGCCAGTGTTTAAATGTCGGATATCAGGGAAATGTCGGATGTCATAATCGGATGTCGGATTTCAGATTTCAGATTTCGGAGATATTTCGGGACCATCTAGTAAATTTCGGATGTCATGACGGATAACAAATATATATCCTAGATGTCTTAAATAATGTAATTTTAAAATTTTTATCAAGGTAATACATATACAACTTATGTAAAACTACATAAAATGTTTAGGATAGGTATTCTTAACTTAAATATTTTGTATATTCACTAATCCATTGTTAAAATTTCTCAACTGCTCTAACTTTCATCAAGATCAATCAACATACTGGGTTTTCTCGAAATGTCGGCCGACATTATTCAGAACGCCATTTCAAATGCGGGTGGGGATGTCGTGGCGGTGAGGGCTTGAAAACGAAATGTCGGCCGACATTTCAGAAATGTTGGCCAACATTTAAAACACTGATCACAGCCATTACAACAAATTCAACACGTGTAGATCGTGCAGTTCCAGAAATCCACTAATTTCGCCTCCACGTCGGCATATGATCCTTCTTCTAGAAGGAAGGAGATCGCTTTTCCTATTTCTTACAGCACACACCACACCACTACTCCAGGCAGTTCTCCTTTGCTAGTGCACCAGCACACCCCAGTTGTCCTCTGCGCAGTCCTTCCTTCCACGGTTCCACCACACAAGAAATTATCCTTTGTCGGTCATTCCTACCACACCCGCAGTTGTCCTCTATGCGGCACCTCCATTCACTGCCTCTGTAATTGTCCTTGCAGGCCTTTCCTTTACATTTCACTACTGATTCTCACGCTCGAGGGTCTTAGGCCGGCATCACACCGGTGCTCTTAACCTGAAAGGTGTCTTTTCCTTTATGTGTTCTGACAGGTACTATCCGAGAGCGCCCCAAATTGCTTGCGGTGGGTTTCATCCATGGTAAGGCGGTTTCTATCTACCACAAACTAGTGCTTTCGTTGAGAGCTGAGTCCATATCTCTCCTATCCAATCCAAAACCTTCCTCAAAGAAGCCTTTTCCACAACACCATGGCCCCGAGAAAACAAACCATCACCCATAAATGTGTCCCATCAGAGGGCAAGACCATCAGTGCCACCAAAGGCACGGCCCCTGCTTGTCATCAATCGATAGCATGCTACAAGGACACTGGGTACTCCTCACCTCAGAAGGCAACTGCCAGCATCCAACCGACGATGTTGTACAAAATCAGCTCCCTCAGATGCTCACTGATATGGACAGATAAAGGAGTATCGGCTACTTTCAGAGCAGCTGGCCAAAGTCCCCAACTGCGGTGAGGATATCTTTGCACTGGCATTCATCAGTAGGGTGTAAGTTTCTCACCCCTGTACAAGCATCTACTGAAGCATGATGTCACTCGAATGAGCGAAGTTCTGTCCCAAACTCAGCCCTACATCCAGTTGGAGGAAGCGATGAAGAGCTCTACCAAACACTTCGCCAAACGCGGCAACGACAGAGAAAAGTCAAAGCCGCAGTATGAAGCTACTACTAGAATCAAGAATCCAAATCGGGAGGGCCCTCCTACAAGAGACAGGCACTCCAGGTTCTTTCACCGAGTCCGCTCCAAGCCTTCAAGCCGACAGAGCACTTCACTCTGCTCAGGCTCCTCATCAACGAGGTCTTCAACGCCATCAAGGACCAACCGTAGTTAGGCGCCGGAGACAAATCCGGTATGATCCTACACTTTCCGGAGCATAAGAGTATTGTTCTTACGACGACAGTAAATGGCACAAGACCATCCACTGTTGGAGCCCCGAAAATAGCTGAAAGAGCTCATCCGCCAGGGCTTCCTCAAAGAATATGTCCTTACCCTCCGGATTATGACAGTAGAACACTCTGTCGTCTGCCCAACCGCAAGACTTGATCACCCAATACAAAGCGATTGAATGATTCCGCAACTCCAATAAAGACAGTGCAATACCTCCATCCATGATGTCTCTTGTATTTTGATTATATTCCATGTATTTTACTTCAATTATCGAATAAATTATATTTTTGTCCCTAACCATAGCACTAACAGTCCTACCAAGTTCGCCAGTCCGCTGCTGGGATTTTTCCTACTCGGAGATGACAGCGAACCCAACTCTGCTGCTAGGATTTCCCCACTCGGAGTCATTCCTCCACTGTTGGGATTCCCCACAGTCCAACCAAACCTTGCCACCCCGCTGGTGGGATTTCTCTCACTCGGAGATGGCAACGCAAGCACCAGTCTACAGGCTTCCTCTCGATTAGCCTACGGGTAGTCGAAACCCTCCCTTATAGAATTTCTCCCACTCGGAGTCCTTCCTCCACTGCTAGGATTTCTCCTACAATCCAATGAAAGCTTGCACGTCCTACTGATAAGATTTCTCCCACTCAGATACGGCAATGCAAGCATCAGCCTACGGGCTTCCTCTCGAGTATCATAAGGACAATCGAACTCGTTGCAGGATTTTCCCACTCAGAGTCCCTCCACTAATAGGATCTCCTCCACTAAGGGACCAACCAAAGTTCGTCGCTCCGCTAATGGGATTTCCCCCACTCGGAGCGATTGTGAATCCAACTCCGTTGTTGGATTTCTCCCACTCGAAGGTCAAAAGTTTGCAGGTACTACTGATGGAATCTCCCTCACTCGGAAACAACAGCGTAAACTCTCCAAATCACTCCATATCCACCAACCATACCAGAGATATAGATCAGCACTCGAAAAGGAATGATCATATCAATTCAAAAGCCAATGATAAGAACAAGCCCTAAGGTATAAATATTA